>JAOANR010000001.1:10121884-10479203 GCA_030278955.1 Hygrophila difformis
AATGCAAACACAAGATGCAAAATTTTGTGTTAAATATGTGGGCAAAATATAAATTTTTATGGTTGAAACTTAAAAAAAAAATGATATCTCGTATTCAATTTTATGTTAAATATAATGGGCGAAACATTTTTTATGGTTAAAATATAAATTTTTATGGGCAAAATATAAATTTTTATGGTTAACTTAAAAAAAAAACAATATCTTTATTCAATCTTGTGTTAAATATATGACTGATTTGGGTCACGTAAGAAGGGAACTACGGTCTAGTTTGGGATTGTGCTATTAAGTTTAATAATTTGGGTTCTAGTAAATTGGAAAAATATGAGGAATTAATATAGTTCGCAATGTGAAGACTTGATTTTTTTTCCTTTGTTTTGTTAGATTTGGGAAGGGTGATGATAGGTGATGAGTAAACTTTTTGACATGTTGGTTGGAAGTAATGGTACTCGTAATTTTAAACACAAGATGCGAAATTTTATGATAAATATATGGGTAAAATATAAAATTTATGGTTCAGCTTAAAAAAAGAAAATGTATTTCTATATTATTTTATGTTTCCATGTGCAAAAACCAAAAATATTATAAGTGGTATTCAAGGCAAGGGCTTCTTTAACCATGTTATCAATCACTACTTTATAATGTATTTCATAAAGTGGTGGGAAATGCTTTGGGAAAATAAGCAGCATGGACGTTTATTGAGTAGAGGAATAAGGGAAGAAAAAATGATTAATAAAGGTAGAGGCAAGTATGAATGTTGTATTTGTAAATAAGTAGTGTCATGGAATGTGCAAACGTTGCAGGTTTTGTTTGTGGGTACATGGTCTGATTTCAAATGGGTATGCTATTTAAACGCATCTGCAACTAACTTTTATAACGATAACTGACTTTTTTTTAAAGAAAAGATTTTATCGGGTCCAAAGGGGAAGATGCTTGATGGGAGTTTTGTGGCCTGTATTGGTAGCCATAATGCAGAGATTTTGAAGAAAAGGCTATTGGAATAGGGTTTTGTTTTCCAAGATATTTCGTTTTTGCCTTATTTAATTTTTTGGCTGTATTGTTTTAGCCTGATGGAAGTTTCTAGATATAGTTGCGCACAAGCAGAAGATAGAGAAAGCTTTTAACTTTGACATAAGATTGCAAACAAGGTAATGTATTTAATGGGGAGAGAACGAACTTCGCAGTTTCTTTTTCTTCTTCCTCGCCCTCGTTAATCAACATCGTATAAATATAATATGTCCTATAATCAACGTTGTGAATTTTTTATATAGGATTTAATTTTAGCGTATAAATATTAACATTCTTTCAATGCATAGGTGTATCTATTCAAATCGTTTCTCAATTCTATTTATTAGGTTTATTTAATTTATTTACTTGTTAATTTATTTTAGTGCGTGATTAACAAATATTTTTGGTGGCGTTTTTTTAGCTGTTTTTCAAAAACTAAAAAATGTTATAAAAATAGTTGGTAGTTGATTTATTGATATCATATTTTTTTTATATTATCCCTATATTTTTTATAAATAGTACTAAAAAAAATATTCTGCAATATCTCATCAATTGAGCACGATTTTTTCTAGAATAGGGGGTAAAAATGAGAAATTAATTAATTAATAATGACAATTACTTGATTTGTGGGTTTTTGTTAAAAACATTATTTAACAAGAATAGAATTGTGTGACTATTTGAACGAAAACAAATGTAGTCTTTCCAGAGCTGGAGGCCCCAAAAGTACAGTTAACCTGAATAATAACTTCACAGGCATTAAATTAATTATGGATAATCTGCGGCACATATTCGTTTTCGTTTGTGGAAAACATGGCATTGCATACATCATTAATAGCTAAAATTATAAAATAAATCTAATTATTGCTAAAATAAATAATGCATATTATATCTTTGAGTCACACCCAAACGTAAAGGCTAAATGAATCTGTACAGTATTAGGGCTATCAACGGTGGGGAAAAGAGGAAGAAGAGCAGAGTTAGAAGCAGCAATGGACGAGTGGTAAAACGGTTTGATTTTGTTGTATTTTAGATAGAATGTCTCCTTTGATTTTAAAACATGTGTAGCTGTGAAGTTAGATTGGTATATATGGTCTGAGTTTGGACGGGTTGTAAAAAATGGTGATAGCTAATGGACATTCTAATTTGATGACAAGTGTTGCGCCTGTCAATATTCTTATTAGGAGTGGATTGTCTTTCCCATGGAGAGAACAGGCAAAGTTTGTGGGCTGGCAAACAATGGGAAAAGGTGAACATTGACCCTTTAAATTGTGCATCCTTTAAATTGAACAACCCACAAGATAAGCCCAGTCGACTGACGAAAAGGAAAATGAAAAAACATACATTATAAGCCAATTGATAGTGCAGTTTCAAACAGCAAGGTAGGAGGGAGTATCACGGGTGGACAGTGTGGCCAGATGGTTTAAACAAAGTAAGCAGGATGGATGGATACTGAATAGATGATAAGGCAAAGGGGAAAAGGATTAATAAAGGGAAATCTAAAGCACTGTTTCCATGAGAGGCCTGCTGCACTGCTGCACGCCATTTAACATGTCTGTGAAATCACTGTTTCCATTGTCCTGTTTTCGATTATTATAGTTGTTGTAAACCATTGAAAAACATTACCACCTGCTGGGAGACGGTGCATGTGATTTTGCTTGCATTTATATAAGTGTGTGGACAGGGATTTATATGTAGAAGTGGAGGGCGTAATAATTGGGCTGTTCGGAGGTGGTCAGAAGCGGATGGAGTTTATCTCGCGCCTAGGACAAGATTTTGAGCAATATCCTGGTATGTTTATGAAAATTTATTCACATAATCGTAGATACGATAGTAGTTGGTAGGTGCTAACGTTTTCTCTGGCAAATACAATAGCGATTAGCAAGGGTGATACTGAATGTTGTAGAAGCAGATAATATACCCCCGACGATTGGAGTGCAAGGGCAGCGATTGGAGTGTGCTTTACCTGTTTTGTTTGATGGGGAAGATCTATACATTGCAAGAGTGATGTTTGGGATATTTTTTGCGATGTTCATGAACTTAAGGTGGGAGATGTATTATTTTTTAAATCAAGCGGTCAAATGGAGTTCAGCGTAAAAATATTCGATGAAGACGGGGACCCTAAGGATTTTTCGCAGATGATGATAGTTCAATATAGTAGTGGCAGTCGTAAGCATAAATTTGCAAAGTTTTTTTTTTTCCTTCTCTTCTGATTGATAGAAGACAGTTTGTTTAGATGGTAGCATTTTTACTGACATTTGTGGATGTGCAGAAGCTACTGGCTCTTTTGTTTCACAATTAACAGTGGCATCATATAGCAAACCATTGGTAATGTGCAAGCTGGGGATGGAATTGTTTAGGTGTTTATATTATGTTGTAAAAATGACCAGATAACTGTACATTTCCATTTTGTTTTATTGTAGGAAATACCGAAAGATATTTGGCAAGGCTTTAATTTGCACTGCTGCGAAAGAATTTGGCTACGGCTGAAAGGAAACGGGCGGCTCTACCTTGTTTCCTTATTGCATTGTGCTATCAGCGGGCGGAAAAGGCATGAGACGGTACTAATGAATCTTGGGCTACGGCGTTTTTGGGAACAGAATGATTTAGCAGTTGGAGATATATGTAGGTTTATTGTTAAATCGGCAACGTTTGGACGCGGACATAATGAGTTTATAATGGAAGTCGATGTTGTAGGCCGTTTCTAATATTGACATTTTGTAGTTTGTACAAGCTCCTTGTAGCCACAAATGGTGTATTTGTACATAGGGAGTGTTTTGGAATGTGCATATTTTGTGGGGTTTGTTTGTATTAAATGTAGTATGGGAATGGGGAAAATTTAATAATGAGTCTACAATTACATGTTTATGGAATCTTTCTACAATGTTTTCCTTGTACATGGGACAGAATGTAAAAAATCAAGTGTTGTTTTGCATATTTATGTACAAGTTTTGTATCAATCTATTATGATAGAACAAGTGTTTGCCTTACATGGGACAAATGCTGTTTCTACAGTATTATAAAAGATAAATGAATAATAGACTGCATGATTTTCCACTATATTACAAAATTTATTGCTAAAGTGATAACATAATTTTAAAAATAAAACAATAGAATAACACATACGGAAGAAGTAATTGTGGACTTGAAGGGGAAAAAACTAAAAGTTATATAATAAGAAATTAATAAGTTTTGATGCGAAGAAGGGGTAAAAGGTATTGGGGAATATGTTACAAAGTGTACAGGAAGGAAGTAAATGGAATTGGAATGGGAAAGGATCTCTAATGTCAAAAGGGAAAAAAAAGAAAACAAACATGATCAACTTGGCCAGAAGATCATGAACAACACGAAGGCAAATACATAGTGTGGAACTTAGATGTCGCAGGCTTTGAAATGAATGAATCTATAGAAAAGTTCAGTCTTCGGGGAAGTGTGCGTTGACCATATCTGCTTGGAATAAAAAGTCAGTACGATGAGGGCCATGTACGGTGGAAATGATCGTCAATTTCCACCATTCATTCGTTCAGCACCATCTTGCAGTGGGTATAGAAAGCTGGCCAGCCCTGTCCACAGCTTTATGGAGTCGCTACATCCATGGCGATATTCATGAGTATATTTCAAGTCCACGATGAACAACCTAGGAGCATTGCCAAACCGGATGTACACATGATGCTTTGAATCCAGACGGTGGTGTTGCCAAAAGGCAAGAGGAATTGTCTGTGGACAATAAAACATTTTACTGTGATATATATATATATAAAGGGAAAATGTTCTATGAGTGTGTGGTTTGGTAGAGAGCAGGCTTACCAAGGACTTTTTGTGAGCAGCTTTGATCTCAAATTGAAAGGAACCAAAATTGTCGTCGGGTACGTCATCGGAGCTTATTGAGATGATATCTGTGTCGTCGTCAGATTCAGAGTTGACATCAGTATCTGGCCCTGGGGAAAATTAAAAGCAAATGAAATTGATTTTTAGTGGCGAAGATTAAACAAGTGGATATGCATGAGATTCCATGACCTGAAGAGTTGTAACTGGTGTTTTCTGAGTCAGTAGAGTGAATAGAAACGATGCTAATTGAGTCATCTGTGGAGTCCATAATGACGTGAGGTTCACTACCTGCAAAAAGACAAATGAAAATGTTTTTAGTGCTTTCATATAGATGTTGCAAATTTTTTCATAAATTAAGCTTTGCACTCTGATCAAGTTAGACTAATAAAGGTAATCAGGTTATCTTCATCGTTCGAAAGTACTGTTGATGGCAGGTAATTAAAGGGAAAACAACACAGGAAGAAAAGGACAGTAGAAACTATTTTGTGATTGATCATAGATGAAGAACAATTCACATATTGGACAAGCGCTACAGTTAATATCACCTTGATTGATCTGTTTGTGTGATGAACAAGCTTATCAACCATGAAGTTTTGGATTGGTGGTAGAATATGTAAATTATTTGCAATAAGAGCAGGAAACAGATACATGGTGACAACGAATGGAATAAATTGATAATAAGCGATCGAAGAATGAAACAAGTGAAATAATCGAAAAACCAGGGGGGCAAGGCAGCAACCAAAATCACGAGACTTTGTACAATTGCGATGAAAACTATGCATATCAATAATCAATATTTATAATTAAATGAAGTCTGAGACAGAAATTCTAAAGTAAAATCACAATGCAAGGCGCCCAAAAAAGATCAATTGCAAAAGATTTAAAGTACAAGTCAATCAGCAGGAAAAAGAAGCTATAATATTGAGTAAGGAATCGAGATTTAATAAGTGTAACACCCGGCACAAAGTATAATTATGTCTCAGTTGAATGGTTACGTAATTAAAACATGATATATAGCATTACGTAAGAGCTCAAGGATACTACAACGATACCAGAATTAAGGGTTAGATCAGGTTCCATACAGAAGAATGATTCATTCACGAATGAGGCAACGGCATTTCCTAATAATTAGGGAAATGTTTATTTGAACAGCTAAGTTGAAAGGAAAACCACAAAACAAGTTAAGTAGCTGGTAGTAGGATCTAAGTAAATGTAGTTAGGTTAAATTCGCAGGAAACTATATAACAGAAGGATGGAGTACAAATTCATTTCACTAAGGAATGAATTGATCTGCTATTTTGGCCAGTCTTAATATAGTCAAATACTATACATTTTTTTGCCCTCTGTGGTCCGTTACTTATGCAGCACAGAAATGTTATGTTTTTTGTTATTTTTAGTGATGGTCGGGACAAAGTAAAAACTTAAACACGGACAAAAAAAAGAAGGAAAATGGACCTGGGTGTTTTCTAGTGACGAATAAACATAGGAAGTGGCATTTTGGTAAGCACATGGAAGGCATGGACGGATAGGCTAGAGAGTAGATTGTATGTCATCTAAAATGATAGATTGTCCAAAGACGAGGGGGAATGAATTGTTGACTGCACGAAAAACAAGCAAGCCCAAACTTGTAATTCTTTTAATACATAGAATGCAAAAAATAATTAGCACATAATTGCCGAGAATAACAAACACGGTATTGATTTAACACAAACAAAGATGCGATCAAGCTCACAAACTAATTTGGGTTGCAGAGCAGGGGGAAGCAAGAGGCATACCTTACAAGGAAAACCAGGTGGAGACGGAGGCCTGCAAATCGTAGGGGTGTGGAGGATGGGAAGCCTTGGCACAGGGGCTAAGCGGAGGATCACGGGTCCAGTAATGGAGTTCACGGGTGCTAACAGTGGAGGAGAGACCCGGCGTGCAGGCGAGGGCTGCCTGATTCCTGGTTCCTTGGCAGGGGAAAAAGGGGTCACGGGGGGGGGGTGGGCGTTGGACAAGCGACTGAAGAGAAAGTAGACAGCAAAGGGGTGGGGCAGTGATGGGTGTGGATAACAAGCTGTTTTTACAAGACCGATGCGTAGGAAAATGAAAGGGTGTGTCCTGAGAGCATACACTGACGTCATGGGAAAACTATCGTTGTGTCCATTGCGAAAGTTGTTCACATAGTTTTTATTTTGTAAATAAGGGTGTATTGTGTCCATTAAAACTGTCGTTAAACCGTGTACGACAAAAAAAAAAAGTAGCATTATTAAAACACATAGGTAGACTGAGTTCATATAAAATCTCAGGTTTATTATACGCGATTATATATATCCCCAATCTCTATAATTTAAAAAAATCTATCTATTGTAAGGAAATTTGAAAATAGGAAATTAGTTACAAATATATAGGTGTATAAAATATTGATTCTATACATAATATTTTTTAAAAAATATAATATTATATTTTTATTCCATATAATTAATTAGCTAAGAATTCACTATAATTAATCAGCTAAAAAATTTATGTTTGAAATATAAATAATCATATATTAAATAAATGCTAAAAATATGAATTAATATACAATGATTTATAAATACAAAAAATTTATACATACTAAACATATGTTACATAATACTTTTATCTTTTTAAAAAGGGAAACATATCAGAATGGGGGAATAAAAAAGAGGAAAACATGACATAGTAATCTTCATATTTATAAAACTTGAAGGGAAATATTATTGGCAAAAATAATACTCCTTCCGTCCCACCCCAAGTGTCCTGTTACTGTTGGGCACGAGAATTAAGGTAGAGTTGGTTTGTGAGTATATGGTGGGGTCCACATAGTTGTTAGAGGGAAAATTATTTCTATTTATAGAAAGTAGACATTTGTAATGGGACATCCAAAAATAGTAAGTAGGACATTTGGAATGGGACGGAGGGAGTATTTAAAAAATTATCAGATTATTAAAACGTAATTATAATCTAGATTGATTTTGTAAAATTAAAGAATAGTCTATAAAAAAAAACCAACGACAAAAATCTAAAATATAGTGTGTAGTAAAATATAACTTTTAAGTGCTAAAAGGAAATAGAAAATATAAATAATAGGTGATTTGAAAGTTTGAAAATAACAGTGAAAATTTACAATATATTAGGTAGGAGTAGAGTTTTTTCAAAACCCTAATAATGTAAAGTAAGTTTTGTCTGATTTAATCAGTAGTAGGCCATAAATTTTGGATACAGTATTTTAGATATAATGGATTATTATGATAAAACAAAGAGGGATAATTGATAAAAGATCTTTCCTTATACTATTGATTGTTTAAAATATTTGGAAGAGTAATCATGTTGAGGTTTTTTTGATTTAAAAGGAGGGAAGAAAAGTCGTTAGTAGTTGAGGTGTTGTAGGTGGCTTCATCAGTAATAGGTGGGCAAAATAGGTATAATACACATTTGCACATGCATGTGAGTACCACTATTCTGTCTAGATTATTGCTTTCGTGGCTAATCCTATACATGTGAGTTCTGAAACTTAATATAAATATGTGCATCATTTTTATAGCGATTGTCTTTGGAAGAGGAACTGTGGTCTTTGGAAGACATTTGAAAGCATGGAGTTGTTGTACAGCTCATGGAGATTTTGAAAAATATTTGGTATGATACAACCAATCAATATATATGAAGCAAATATTTGTACAATTAGTGAGAGGCATGGTTTTGAATCGTATTTTTTTTTTTTTTTTTGCAGCGTTTGCCGCGGGTGATACTTAATTGTATCGAAGAAGATGATATACCGTCAGTGATTAGAGTGGAAGGCCAACGAATGCAGTGTAATTTGGGAATGTTTTTGATGGGGAAGATATTTATATTTCTGGTGGGGATCTTTGGGACATGTTCTGTGATGCTCATGCACTTAAAATGGGAGAAGTCTTGTTCTTCAAGCTGGCAGGACGCATGGAGTTCACAATAAAAGTATTTAATAAAGATGGTGAACCCAAAGATTATTCTGAGATGCTACTACAATATAGTACTTTCAATGGTAAATATAAATAGTAGGTATTTATTTTCACTCATGATATATAATGATCTGCTGTTTGGTTGTTATTATTTATTTTTTCACGCTTGTTTATATGCAGAGTCATATGCTTCTTTTGTGACAAAGCTAACAGATACAAATTATTATAGGCCATTGGTAATGTACAAACAACCCCAGGCAGTTTAACTCTTCAAATATGTTTCTTATTGGGAAGACATGGATATATATGCACAATTTGTTTGTCTGTAGGAAATTCCCAAGAACATTTGGCAAGGCTTTAATTTGCATCTACGGGAAAGAATTTGGTTACGGTTTAGAGAACATGGACGGCTTCAGCTTGTATATTTATTAGTCACACCAGCCACGCGACATAGAAGCGAAGAGATGGTATCAATGAATATTGGGCTTCAGCAATTCTTTGCACAAAATAATATAGTTGTTGGAAATATATGTAAGTTTGTTATTAAAGCAGTAACATACGGGCGACGCAATAATGAGGTTATCGTTGAAGTTGATGTTATAAGTCACATGTAATCCCGTGTCTCTGTAAACTATGTGAAGATGTTTAATTTGATGCTGCGGGAAAAATGGAGGGGCTAAAGAATTGCTATCAAACTTCTTATGTTTTCAAGCCAATTTAATTTATTGCTAATATCTAATTTAGCAGTTCATTGGTTATATTAGTAATTTTTATTTCAATTAAGCTTCCCATTAAGTGATCCTTTTTCTATTAGGAACTTGATTAATTTATGGAAACTGATTATTATGCCACACAGTTATCTTTTTTCCCCTTTTTTGGAGAAGTAAGGGGATTAAGTATTTAAAAAAAAAAAACAGAGTGTTGTGATAGCCCAAACTTTTGTTTGAAAGTGTGGGCAATCCTTTTTTTCCCAGCAAGAGTTGAGAAAGAATACAACAATTGTGGATGCAAATAGACATAGAAAACAATTGGGAAGTTTTTTGCAGTTTTTTATTTTAATACTTTGTCCGGAAGAAAGATTGAATTTCTTTGCCAAGCGTATTATTTTTTGCTATGTACAAATAGCACTTGTATATTTATTGATAATAGTGAAGGTAATTATAAAATGTAAGTGGATAAAAATGAGTTAAAGATAACCAATTTATTTCATAGGTGAAAGTATCTAATTTTAGATAAATGGTAAGATATATAATGGGATTTTTTGAAATTAAAAATTTATGATTTATAACCTCTTCCCTTTTTTTTTATGAAGTGTTAAATAATATTTATTTTTTGCAGATGGTGACACTGCGTTATCTGTACATTTAAGAAAATCAAAGTACTATAAGTCAATAGCAGTGTTCAAATAAATTAGTACTTCTATTTTCTATTGCAAGTCGGGCTAATAGAAAACTTAAATTGTTGTTGTATTTTAATGTTAAACGAAAGTCAAAAGGATATTTGGCAAGGGCTTAATTTATAGTTGAGCCACAGAATCTGGGTATGTTTGAAAGAGGAATGTGTCATCCGGCAAACACATTTATTGTATTGAGATGTAAGCTGCCGAAGGTTGGAGTGAGCACTACTCACGACTCGTGGGTTTCATAATTATTTCTTGCAAAATCATATAAAATTTGGAGACTTTTGTAAGTTTGTTGTTAACGAGCCTCTAATTTAGGTTGATATCGTAAATATGTGGAGGAAACTTAAATATGTGTCAAAATCTATTGTAACAACCACGGTAATTAAAAAAAATCTTAATTTTTGATGTGAAGTTACAGAAGTTTAAATCTTCTTGAAGTTTTAATTATTAGCATTAAATTAGTTTAGTGAAGGTTAGTTTGTATACTTTCAAACTGGCCTAATTCCATAGGGCAGCAAAATAAAACAAAATATTTCAAGGATTAGTTGAAACCAATTAGAAAGAGATCATTTATGGGGATAAAGTTCGGAATAGGGAAATGTTAGTATAACGGAAAAGTAACAGTTGGTATCAAGCTATAGGAGTTACGAATATTCAAATACGGAGAATAATTCCAAATATTATTAGAAGGTAATGAAAAGATGAATATGGAGAGATTGAGAAAACAATGTAAGTTTATATTTATACAGTGCGAAGAATTGTAGGTGGTCAGCCAATGGAATACCGAGTAAGGAAAAACCAAAGTACATGGACAGATGTCTATATAAAAATGTAATAATGCTGAAAGACTTAGGAAAATATATGAACAAGCATACATGAACAAAATAAGTATCATTGTTGTCCATAAACAGTCGAAGGTATTAGCACAACATCCCAAAAGTACTAAACAAGGGAATAAAACAGATTAAAGAAGTTGAAAAACACAAGGTGGTTCAATACATGGATTTACAGTGAAGGTGGATTGTTAGGGGAATTTGAATTGACAAGATCAGCCTGAAACAAGAAATCAGTCTGCTGGTAGCCGTGTGTATCAGAAATGATCGTCAACCTCCATATTTGGTTCTTAACCATCCTGCAATGATTAAAAAAACGCGGCCAACCTGTCCAAAGCTTGATGGAATCACTACAGCCGCGTCGTTTTTCATGCGTGTATTTTAGGGTCACCATGGAGGATCTGGGGCCCTTCGCCAAGTCTCACATACACTCGTTGTTTTGTATCCAAACGGTGGCGTTTCCAAAAAGCGAGTGGAATAGTCTGTGTAAAATGGCCTATGTTATTTGTATATAGAGGAAAACTGTCGTATAAGTTTATAATTTATTAGAGAACAAGCTTACCAATGTCCTGCTGTGAGCAGGGCAGATCTTGAAATCAAAAGAAAGAATCGTTGAGTTCGTCTGAATCATCAGAGCTGATGGAGATAATGGTGTTCAAACTATCGTCAGAGTCCATTTGAATGCTATTCCTGTACCTGGGAGGAAATACACAAGAGTTGATTTGTTTTTTTGTGGGTACTGCTTTCTTATGTACCAACATATAGTCTTAATAGGTATGGGTAGCCACGAATGCAGATGGCATTGTCAAATTTCACCAAGGAAGGGATGAAGTTAGTATATTGTTTGTATAACTAATTACAGAAACCAAGCTTGGTCTACGGAAGATAATAGCATTACAGCAATACTCCACACAATATAAAGAACTGACACAGGATAAGAACATTGCCAACCACTAAATGATATAAAGCAAAATCAATAATATAAGAAATATTGACTGCTAAAGAATCCATCCAGAAAAGATGCTTGAATTTGAATACAAAATCAATAAAAGTTCAAGCATTGTGATTGCCAAAGGCAATGTATGTTTTGGTTTGATTTCAAATAAATAATTGTAGATTAATCACATAAACAACAGGCCACACAATAAGAAAGGTAGGAAAACACAATCGTAATAGTGTACAAGAAATCGGAAAAATGTTAATCAAAGAGGTGAGAGTAAAGAAACCAGATACGTAAACATAACATTCTATTCCAGGAGAATAATATAATCATACTGATACAAGGTATGTTAATTGACGTGTCTGTTAATAAGTATAAAATATACAAATTAGATAAACACACAGGTTTCAGTATTGTATTTTTGACAATATTTTATTACAATACAGGAAAAAAAATTGCTTGTTTATGGGAATTGAAATTCTATAACACATTTAGACAAATATGTTGTAAGTATTATCTAAGTACATATGTGGAACAAAAAACGACAAAGCTAAACAAGCAAAAAAACATGCATACAATAATAATGGACAGAGTGGTAAGATTTGGTGGATATTGGTTTTTCTAACTTGATTTCTTTATTTCATAATTATATATTAATTTCCTAGAATTTTAAAGTAATGGTTGGAGAAGCAAAAAATGAAGTGAAAAGAGGGGGAAATATTAACATGTCCAGTGGAGTACACAGGCAAGGGGCAGAATCCAAGGAGAAGAGACAAAATGCAGCAGGTCACGGGCATGAGGAAGTCTTGTCATATATTGGGCTGTAATAAAGGTGTAGATCTGTTGGTTGGATGGAAGCACAATGGCTTTATTTATTTATTTGGTATGTCCAACAATATATAAGGAAAGAAAGCATAGTTTGTGTAGAGCAATTGAGGCTGTCAATGGAGTTTATAGTGCACCTCCGTGATGATTTTGAAACATTATTAGTAAAGACCAGAGTTGATATATTTTTTGTGAAGTGCATTTTATAGAGTTTATAAAACATTTGCTTGATATTGGTGTTTTTTTGGCTATGTTTTCAGGTTTTTCCAAGGAGTGC
The DNA here is from genome assembly GCA_030278955.1 of Hygrophila difformis. Lineage (NCBI taxonomy): Eukaryota > Viridiplantae > Streptophyta > Magnoliopsida > Lamiales > Acanthaceae > Hygrophila > Hygrophila difformis. The sequence continues at coordinate 10,134,930 of JAOANR010000001.1, forward strand.
AATGGATCTGATGGATTTATCAGTAACACCGAAGAAAATAAAATTAAAGACACTCATGGGAGAGAAGGATATTCCGGTTCGTCTGTCACGAGGAGACCTGTGTATTTTTGATTGCAAAGCATGGGAAATATTCTGTGAAACGCATAATTTATACATTGGGGATAAATTATTTTTCAAGTGCATTGGTGATATGGAATTTGAAGTGAAAGTATTCCAAGCAGACGGTGGCCCAAAAAATTATTCAGAAATGCAAGTGCAAGGTAAGAATGTAATAAATTGTTTCTTTCGTAAGATGTAGATTGTTTGTAGGTTCTCGGATTAACGACACATGAAATATTTTCCATTGCAGGCAGTGTCGATGGATTTTTTTATATTTGGCTAAAGCCGGAGAGATTTGAAGGGAATATGGTATTGCACAACACAAGGAAAAGAGAAAGGCCTGGAAAGAATGTTTGGCAGACTTATAACTTTTAAGTTTTTATGTTTTGCAGGAAATTCCAAAGTATGTATGGGAACATTTAGGATTACATCTGCGCAAAAGTGTCTGGCTACGCCGCGGACCAAATGGCCACTTGACCAAAGTTCAATTAATTTATTGTTGTGAGATAGGGCGAAGCAATGACCCAACACTCAAAATGACGAGAGGTATGGGTCATTTTCTCGACCAAAATAATATAGTTGCTGGAGATATGTGCAAGTTTACGGTAGTTTCAACTTCATATGGTGGGAGAAGTAATGAGGTGGTTATTGAAGTGGATGTAATTAATCATTTAGTCTAGGTTTAAGTAGTAAGACAAAATGTTAGGTGGTACTTTATGTTGTTTGACGCTATGTTTTCTTATGCATTTCTTGTATTAACTCTATGTTATTTGATGGTTCTGAAAAGCAATATACGCCATATGTGATGGCGCTAATTTGTCATTTCTATATAATGATGAATGAACTTTTTTTTTTCTTTGAAGGAGGAATTCATTGACCGAGTCAAGTAATCAAAACTATTACTGCAGTGATGTGTTGTGTCTTGGTATATGCAGTGATGTATTCATAAATCACAAAGGTTGTTATCTTTGGCTTACCAATTTAGAGATATAGGCTGGCGGTGCTGATCTAAAATAACAAGAACAATTAGAAGTTAATATTGTAGTCGTAAAAAATGCATTGCACAAGGGTGTCAGACTATACAATCAAATACAAGATAGGAAATATTGTTGTATAGGAATAATATCAGGACGGCTTTGCTAAAAGAATAATGTTCATGCACTGCTTAGTACTACTACATAGAAGAATATATGCGGATAAAAGTATATAATACAAAACTGGACAATTACTTGCTGTAATAGAGTGTATTTATTAAACGAGAATGCCTAAATTTGTAAACACGTTGTTGACTTTACAAGAAAGAGTTTTGTGGAGGAAACTGACTCGGAGAAAACACCAAGCAACATTCCCTTCAAATGAATTAGTTTACTTGATAAATTCACGGAATAAACTTCTCTTCAAGTAAACAAGATTTATACTTTGTAAACAAATAGATGTAGAGCAACTTTTATGTAAAATTCGGCTTACATCCATTTTTTGAGCTGTAGGCACTACAGCAGTCTGCCTTCTGTGTGGGCTTGTTGGAGTTCATAACAAGAGCACAGGGAAGGAGAACTTCTATTGAGGCTACATTTCAAAAAAAAGGATGTAAACCTGATTTTGCATAAAAGGTGCCGTACATCAGGTGTATAGAAAATATAAAAATTGTCTACTTGAAGAGAAGCTTAATCCGTGAATGACTAAAACAAGCTGATTCGTTTGAAGAGAACGACACTGGATGGTTTGACCAATTCAGTTTAGCCTAACAGAACTGTTGTACATAATGCAGGGCAATGAAAGCATGGGCGTGCTAAACTACCCGGGTGGAACATCTTCCGAGCAGACAGGATTGCCACAGTTGCAGATTGCAAGGTTTGTAAGGTGAAAGCAGATTATCCGAGAGCTATGTTAAAGCCGGAATCATAGGCTACAGTAGACATAGCAGATAATTAGGGATGTATATGGCAAGTGAAAATTGCAATAGTTGTACACATACCTTTGATGGAACAATGGACCACGGCGTCTATATTTAGTTTATATCTATTATTTATCAATATAATTACATAAGTGTTTAAATTAATAATAAAATCCTATTATTATATAATATTTAAAATTAATTTGTAAACACTATTATTTACAAATGTTGTTAAAATCATATTTTAATATATAGATTTAACTATTCAAACGTATCTCGCTATAAGGCGTAAAGACTACGTAATATTAATTTCATTTTGTTGTATAAATTATATTCAATTCTAGAATTGAAATTAATAGTGAGGTATCTGTTCCTGAAATTGGAATAGGACAATAAGCGTAGGGAGCCTACCAACAACAATACACGAGGAAGTATGGGGCTGTCGAATAAGAACACAGTGGTTATAAGAAAATTTGGGAACAATGGAATTGTCCAAGAATACAGTAGGTACATCATCATTAAATGGGGGTAGGAACATACAATATCGGGGAAATTACCTGGCAACATCGTTGTACTTGTATAATAGGAAAATACATTATAAACTTAGTGTTAAGGGATGGTTTTCAGTAGCAATATGATCGCACAAGCTGTTTTTTTTTTGGGGGGGGGCAGTGATTCCCTTCTATGCAAGGGGATGTTGTGCTTTGTGTGTTACGGCATATTATGTAGAGAGGATAGATTAATACAGACAAGGAAGAATACGGGAATGTTTGTGTTTTGCAATTGGCCAAATGCAGCAAGGACCAGGCATTTTGGTAAGCACATAGAAGGCACAAGTAGAAAAATGCACGTTAATTCGGTAAAAACAGACAATGGAATACAACTAAGCTTGTACTCACCAAGCAAACAACCATTAGTAGATTTTAAAAATAACGACCCTTGGAGCACAGATAGAAAGGCGAGGCACAGGAACACATACAAAAGAACAAAAGACTTACCTAATTGGAGACACAACACAAATGTTAGAGGAGACCGGCCCGAGCACAGGAGACAGCAAGGCCTGGTGACGGGGGGGGAAGGCCGGCCCGAGCACAGGAAACAGCAAGGCCTGGTGACGGGGCGGGGGGGGGGGGGGGGGAAGGAGCAATAGCCAGCGTGGGGGGATGGGGGGGCGCAATTTGGGAATAAATGCACAGGGAATGGAGGGACAACCGAAGGAAAATCCACGGGGTGTGTCGTTTCCTTCCTGGCTGGATGTGGCCATTGGGCAAATGAATTGTTGGGAAGAGTAAAGGTCACGGACAGGAGCAACAGGAAAGGGGATCTAGGGAAGTAACGCATGGATTATTGTTGGGGTGTTGGATTATGATTAAACTGTCTGGGAACAAATGTGAATGACCTGTGCATTATTGGTGACTGTGTGTAGGAGATAGGGGGAAGGCCTACTGAGATATGAGGGCTGTCAATCGGTAGGGAAGTGTCTAATCGGTCTTTTTGCAGAAAGATTACTGGTGGGAATTTAAAAAAAGACCACACATCACAAGTTTCTTGAAAGTAGGAAAAAAATAAAGCCATCTCAAACAATAAACTTTACTTCTCAGTTAATTCTATTATATTTTCCAGTCCAGTCCACAATTTTCTACTTTTCATCTCCAACAATAAACTCAATATTTTTCTTTATTCACGTATATTTGATTTTCATTCCTTTCTATTTATTGAATTTTTACAATTTTAACAAATAACTTTAATGTTGATTGTATTTTAATAAATTTTAATTACCATACTAAAGTATATTATATTTAAATAAGTAAAATATCTTAAACTTTAGCAAAGCACTGTTCATCAAACGACAAACTATTGGAACATATTTGTACGTCATTTTGTTGTTTCCTTTTAGAATAATTTTGAATAATTTTGTTGTTCATCAAACGACAAACTATTATACTCCGTTTTTGAATAATTAGAAAATTTTGGATTATCACGCAATTCAATGCATAATTTTAACATTTAATATCTTAAATCCTGTAAAAATATAAATTATAAAATTTGATATTTTCCAAAATTACACAAACAGACAAATCTAACAAGATTTCGGTCACCTATATTTTATCTTATGTAAATAGGTTAAAAAGTTGAATCAAAATTACCCAATGAATTGTAAATACTGTTCATTTGTTTTAATTTATGGAAACGGAGAGAGTATTTAAGGCAATTGTCTGTGTACATATATAGATTTTAGTTTTTTAATTTTACCAATCAAAATTACCATCTAAACAAAAGTTAAGGCAACCGCAAGGCTTCAATAGCCAAAAATGGTGTGTATCGCAAAGTAGTGAGGGGAAAAATGTCCATATATACGAGTGGACTGAATAAAAATGGATATAAGACCTTCGAAAGCAATGGAATTTTATTAAATTGGTTTATGAGATTGTTTTAGAATATAATTTTTTTGTACTTCCTCTGTGTAACCTTAGATGTCCTAGTTGAGTTTTAGACAAGAAGGAATAGAGTCAATTTACACAGTACAAAAAAATGATTATAAGTAATAATCCCTCCGTCCAAGGCAAGATGTCTGGTTTGACTTTTTGGCACAGTTCATTGTTTAACTTTGACTCAATATTATTCTAAGTATATTTTTGAGAAAAAATAATTAAGTTGGATTTTGTTAGAATCGTATAATCATGTAGTTCTATAATATATATTTTTACATAATTTTTTGTTGTATATATTTTGAGATATTAACGATTGAAAAATAGCATTGGATTGTGCGCAGAAATGAAACAAGACATTTTAAATAGGACAGATGAAGTATTATTTATGAAGTTGATTGAGCCTAAGATATGTAATAATGTAATTTCCTGTCGCCACTCATAGATTATAAATATATGGTTATACATATATAGTTTTGTAAAGATTAGCAGTAACTGGCCCATTAAAACTATCCTCCAAACTTAATGAGCATCTCACTAAAAAAATCACTTATTATCAAAAACACAAGTTGGGCTTGGTCCACAATATAAAGGAAGCACCGAATGTTTACCCGTATACTCGGCATTAAATATTTTTAATCGACATTGTGTGATTGTAAATACGCGGTGATGGTATATATGTAGGCAATGCTAAAGCTCAATTTAAGTACAAATTGTGACAATATAGTGTGTAAGGATAAGTTGAGCTGCTATAACTGGTCATTGCACATCTAATTCATTATACGTATATCAAATTGTAAATAGAGATATAATAAACATTATATAATGTATGCCAATTCACATATCGCCTTGAAGGTGCATTTCATTGACATAACATAATACAAAGGTGAACATAAAGTGTGTAATGACATTGGATAATACAAAAACAAGTGTAAGTACGGGCGAAATTATAACAGCCAGGAAGAAAGACACAGGGCTAACCACGGAAAAAGGGAAAAGGGCAAAAGATAAGAGGCAACAGGGATTAAGGAAGGCACGGAGCTAGGCCAGACGGTTTGAATGCAACAGATCAGCCTGGAGAAGGAAGTCATTACGTTCAGGTCCGTACATGTTAGAAACAATAGTGAATGTCCAAACTTCTTTCACTAACATATTGCAATGATTGAAGAAATCAGGCCAGCCGGTTGTTAGTTTCAAAGAATCGCCACAGGCCAAGCGGTGGTCAGAAAAACATTTGACATTTATGGCAGATGTTGAGGGAGCCTTACCAAATCTCATGTATACCCGGGGCTTTGAATCCAGTCTATGGTTTTGCCAGAACCTAACAGGAATAGTCTGCCAATAGCGAACTATGTTACTTATATATACATATTAAAGACGACTGTATTAATTGTACATTAATTTAACAATGGGCTTACAAAAGTTTTTCTGTGAATTTCATTGATTTGAACATCAAACGAAGTAGGAGCATCATCGTCATCAGAATCATCGGACGTAAGGGCAATGATGTTAGCCGAGTCACTGTCTGAGTCCATGAAATTGGTATTTGGCGTACCTAACATGCAAGGCATGGAACAATATATAAGTGTGCATAATGTAATATTTATTTAAAAGAAGCCGGGTGAATATGACTTAATGTTTTCTGGCTGCAAGTGAATGAACAAAACTATTTGTAGTGAGCAATGGAATGAGAATTTCATAATCTAATTTTTTTAATGTCCAATTTGACAGAGGAACTATACTGTACCAATTGCCAGGAGTCTGAGCTTTCGTAATTAGGCTGTTGAAATAGTATTCTCAATACAGATTACAAATATATTATAGTGACAACAATTCGAAAGCACGAAACAATTAAGGAAATAGAAGTAGAAATTTATAAAGCTCTTAAGTTCCAACGCAGGATGTAATTGGCGGGACTGCTTGAATCTGTGGAATGGTAATGCACGATACAATTTATTTAAATATAACTAATTTTAAATGTCAGACAAGTGAATGATATGAATTCCCCATACAAGTATGAAAAGAAGCACAGATCTAAGTAACGAGAGGAAGCAGCAAACGCCCAAATTTATAAAGCACGATAAATCAAAATAAACAGTTAGATTGGTAAGTAAGAGCAGAATTTTAAAAAATGAAGAAAACAGTATTCAGAAATTGAATATACCTGTTATGAATAGATCAGCAGTTACCGATACACCAAAGGATTCAGCAACCAAGTTGAAGGAATGGGCGAAAATGGGAATCTTGCAGATGTCAATTAATTTGAGAAAAATATTAAAACAAAGAGTAGGATGCAAGAGTTCAGCAATAATTGAAAATGGAACTACAAGTAAGTAGATGGTCGATTGAAGGGAGCCGGACCAGTGGCGGTGAAATGCCGAGAACGCCCGAAGAACGCCGAGGCGGATGCAGTTGCAGTGAGGTTCCAAGACGGGAATCGACAGCCGGACGGAGCTGAACGGATGTAATCGAAGGAGGAAATGGTGATCGATAATTCGGAGGGGGGTGCAGTACAGACTTATCCATTCGATTTGATGGTATGTTGATTCCTATTTACTGTTGAAAACAGATGGGTAGGGAGTGGGGGGAAGGAGGGAGAACTGCTGAATGGATAAAGCTGTCTAGGCAGTAATGTAGTGTCTAATCGCGTGTTCTGTAGAGGAGCACGGGTAGGCCTTTGAAATAAGAGAAAGCTGGAATTGATGAGCTTGCTGGAAGGAGAGATAGAACATACTGGGAGTACAATGCAAAATTGACAGGAACCAATCAATCTATCTATTCGCAGCACATTGCAATATTGGTATGTTTGTTGATAGGCATAATAAATTTTTCATGTGTAATATCTGAAAAGGTTAATGCTTAATATCCAATGATTCTATCTGGATGTCTTACTATAATTATTACTCCCTCCGTCCCATACAAGATGTCCTGTTTGACTTTTTGACACTGTTCATTATTTAACTTTGACTCAATATTATTGTAATTATATATTTGAAGAAAATAATCGAGTTCGATCTTGTTAGATTCGTCTAATTGTATAGTTTTAGAATATATTTTTTACATAATTTTCGCTTGTATATATTTTGAGATATTTACGATTAAAAATGTGCATTGAATTGTGTGCAGAAGTCAAACAAGACATCTTAGCTGGGACAGAGGGAGTACATATCAATTCACCATGAATGACAATGTATATTTTTACCAATTAGTAATTTAAATTATGTAACCCTATCAATTCCTAATATAACAATGATAAAAATTTGAATTAAAATTAAACCGTTAATAGTCTAAAAAGAAAGAATCTATATAATAATTATTAATACACTAATCGCCGATTAATCGCTGACTAATTTCGATCTACCTTGCTTGCCATTAATATCTATATTTTGGAAATAAATTTAACTATTAATATACTAAAATCTTGAGAAAGTTTACATATATATTTTAAAAGATGTAAAAAGAATTTACGACACATAAAATATACAATTTGATCAAAACTATATAATATAAATTATTTGTTTGTATAAATATTTTAATACTACATAAGTTTAATTTAGGTTAAATTATAATAAGTTTGATTTAGATTAAATTTAATTTATGTTAAATTTATATCTATAAGTATAATCCTATATCAATATACGGAATATAATAACGACAGACACGGAAAATTGATATAATTTTGTATTATGCTTGATAATTTTTGTTGTAAGTTGAATTAATCTAATTTTATATTATGCTTGATAATTTTATAATTCATATAATTTTTTTTATTAAACTAATTTGATTTTTAATTAGATTAGGAATTTTAAGATTTTTTGATAAAATAAATTTTAGACATAAAGATAACTAAATATTTTAAATTTCAGTTGAATCTTAGCAAACTTTAAAAAAACTACAACATATAAAAATATAACTAAACATAACACATGTCAAATACTTAAAAAATGTATAATATTAAACTACTAAATAACTACGCCCACGGAAAATTAAGTTAAAAAATATGCAGATAAATTCGTATTTAATTTATGTGGAGATAATGTATAATTAAAAATAAATGAAGGATATGACTGAAAAGATAAATAAGTTTAATACATTGCAAAAATATATAGAGAATATTTTTTTTAAGTATGACTATAGTGTAAATGATTTGAAATAATCAAAAAATTACCTTCATCAAAAACAAAAGATGGGTTGAATCCACAAGTGAAGGGGAGTTCCGAATATTTACAAAAATCCACATCATTAAATATTGTTAATTGATACTATGTGATTGTGAATACGTGGTGATGGTACATACGTAGACAATGCCAAAGTTCCACATAAGGAATATAATACTTAATTGTCATGTTAAAAGAAGTCATTGCGCATTTCAAAACGTATTTAGATTAGCATGATACTACAAGGTTTGAACGATTGGCCAAATTAAGTTTTTTATATGCAAATTCCATCCTTTAAAAATTTCCGAAGAAACTAACTATAAGCTATAATCTAAGTCAATATTATGAAAACTGGCAACAATAAACTAACTTATATAAATAGCCATGGCCTGATGCGAGAATTAATAAGGATCATCGTGCAAGTATAAGTAAGCAAAGAAAAAAACACACGAGAGCATCATTTTGCCCATGATGAATTAATGAAATAATGGACGAATACAGATTCATCTGATTTGGAATCAAGGGGATTGAACAAAGACAGTAGAATACAAAAAGGGTGCGGGCAAAAAATTGTGTACAAAATTCGGCCTTATAAACAAAAGGGCGTTATCAGAATTCAGCTCAGCAGAATGGACTGTCTAGACTGGGAATATCGTTCATTAATGGCTAACACTGGACTGCATTTTGGAAAGTTTATTTTCCGCGTCAACTTCAACAAGTGATGTTTCTCTTTCTTTTTCTTTTTTTCAATAATTAGGAAAACTGACATGCCAATAACAGAATGATGTGTTTAGTGACAAGGAAGTGTTAGTAAATGTTATGATTCAGATTGTGTCGGAAAGGATCATTCGTTATCCCAAATAGCAGCATACTGGGCCTATGGGAAATCAGTGAATCATGACCTATCACACGCCCAGTAGGCTGAAATTTAGGAAAACGAACGACCCTTCCGACACAATCAGAATGATAACAATTTGACGATCTCCCCAATCAGAAACACATTATTAGCATGAGAATTTTCTATAAAAGAAAAAGGAAAGGAAAACGAAACATGACTTTGTCAAGATGGTTGAATTTGGAAACCATATTTATTAGCTACAGAGTTTGTAAATAGAAATGCTATATGAGATTACTACTTATCCAAACGAGTGGAATGTTCCTGAAGAGCAAAGCCTGAACAGGGATCGGCATAAAAGAATTTCATTTCAAGCTTTTCATACAGTGAAGGGCCTGAGTTTCCCTTGGAACCCAAATTGTTGCCATGCAGACCTACGCCCTGAGGATTGAAAGCATTGTTATGAGTTAAGTTTATTAATCCATAAATATAGTCATATTATAGATATTCGGTTCATTTGCATATAAATTGTAAGTATTTATACATATTCTTTCTGCACTGGCCAATACTAAGCTACAAACGAATCTATTTGGATGAAATTGTATAGTACGAAACTGCATGGTCAGTCAAGGAAAATACAAAGTATTGAACTCATTCACATTTCTAAACTTGTAAACATGTTTTAGAACATACCTAAAAACAGTGATGAGGAAGTAATCTGCATCGGGTGAAGGACCCAGTGCTATGCTCCTCAAACGATTCATATTGTGCGAGTAGCTGATATAGTAAAGTTCTCTTTAAACAAACAAGTCTTATATCCTGTACCCTCGTAGGTGTAGAGCAACTTTTATGCACACTTCGTTCTACATCTGTTATTTGAATTATAGTCCCAACAATAGTCATCCTTATCCGTGTGCTAGTTGTAATTTAAAGCAAGAATACAAGGAAGGAAGACTTCTTCATAGACGACGTTTAAAAAAAAAAGGATGTGGAATAGATTGTGCATAGAAGTTGCTCTACACCTAGGAGGGCGGCAGATCTAAAAATTGTTTAGTCGAAGAAGAGCTGACTAAGTGAACTACTAAAACAACCCGAATCATAAGCAGAGAACAACATGAGAATATTTCACCTGCTAGCGTTTGGCGCGGGACATCATTTAACAGTTTTGAATTTCCTGCATGAACATTGGGGTAGCGAGTAAGAATCAGGGGAAGCAGTTGGATATTTTCAATGGCATAGAGATGCCGGCACAATTGCATAGGAAAATGAGTGCAAAAGATAACAAAAAATGGATGAGAAAGTTCATTTGTATACAGCAATGGGGGAACATGCTCAAATGTGTACCAAAGAGTGGTTGGTAAACAGCTGTTTCAAACGTGCTAGTGAAATTTAATATTAATGATATACGTTGTATTTAGTCGAGCGCGAGATCAAAACGCACGACACGAAGAGCTGGGTAATTGGGATAGTTAGTAAGCAATAAAGAACAAACGCAAAAAACAATGGTACAGGCATTCTGTCGAGCATATGGAAAGCAGATGGGGGGAAGTGTAATGGTAAGCTAATTTGGTTCCTTAACGGTGTCCCTTTGGGGGAAGAACGAAGTAAAAAACCCTTAAGTTTGTTTGTAGGGGAATTATACGTAGCAAAGATAAGCAGCTTCACAAGGAATGAACACATGGCACAATAAATGGTCCACACTGGCGTTATATGCTAATACCAAAGACGGTGTATGCACGAGCAAAGGATTAAGGGATACCCGAGTAGCAAGAAGAGGAGAAAGCCGGAATCTGTTCGGTCGGCTGGAAGGTGCAGGGCAGAAGGGAACAGGTGCCCGGACTGAACAAGAGAGCAGTACTCGTACACCCCAACACTGTCAACACGGCAATAGGCTGCGGGAGGGGCCAATAGATTGGACGGCTATGAGAGAGGTAAGGAGGGGGTTAGGGGGGAGAGGAAGGGGGAGTGTCACGGGCGACAGTAGGAGCAAAGGGTTGTAGAGATAGTGGAATTCAGAGGACATGACAGGGCCGGAGGATCTGTAAAAGCTGTTAGCACAAGATTGGGTGCAATAAAATAAAGGACTTCCCAGGGGAAAAGGCGAAGTTACATTGGAAGACACATCTTGGACATTAGCAGACAGGGTAGATTCGGATTGTAAAAAATGATGAGCGAGGGCGGCAGTACAGAGATGCAGCGACTGTGAAAAGTGTCGTCAGGCGTGGATGGGAAAAGAAAAAGATTTTGATTTGTTTTGTAGCATATGAACACATTATCTGAGATTTGATTCTACAGTGAATAGATCTGATATATCTTATTGGGCTATTAGGCTATAATCTGATATGTAAACCACACTTAAAATTACAATTTGGTATATATATTTTGGATGACCTATTAGGCTATGATTTGATATGCCTTGTCAAATATTTATATATTAAAATGGGTTACATATATTAATATTGGTATATTATGTATTTAACAAAAATATAACAAAAGTGATTTCTATTTGTAGCGAATGAAAAATTACAAAACATAGTATATTTTTTATTTATTTGTATTTTAAAATATAAAAGATATAATGACCTTAATAGGATTTGATTAAAAATTTTAATTGACAAATGGAAAGGAGACAAATATCGTATTTTCTTGAACACTTGGTTTGACAGTTTATTTTTTTACTTTATTGTACAAAACACTTATTGTGATTTACATCTATAGTCACGGGTGGAAGATAAGTGATAGTCTATTCCAACCTTGTTTACATTACCAGACGCACTTTTCTTGATTTGTCTGCCTTTGTAATCATTTTAATTATATATATAGGGGCAAATAACAAAATTCCACCAAGGTATAGGCAAACAATCTATATTTCATGCAGAGCATCCAAAGTTATTGATGGAGTTCATAGTGCACTTGCCTGATGATCTTGAAACGCTATTAGTAAGGGTTGGAGGCTACATAATTTTTGGGAAGTTTATTTTAAAGACTTTGTACTACTTTTGTGTGATACTAATTTTCTTTCATGATATGTTTAAACGAAATCTGGTATTGTATAATATAAGCATCGTATTGGGATTTGATAATTATGTTTGTAGGAATTAATAGTTTTTAAGTTTTTATCTTACTCTAGGAAATTCCAAAGTATGTATGGGAACATTTAGGTTTACATTTGTGAAAAAAGCATTTGGCTACGCCGAGGAGCTACTGGACAGCTTACTAAAGTGTAGTTGATTCACTGCTGCGAAATTGTTCAAGGCACTAAGTCAACGTTAAAAACGACAAGAGGCATTGGTCATTTCATGGAACGAAATAATATAGTTATTGGGGATGTATGCAAGTTTACAGTAGTGACGACTTCATATGGTAAAAGAAATAATCAAGTGGTCATTGAAGTAGACGCAATTAATCAAATGGTGTAGGTATAAGTATTAAAATAGTGTGTTGGGTGTTGCTTTATGTTTTTTAATGTTATGTTTTCTTAAAGATTGATTGTATTAACTGTGTGGTGTTTGGTGGTTCTGGGAGACAATATATGGTATGTATGATGGCTGCAATTTGTTATTGATATGTGGATGTGAACAAACTTATTATGCTAACACAGATGGACATAAGGCCGAGAAAGCCAAATTTAGTCAATATGCCAAAAGAAATTGGCCTGCATTCGAGGATGAAGCATGCTGTTTCGACAAATTAAGTGTTTTTATATGCAAATTTTATGCTTTCTAAAATTTTTAAAGAAAACATACGCTATGATCTAAGTCAATATTATAAGAATTGGGAACAGTAAACTAATATATATAAGGATCCGTGTTCTGATGTCAGAATTTATAAGCATTATTTTGTAATTATAAGTAGTCCAAGCAAATAAACACATTAAGTCATCTTTTTTCGGAGATTGAATTAAGGAAATGATAAACGGATACATATTATTCTTTTTTCGGAGATTGAATTAAGGAAATGATTAAAAAAAAAGCGAACCTTGATTGTTGAGCAGTGTAAGACAAACATAGGTACATATTATTCCCGATTCAGTAAATTCCATATATAATTAAGGAACGAAAGAAGAGGAAACATACTACTTATTTATAAACAAAGGGCGGATTACAATAAATCCAGTGCAAAAGGTTATACAAAATGGATTCCAAGTAATCCACACGACAAAATACCCAGGATAGTAGCAGGCAAAAAGAGTCATAAGATAGTAGGCAGTTATATAGTAGGAAGTTCAGTAGCTTCATAAGGGTACAAACCAGGAGGAGTACCATCAAAAGAGCATAGTGAGACACATCCAATTATATAAACAGCAAACGGAACAAACACCTAAGCAGCTTTAGGTTTCCCATGGGACGGTTTCTTCATTTGTGAGCGAGTGCCGGCAGGTTTGTCTGATGAGGCTGATGCACTTGGCGCCTTCCGCTTTGATGGGCTGAGTACTGCAGATAAAGGTGGGGAGGATGGGTGAGAAGTTGGGTCAGGCAAGTCATTGTGTGTTGTGAGAGGATCAGGTTGTGTGGTTAGGTCAGATGGCTGAGGAGAAAGTTCGGGCGAACCCACTGATGAGCCTGTTTGTTGGGAAGGCTGGTCAGAATCCTTCGGGTGGGTTGCAGATAGGATGTGTGCTGGCACTTTTTGGGATGGAGGAACGTCAGTGAACTGCAACATCTTCTGTACGGGACTGGATTCAGGAGCCTCAGACGCGGTAGGGGGCAGAATTTCATCCAGGGCTTTTTTGGTAGATGGTGTAAAAAACTGCTTATCTTTCCCACCATCAGCATTCACCAAGGGGGAGAAGCTGGAAGACAAAGAACCCCAACGGCTAGGTGGACTGCCCATGACTGAAACATAGTAGTCATTCAAATCTTGCTCTGTGTATGCTACGACTGCTGTGTATTTTGATTGATTCTGAGTTCCTTGGGAGAAAGAGTAAAAGCGTATATAACAAAGGAGTTCCCTGTTTTCAACCTCGGTTGCTATGTCCCCCGACACATCTAGATTCTGTATCAATGTTAATAATTTAAACACCGGTTAGTTCAGCCAACAGGGGTAGAAAAGTGAAAAGCTGGATGAAATGATAACGTATTTAGAAGTACTGAATGCAACAAATAGAAGTACAGTAGCACACAATACATTTTCAGAGGCCGTCATAAGATGTTCAGCCTTCTGATTAATAACAGTTTCTGCAAATGAGCCCAAAAGCGTTATAACCATTGATGCAGTTGTATCCGAAAGGGTGAGATTCACTCGTGCCCTGGACACCAGCAAAAACCAAGGTTGTTGGACGAGATGAATAATAAAAACAGTCAGATTATGGAATCGAATTAAGGAATAACCTTGGTTGGACACCAGCTTTTTCTTGACAACCCGGGCAGCGGACAACCCAGCTAATATCTACGTCCAAGGATTTATGGCAATTCGAACAGGCAATGTACCAGAACTGTTGGGTATCAGCATTGAGCTGGACTGTGCCGCGCACCCAAACAGCATGCTGAAAGAAATTGCCAAACGATGACAGATAAAGGCGTATATACACACTTTATCTGTTGATAATTGGAGTACATAACATTGTTGAATGACAAAAATGGAATAGTCATAATGTTTTATCAGTGACATAACATGTTTACCAGGGATCTTGTTTAAATATAATGTTTTTATCCAATATAAGTGTGTGTCCATTATGTCCTTAAATATTTCAATGAAGTATTTATGGCGGCCAGCCACATGTTTCATATGCTGTAAGCAAAAAATTGATCCACTAAATCACGACCAAAATTCCAAATATTTATATGAAATATTTCAATATAAATGTGGTCTTTAGTTGGGACATACACAAGTACAATTCTCACATCAGAAACATGAAATAGTCTGATTACTTTTTGTTCCAGTTTGGTTTCATAACTGGCGCAACTGTAATTCTTTGATGGAGGAAACAACTTGAAACTCTCATGGTTGATCATACTATGTGAAGAGATAATAAAAAATTACCTGCGGAAGTCTGTCAATAGCAGCCGAGACAGACAACACAAATTCATTCCCAGGCGGGGGAAGCAGGATCTTTTCATTCTTGTATTCGAAAGAGGCAACCATTTTTTTCACCTCTTCTGAGTGTTTTCCATACCTAGGAAGAATAATGTATCAGAAGATGAATAACATAATAGGATATAAAAGGTCAGGCAATGGAGTGAAGATTGAAGGCGAAACTACCATTCTTTCATTACAATGCCCTCAATGATCGGGGGATTGATAAGGATACAACTATGGAAGCGCGTGGTCAACGAAAGAACTGTGAAAAATAAAAGGGTTCAACTAATGGTTATACGAATCAATTAATAACTGTTGTAAGGCTGGAAGAAGCATGAATCTATATGCCAAAGTCGCTTACTGTTAAATGTAGTGACTTTCATATTCATAAAAATAACGTTTGGAGCACTGTTGGCCTGGGAAGCCAGCAGATCCCCATATTTTTTACTAAACTCATGAGTCAGAGAGACAATGAAAGCAGCATTCCTTTATAAAGAGAAAAAAAGAAGGAGCAGGCTGGTTAGCACCAAACATGTATCAGAGAATGAAAAGGAAAACATAATCTTGAAGAATACATGTCAGTGACAGCGACAAAATCTCGCGCAATCTGATTCCCAGCATGGGTACGGGGTGGCAAAGCTTCAACAATGACTGCATTAACATCTGCAAAACCAGGAGGAGAGGGAGGGAGCAATAAGCCAGATATGATATAAAGGTGTCCAGTAATGAAAGAAGTAATGTATAAACGTACTGATGGTCTGGTCCGAGTCAGCAACCAAATGGAATTCATGGAAATCTTTGTATGCAACGGTAAACCGCATCCGGTGGGGGATATTTTCTTCATATGGCTCAACGATAGTTCTATTTCGTATTGTCCAGGAAAAACCATAAGGGCCAGACTGATATTTAGGATTAGTTGGTTGAACACCAAACCCGGAAAGATAGTATCGCCGGAAGGGTAGCAAATTCTTGGCGTGAAGCCTTATGTCGGGGCCAAACATAACAGCATGGGCCAGTGTACCCTGTGGTAAAATAACATCCACAAACGATTCTATTAAAAATATTCACAAATACATGAATGTCAGTGGATGTATAATGTTAACTGTAATGTAATAAAGGGCGCAACAAAAGATTAGATAGTATATATAAGCGAAGGCTGTTAACATTTCCAACCAATTACTTGAGGTCACCAACAACAAAACTGGATTATAGCAGGCACCACAGGCACAATAGCATAAACAGCCAACACTTATTATCTAAACGTGTTACAATATATGGGTAAATTGGGTGAAAGGACTTAAATAGGCCGAGTTTTAAACAATCTGCAAGACTCCAAGCCATGGAAAAATAGTACAGAACGAGAACTCAAATAGTACTTCCCAATAAGTTTTTTTGTATAATTTGAAAGGTTGATCAGTGCTAACAGATTCATTATATTAAACGAGTAGGACAGCAGTTTCCGGGGTCGGCAGAGCATTAAACGCAACAAAAAAGGAAAAAGAAAGGGGACCGATTTATTAAAACATGATAAATAAAAAGATGATAACGTTGAACAAAAAAGTCAGGGGCATGCATAGTTCGGTACGCTGCACCTTCTGGCGTAGCCTATGTTAACAGCTACGCATCACCCGGAGAATGCAACACACTTTGCAAACACAATATAAGCATATAGTAAACAATGAGAAAAGGCATGGAAGAATAATAAAGACACTCACAGCATCATCTGTAAGGAGCAACCGCTGGTATGGAGCCCGGTCGGACTGGCCGATCGGCTGCAGCACAGGACCTTTATCTACAACCTGGACAAGAACCCAGAAACCACGCGACATTGAGTTAACCTGCTCGATCGGAACAGTCCGTCTTTCCATGGAATACAAGGACGCTGGGATGGACGCTTCGATTTTGGAGTGGTGAAGATAGCCCGGACTTACAACGGTTTAACCAGGGAATTTCAAGATGGAAAGGTAGAAAAGCAGGCTAACAAGATTCCATGGTATGAGAATATAAAAGGTTTATTACTGTTGGGGAAAGGATAAACCCAAAAGATTTAGTTGACAACTGAAAACTGAGAGTGATTGATAGAAAAGAGCTGCAGTGTTATGATTACTCACTACTATCAAGATTTAATTCATTTCACTTGTATTAAGCTGCAGTTATATAATTACTCACTACAATCAATATTTAATTTCTTTTTTCTGTACTTGTTCTGACACAAGAGTGTCACTATTTATTGTATAACTTTAACTTAATATTATTCAAAGTACATAAAGAAAAAATAGTCAAGTTGAAACTCGTTAAATTGTATAATCATATAATTTTATAAAAAATATTTTAAATAATTTTTTGTTATATATATTTCGAGATATTAACCATTGAAAGAATACGTTGGATTGTTGGCAGAAACGGAATAAAACATCTTAAATGGGACAGAGGTAGTACCTATTAATCTTTTATTCTGGAAGAGTTTAGCCCTTTATATGTATTTATTTTAATCTAAACTATTTACATTTCACACAAAAAAATACCTATTTTTAACAGTCAATACCACAAGCGATTCAAAGAATAAAATTTAGAAATTTGATATTGTAAAATTACATAATGGAAAAAATGGAACAGAATATTAGTTCGTAATGTTTTATTTTGTACTTTAATGCACATTTTAAATCCCTAATAATTCCATGTTCAGTACAAATAACAAAATTATAATCCCCATATTTAAAAACTACACGGCAAGACGAATATAACAAAATCACACTTAACTATAGTTTAACTTATATAGCTATAAGATAAAATAACATTAAAGATGTTCAATGAATAGTGACATAAAATAGAAGAATTTTAAATTGAAACATAATGAACCTCATCATAATAATCATATGGTGCAGATACTGAAAAACTTTGTTCATATCATAATAATCCTATGCTACAAAAATTGAAAACTAATAAATAAAAAAATACAAAAAACTAAATAAATTTAAAAATAGAAATGGAAACACGACATTAAACTTATAATGAGTTGTTCACTAATGCTTTAAAAAATATATAGATATGCCATATAAGACTTTTAAAAAATATATAAATTTATAAATGTTTTATTTAATTCTGAAATGTAAACATCACTTTAATTTGGGGTTGTTTTTTTTACAAGCTGCGAAATAAGTATTATTTATTTATAAAATTAAGTCATTAAATATAATAAGATGTACTATTTATAAAACTAAAGATTTTTTCTCATATATAAACTATCTCATCCTTACAAAAGCAAGTTTTATTATTTATAAATTTCAAAAGCTTAATCAGTAAATATGATTTGTATAGATCAATAACCAGCGACCAAACACTACACAATACTACAATACAAATGATAACATCAATATATATACATATATATACATATATGTATTCAAGAGTAAAATTAACCACTAACATAAATATAAATACATAAGAAGATATTTATACATCATGTAGAATAATATCAATTTACAATTCTAAGTATTTTAAATATAAAAGAAACCTCTATATAGGTAGCTTGCTAAAAATAAGAAAACTACGCGTACTTTGTTAACGACATAATATCTAAATACCAGTGAACTGCAGAGGGAAAAAACGAGGCTTAATAAAATGCTAAACAAATAATGAGTTGTAAATAAAAGAAAAGGAAAAAGAAATAATCATTTGAAAGGCGACGGGAACAAATTTGTATCATAGATTCAATATGATTAGTCTGCATCTCTAGTAAGGGTGAAATTATATTCTGAACTGAAAAGAAACACAGGCAAGTTTGTATAATATGTTTGAATTTCCATGAGACGGAACAATAAAATCCAAAAGGCAACGATCGGCATATCTGCATTCATACGCTACGCATCCAATTTCTCCAAGTATAAAGAATATTAACAGGGCATGGCCAGCCAAATACATAGTAACAAAGAGATTAGCTCGATAAGATATATATTCAAATTATATTACAAGGAGCGTAAGTCCTCCATCAGTAACGGATGTAGCAAACATATAGAGCACAGCTACATAATAAATACTGTGAACGGCAATACGGCCACCGAACGAGTTTGGCGGGGAGAAGCATCAGCATCCAAACTCTAACAGGCATATTTTGGACAAAATATGCTTGAATTCACGACAATTATAGCATATATTATTCCATACCCTCGACAGGCAATGGCAAAGGGCACGGAAGCAAATGTTACCGGCAGGGATCTAGATGCATTACCAAATAAAAAAAAAAGCATTAAAGCACACAATAATACACCAGCAGACTCATGACATAACAGCTATGCCTACCTGCAGTTGTTGAATTTGCATCTGCAATGCACTGGCACCCCCTAAAGCATATTCATTTATTTTAGCCTGTAAAAATTAAACCAGTTAAAGAATAATGAAAATAGTTAAAACCTTCATCGACCAGGAAATCAACAGTACCATACACTATTATAGATAAGCTTACCCGGGTGTGGAAACTTTAATAGCACTAATGCATACATTGCTTTGCATCAGCAATATATATATATAAAAGAAAAAATAATTCCACGTGCAAACCGATGCATTGAAACCTGGAAACAGAATTTCCTGCTGATCAGAAAAGAGGCCAACCCCCACGAACTATGAAAGCTGAACAAAAAACAATTCTACGTACACAACAACTCATTAATAAAAACACATTAAGAGGATTTCTAATGGGGTGTTCAATTTGCAGTGTATTCATACTGCAATGGGGGTTACAGTGCAAGGTAACACTCCAAAATAAACTAATCGCCTTGTAGAACTGTTTGCAGAGTTAAAACAAAAGTCTGCAATAGAAACAGGTGAAATGATCAGAAAGACTCTAATGGATTGAACATATACTATTGCAAGAAAGTAACGAAGAAAAAGTGGCAAAAATAGTATTAAGAACATCAAATGTAAGAGCCATTTGTAGAAACAGAGTGACATTAAATAGCATCAAGAATATCAAATATCCCCTGCCAAACGCAACCCACCCACAAACTGGGGCATAAATAACGTTTGGTGAGGTAGAGTTTGAACTTTATTAACAATTATATTCTTTAATTTCCCCGAACATAACACCATGCTTTTAAATAAAACGAAAAAGATAATTTAATTACCCTTAGCACTCAAGTAGAGAATCCTTTCGCTTGAAGACTCAACAACTGTTTGAGATTTCAGCTTATTCATAGGTGACACTGTATTTGAAACTCCTAACACTTCAGTATTTACACTAATAATTCCCAGTATTTGTTGACTTAACCAACAATAGCTTTTATGGACACCAACAACGCACCACTTGTAGAAAAAATAGAAAAGTCAAAAGGGCCAATAGCTTTCTAAACTCAACTATAGAAGACAAATTGATGAGGCAACAAAAAGAAAATAGAATTTAAGTCTGTTTTCAAGTAAGACATATGAGTTAAATTGAGCTGCGATAAATAAAGCACACATTCCTAAATAAACACGTATACAAAACTGGCCAAAACTGGCATGCAGGAAGCCAAAATAGAAAATCATTGAAAATTAGAAAATATTATTACAAACAACAAATTGAGGTCAACAATACATCACATGGCTTTACCAAGCATAAAGCCTGCACAAAGCTTCTGCAATATTCGTATTGATAGAACAGCTTTTTATAAGCCATACAAACAAGACGATGAAATTTTTTAATAAATCAATTCGGGTGCCAGCATGAGCCCAGGAGCCTGAGAAAATTTATCCGCTAATTCTTATAGAGTGGCTGCAAAAAAATAAACCAATTAGCTCATAGCAGCAAAGAACATAGTAATTAATGTTAGAACAGACCATAGCAATACCTGAACAACACGAAACAACCAGATTAACACATGCAAACTTTATGTGAGAACCAAAGGTAACCTGTCAGACCTGACAACCTAACACCAATAGACAAACACGAAAGAACGCCAACGACCCTGTCAAAGCCACCACATCCTCTTCTTAAAGATTCACCCAGGCAGTTCCAGGGATACACTTCCTCAGTTTTTTCCTAGTCTGCAGCAATTGATTTACTTTGCATTATTCATAGTTTACCAAGAACCACGCATGGAATTCTCAAGGACAAGCCTGACCCAATTGTTCAAGAGCCGGAGTAAAGACATGAGACGGACAAAAAAGTTGTAGAAGGAATTTTTTTCCCCCGAATCAGTAGGCATAATTACATAACTACAGAGGGAAAGTTAGCCGGCTATTGCACAGTAACAGCAGTCCAGCACACTCACCGAAAATTCCCTGAGTTGGATTCTTACGCACACACCTTTGAACGAAGAAGATTACATTAATTTCGGTTCCCAAAACACCCAATGCGAGATGCCAAAGAACAACATATTTCTACAAGACTGCCCTCTATAATAGGAAATACAGGTTTGATATACGGGTTTTCCCGAGTAAACAAAATAGAAATGCATACCTCAGCAAAAACCTAACTATAAGACAACGCAGCACCGGGTTCACAAATTGTTTTCCAGTATAGCATATTACGCCCCACAAGCAGGGAACTGCATTTGGGAAAACTTTCAACCATTAGGTTGAAACATAAGCAACAAAATCATTATGTCAAAGAATGACAATCACTAAACATGGGTATACAAGTAGGCTGTAAAGAGCCTACGTCGCTTCACAGTTCTTGCCTTCATGCAGAAGAAGCCAGTTGCCTGTAACATATATCTGCAGCAAGAGACTATTGTGATACCATCGAGGTTGTAGACCTGTCAACTGCTTGCTGAGCGCGAAAACAATACGCCACTAACTGACTGCAAAACCATGAATTGGAAAATCAACAATACTCTAGATAAATCAGCAAATGGCAAAACATAAATGCCACTTCATCAATACAAGGTAAAAGTAAGAGTACACATTTACAATCACTAAAAACGGAAAAGTAACTGGGTAGATAGGATATTCATATAAGAGAAAAAAACATTAAACCAACCTGGCGGCTAGGTAAAGGATTTCAAGCCTGAAGTATTTGTTTATACACTATATTCTTTGTCCTGTTCCAATCCATAGTCTGTGCACAGATTGGTCGGATAAGAAATTTTAAGTTAGAAGATGACCTTACCCGAGACAAAGCAACATATAATTGTCCGTGGGAAAACACAGGTTCCTTCAAGTAAATCCCAACACAATCAAGAGTCTGACCCTGGGACTTGTTAATTGTCATTGCAAAACACAAACGAACCGGAAATTGGACACGCTTAAAAGGAACTGGAAAATGGATGTCCGAAGGTGCTTTCAAAGGTATTCTGTGCAAAAATACGTCTTTACCACTATATTCTCCAAAACAAATGGCTGCATGAATAACATTAGAGCAAAGGTTTTTTACCACCAACCGTGTCCCATTACAAAGGCCTTCAGTTGGATCTAAATTCCTTAACAAGATAATGGGTGCACCAACTTTCAAAACCAACCGATGTGGAGGGAGACTACCAGGGCACAAAGAATTTAACATGTCTTCATAAACAGCTTGATCAGCAGGATTGATTGTTTCGTCCCTGCTAAAATATTCTGTAAATTCTCCGGGGAAACGATCAATTAACATACTATTCAACTCATCAACGTAACTATTTTTTGTACTTAACAACATTCTATTTTCACGTGCACAGCTTGTCCCCTTCAAACAGACAAATGAAGGATACACAAAGTCAGTCAATTTTTGGATAGAAACCTCGTCAGACTCATATGGGAGACAAAACTCTTGCGGAACTGCAATATTACTATATCTATCTGTTGGTTCAATTCCATTACCAACTCGTAATAAGTAGGAAGTAAAAGCAGGATCAAACCGAGCACGCATGTTTTCACTTAAACGCAAAATTTGAAATGAAGGCCAAAGCGGGGAATGAACTATACAAGCAGAAATAATTTCGGCCTCACTCCCATTCTTAACAATAGGCAACGTCTGTCTAAAATCACCACCCAGCACAACGACCTTCCCCCCAAACAAAGATTCTGAATTCATAAGATCTTGAAGCAGATCATTCAATGCTTCAATTGCAGATTTCTTGGACATTGTAACTTCATCCCATAAAATGAGTTTGCTTTCCTGGATCAATTTCCCCAACGAACTCTGCTTACTAATCCGGCAATGAGTCCCTCCAGAAGTGTCAACTGGAATTTTAAACCTAGAATGGGCAGTCCGGCCTCCAGGGAGCAATGAAGCTGCTATCCCGGAACTTGCATTAGCAAGAGCAATAAAACCTCTCGAGCGAACATCAGCAAGCAATGCCCTGTAAAGGAATGATTTGCCCGTGCCACCTGGGCCATCAACAAAAAAAGCACTACCTTCTCCAGAATAAACAGCAGTAGTGATTTTTTCAAACGCTTCCCGTTGCCCTTCATTCAAAAGGTGAATAGCTGCCAAATCATTTGGTTGCACAATAATATTCCTTTCACTATCCACTTCCTTCGTATACTGCTCAGGTGGATTGTTTGGGCTTTGCTGGTCAATTAAATTATATGACTCAAGCTTCCTCCCCATTGACAATAAGAAGGAGCCAATCTGCGCCAGGACCTTTTGTCGGACAATGTATGCTGGAAGGTGGAGTTTAAGAAAGTCCTCTGAAAGATCATGCTCAAACATCTCCCACAATGCCCGAGGATGCTGAGGCTCACAGTACGCAAGTAAGGCTGCAAACAAACGACGGAGTTCATAAGGCATGCTAAATACGGCAGCCTCAGACAGACATAATTCCTGACTATTATCATGCTGAAACAAACCCCGGAGAGCACAGGCTTCTTTGAATGTCTGGGCAGCAGTACCCCGGTATTTTAGTAAATCCTGGAAAGAAGTTGGACAACGGACCTTTGTCAAAAGCAACCGCAAATAATAACGTTCTCCTTCAGTTGGGTGCGCAAGATTCACGCGCCCTATAGCACCCTGGTGCTGCTTCCGCAATTGCCAAAACTTTTTTGACGTGCTCCACACAAAGTGGGCAGGGAACTCAGAATACGTCAACTTCAAACGTTGAGCGTCACGATTTGTCCTGTTCATGAAAAAAAATTCAGTAAGCATTGTCTTCCTATTGAATGGATTACGCAAGACATTAGCTAATTTCTCCCGGGCATTGAAGTGCACACACTGGAAATTTTCTAAATGGAGCTGTAGATGAATAACTGCAGGTTTCATCTCAGACAGAGTAAACCTAAAAATTCGCCAGGCTGCCTCCGGAGGGGAAACCCACCTCGCAGTTTGGTATTGTTTGATCTCATCCAAACTCTCGAGAGATTTATCAGTACCAACATGGAAGTTAATTTTATCATGTCCTTTGCAAATGTATTTATAAATGTACTTAACTGACTGAACAGTCGCACAAATTTCAACATTAATGTGACAATTATACTTAGCAAGCAAAAAAGGGTTATATGGAACAACCCATCTATTATCTAAATCTTTCCCTCTAACACGAACTGTTACCCCTGTGTCACGCCGCCTATAAACAGGGTACGCATCATCACCTTTCGTCGTAGTATGACAAAATTTTTTTGGGAAGCTGTAAGAACAACCATGGCCAGGCTCCATACAAACATTTGATGGATTCAAATCCCCACATGGACCATGCATCATATGAGTTTTGACCAAGGTGTGCAAATATGGGTGTTTAATTTTGTCAGGAATTTCAGCACACACAATAGAGTCATACTCATCAGTAGAAAAGAATTTGGATTTAGGAGCAAGTATCAACAAAAAGTGAGCATGTGGCAACCCGCGCTTTTGGAATTCAACCACATACGTGTATGCAATGACTGCACCAAAAAGTTCCCTCTGGATTAAGTCATGTTTAAATTCAACAAGCTTTGAGTGAAAAACACGGGCAGTTAAGTCAGGCCGGTTTTGGACAAGTGCATTGGGCATTAACAATTCCTTTATTTCAGGCCAATTTGGATTACACGTTATTGTCAGGAAAAGATCAGGCTTACCAAAGTGCTGAACAAGAGCCATTGCATCCATATACCGACGCTTCATATCACGCGGGCCACCAATGAAAGTAGGTGGCAGGTATGTCTTCTGCCCACAATTCGCACCATCTTTTTCACCATTTGCAAAACAATCTTGGATACCCTGCAAAAATTCATTCCGAATATCAGCCTGCTTCAATCGATGAAAATCAAGGCGTTGGGATTCTATTTTAATATATTGATCAACAAAAAACTGCTGGGTCAAGCGGCCAAAATGCAGGACAAATGGTGAATCATTAGGTCTGATTTGAAACATATAAGCGTAATATTCCCTTATTGATACAACCGGGCACTCAGTTGATGCGGATGCAGCTACTGCAAGGCAGAAGGACAAACATTAAAAGGAGAAACTATTAAATAGATAAAAACAATATATATTCCCATAATAGCAATAACTAACATTCTGCTTCATGGAGGAAAACATCGTCCGCAGAGGAGCCAACGTCAAAATCTGGAAATAAACAATGACTACCCAGGGAACGTTTTCTACCAGTAATCTTATGTTCTTTTTTTTTTATTCCCTCATGCCAGCCACTTTCTCCAAACGGGAACAACAAGGGGTATTGCAAAGGATCATAGCACCCATAATAGTACGATACAGGATAACTCTGTCCACTGTGGCTGTGGACTTTAATATGACGAGTTGTTACTACCTCATGGTCTTCGCCTTCTATCCAGAGCGCAGCCACCTGGGAGACAGAGGGTTTATTAAAAGTTTTCTGGTCTCCTGCGGAATTACTATGGAATAGAATATTATACTCAACCAAATCAGGAATAGCGTTCAAAGAGCGGAAAAACTGCGAATAAGGATTTTCCAGAAGGAGTTCAACAATCATTTTTATGATACGCGGAGCAACACGTGGAAAAGATTCAGACCGCTCCGCACACTGAGTTTCAGAATCGAAAAAATATAGCTGTAAATGTCTTGATTTCACAACAGGATCAATGAAATGGAACAATTGGCCCTGCACTTTGAAAGTATAAATGCCTTTATTATTCGTCGCCAAATCTTTATCATACCTAACACCGAGAGAAGTGAATGCAAATTCATTATTTATTGCACGGATGTATTCTCTAAAAGAGAACGCTTCTTCGGAAGATGAAAGAAGAAGTTCTTTCAGCAATCCAGGCACCCGATTAAAAGAAATGGAAACATCCCCATCCATGCAACAAAAATTTTTGGTCTCACCGGGGAATTTGAATGCACGACAGTGTGGACAGTTTGCAATCTTCTCCAAGACAAATGGCTCAGAAGCCAAGCGGCAAAGAAAAGCCCGCGCCACACCTAAATGAACGACAACAATAGTATTTAAGCATGAAAAAAATAAGGACAACGATAGACAAAACACAACCAATGGACCAACAACTTACCAGAATCAGTGGACTGCTGTGCAGGCACAGTCAGGCTATCAACAAAACCAGCTGCAGGTGGTGGTTGAACTGGAAATAAGTGGAGAAATAACCATATATAAGGACTATAAAATGACCAACGAAAAAAGATATAACCAAGAACAGAGAAAAATAAAATCCAGTATAATATCAAGCGGGCAGCAGGAGAAGAAGAGAATATACAAAGTTAGTAAACAACCCCTCACCAGGAACACTCGAACAAGCCCCAGAAGAATGCAGGAGGAACACAGACGGGCAAACTTCAACGGAGCAATCAACAAGACCATCTCCAGAACTTGATGCTGAATGAGGACGAATGCAAAAAATAGTCATGAAAGAAACAAAGGAACACGAGCACAGTACGGAATCTATGAATGTGATTTTGATGTAGCCGGTCAATTTGCAAGCATTGGCCCAGCCTCTGAGCTTATGAATATCCTTACAGAGCTACTCTATGAACTTAATATAAATTCATAAACAGTTTATACACCACCCGGACAACCCCAGCCCGAGTTCAACAAACCTGGGTCACCGACAGAGACACCGTGAAATAAAGGATCAGAACCAGGCGGGCCTGGAGAAGAGGGGAAAAATCAAGGATCACCCAAATTAAATTTTGAACAAAACAAAACGGAGACAAAAGATTAGGCAACAAAAGGAACAACTCTGGTGCAGCGGGCCAATACGGCGGAGGCCAACTGCAGCAGGGCAACATTCAACTACGCAATCAACCAGGCCATCTTCGAACAGAGGACACAAAGAACCGGACATTTGGAAGCATACAACAACAAACGGAAACCTGCAAATCACAAACGAGGAATTAATAGCATGCTTATACACACGAACAAAGACAAACGTACATTACAAAATACATACAATCAACAAACGGAAACCTGCAAATCACAAACCAGGAATTAATAGCATGCTTATACACACAAACAAAGACAAACGTGCATTACAAAATACATACAATCAAAGATGAATCACTCCCACTACAAATCAGCAAACGAGATGCCTGAAAAAGGACGCCGACGTCGGGCAGAGGTCAACGCCAACGCCGAAGACAAAACAGGAAGAAACGACACCAACTGCGGAAAATCCACAGAACCAGAGAACGCGAAGACGGGAAAAATCGAGCCACACAACTTTGGGAGATTCGGGAGAACAAGAACCCTCAGCACAAGCAATTCCGAATCCAACGACCGAAGACCTGCGAGAACCCTAAATTACTGAATAGGCGAGGGAAATATACACAATATTAAAACAGTACCGTACTCGAACGGCAGGGACTCCGGCTCCACACGGGAAACACAAACCCTTGCTTTTTCTTCTCCGGGCACGGAGGCGGCACGCGGAGGGGTGAGGGGCAGCAATGACTCCGACTGCAAATCGGAAAACGAGATGCCAGAAAGGACGTCGGGGTCGCCCGGAGCTGAACGCCAACGCCGAAGACAAAGCAGGAAGAAGGGACACCAATGGCGGAATTTCGCAAGAACCAGAGAACTCGATGACGGGCAAATCGAGGCACACAGCTTTGGGAGAATAAGAGCCCTCAGCACACGCGATTCCGATCGGACGGCCCAGCTTCAATTGAAAAGAGATGGACGGCTGCGCAGACTCAGAGCAATCGAACGGACTGAAACAAAATTGGATTGGAATGGACGGTGCAGATTTGAATCCAGGTGTGAAATATTTTGAGGCTGCCTCTTATATATAGTAAGATACATATTTAATACTATACATCCTGCATATATATATATACCTACCGAATACACATATATAGTTATATTTTATAACATATTATGTTTTTTTCCTAATGTTCTCTTAGCGTGATTTCATCCCCATATCATTAAATGCTATATATATATATATATATATACATATGGAGAGAGCTTAGCGGCCTTATTCACAAAATTTTGCACGACATTTCTTTTTTGGGTGTTCAGTGAGACACTTCTTTAAATTCTTTGTTCTTGAGTTTTGTGTTTCCATGTTGTTGCATAGATGAAGGGTATTTTGCACCAAAATTTTAATACAATATACTGTAGTAATTATTTGAAAGAAAATAGGAATTGTAAACACTGGCAAAGATTCTTTTACAACAGAAAAATATGTATGATGAATTAAATAACGCATGAAGCAGATGTCATGTACTCACGGTAAAAGGAAAGGATAGTGACCTGTCAACATAAATACTCCCTCTCATATGTCCCCGTCAATTCAGTGTGTATTGTTTTAGCTTAACACTCTTCAATTTACTTACTTAATGATTAATAGTATATCAAAATACTCCTTCCGTAATTTAATAATGTTGACATTTGCGTGATAAACATTATTCATGTAGTAACTTTGATTCGACTTTTTAACACAGTTACATAAGATAATATATATAGTCAAGTGAAATGTTGTTAGATTCGTCTAATAACATAGTTTTAGAATATTAAATTTTTATAATTTTTTACTTTTATACAATTTGAGATATTAATCATTAAACATTTGCATTGGATTGTGTGAAAACATGAAATATTAACATCATTAAATTACAAGGAGTGTATGAGTAAAAGTTATATTACCTCTCTTCAGTTTAACTTAGCCCCTTTAACTTTGGTTAATAAAAGTATATTAATTCAGTAATGCCTCGCATTGACAATCTATCATATTTTTTTATTTTTTTTTAAAACAGCTGTATACTAGAATCTATCGCATTAATTACAATCATATACACATATATGTTTATAATAAAATATTAAATATACTAATAAGTAATAATAATTACTAAATTTTATTCTTAATTTCCTAGTCTTTATTGGCTATAACGCTAAAAACAAAAAAAAAATAATCATTCTTAATTAATTAATGAACCAATTCTCAAAGTAATATCTGATATATACTGGATCAACCAATCAATTTCCATAATGGACAACATCCAAAATGGGTGGAGAGTATTTAATTTGTTTGTTTGTGAATATAATGTCTCTATTTCAGGACCAATGCACATTTATTAGGGGGCCATAAACACAATAAACCCTTGGACAGTAGAACCACAATTGCTACTAATTACTCCCTCCGTTCCGTTTTAGTTGTCTCTTTCAGCTCAATTTCAATAACCAAGATATGCATTAATTAGCTTATAAATTTTCATTTTTACCCTTCAACTAAATCATTTCGTAATAAATGTCAAGAAATAGCATTTATGTAAAGTAAAGGGCAATATAGTAAAAACATAACATAACTACCTAAAACTACCTAAAAATGACAACTATTGTGGAACACTTTTTCATCTCTAAAAAGACTACTATTTTGGAACGGAGGGAGTAATTTTTTTAGGAACCTAAGCTAGAGAAAGGGCGGTGAGAGTTCATGACATATAAATTATAATTGCTACTAATTTGAATACACATACAGACTTATGCATTTTTTTTGTTGTAAAGTCTATATAGCTTAGAAAATAAGTGATGAGAGCACATGCCACACAAATTACATTTATTATATAATAAACCTACATTTTATTTACTATCTATTTTAAAAATTGGGAGTGGTTATGGTACTACCAATGTGAATGGTAGTACATCAAGACAAATCATCTCAACCATACAAAAATATCCAATGGCTATAAAATAAAAGGGTAGAATTGTCAAACATAAATAATTGCTCCCAATTCAAAAAAAAAATTATATCTTTAGAAATAAATTCATTCAAAAAATTAATTTAGTGGTTTCTATCCTTAAATAAAGATCATATAAAAAATTTACATAAGTTAGCTCTCTTTGGACGCAATTCATGGCATAATAATACATAAATTATCTTTATTCATCTCTTTCATTCGTCAGTCATTCATTCCTCTTAATTTGCTATTTTTCTATTTTGAATTTCTAAAATATGATAGGATATTTAGATTCCTTGCATCGAGTAGATAAATTTTCATATAAAGAACGTCCAAATCCAAGCTCATTTGAGAAAGTTAGAGCCATTCGAAATTTGTAATATAAATTTTGTTGTATATACTACGTCACTAAAATGCATAGGCTATGTCGCTGAATTGTAAAGTCTCCGTCGCTGAATTGTAAAGGCTCCATTGCTGAATTACATAGCTACCATCGCTGAAATGTAAAGACTGTGTTTTTTAAAATTGTAATGCACTTCAAATGGCTCTAACTTTCTCAAACGAACTCGGATTTTGACATTCTTTATATCAAAATCTACCTACTCGATGCAATGAATCTAAATTTCCCATCAAATTTTGGAAATTATAAATAGATAAATACCAGATTTTCAAAAGAAAAGATATTTTATGCTCGTTGTTTTGAAAATATGATATTTATATGTTTAGACTTTCTTAAATCTGATAGGATATTTAAATTCCTTGCATTGAGTAGATAGATTTCCATATAAAGAACGTCAAAATCGGAGGTCATTTGAGAAAGTTAGAGCTATTTGAAGTTTGTCACATAAATTTTGTTGTATTGGCTACGTCGCTGAAATGCATAGACTATATCGCTAAATTGTAAAGCCCTCGTCACTGAATTGTAAAGCCCTCGTCGCTGAATTACATAGCCACCGTCGCTCAAATGTAAAGGCTGTGTTTCTGAAAATCGCAATGAAATTCAAATGGCTCCAACTTTCCCAAATAAACTCGAATTTTGACATTCTTTATATGAAAATCTGTCTACTCGATGCAATGAATTTAAATTTTCTATCAAATTTTTGAAATGACAAATAGAGTTATACCAGATTTTCAAAGAAAATGATATCTTATTCTAGTTATTTCAAA
Source organism: Hygrophila difformis (assembly GCA_030278955.1). Taxonomy (NCBI): domain Eukaryota; kingdom Viridiplantae; phylum Streptophyta; class Magnoliopsida; order Lamiales; family Acanthaceae; genus Hygrophila; species Hygrophila difformis. The sequence continues at coordinate 10,166,503 of JAOANR010000001.1, forward strand.
AATATGATATTTATCTGGTTAGAATTTCTAAAATTTGGTAGGATATTTAAATTCCTTGTGCTGAGTAGATAGATTTTCATATAAAGAACATCCAAATCCGAACTCATTTGAAAAAGTTAGAGCCATTTGAAGTTTGTCATAAAAACTATGTTGTACATGCTATATCGCTGAAATGCATACTCTATGTTGCTGAATTCTAAAGCTCCCGTCGCTGAATTGCAAAGCCACCGTCGCTGAAATGTAAATGCTACGTTTCTGAAAATCGCAATTAACTTCAAATGACTCTAACTTTCTCAAACGAACTCGGATTTTGACGTTCTTTATATGAAAATTTACCTATTCGATACAAGTAATCTAAATAACCTATCAAATTTTAGAATTCCAAAAAGAAAAAGTAGATTATGAGGGAGAGAGGAGTATGAGCATGAGAATTGAGAAAAATAAATAAAGATTATTTGGATCTTATTGAAATTACAATAGTACCATTTGTATTAATCTTAGCCATTGATTTTAATATTTCATCAATGGCTTGAATGTACCACAGTACATCAAGAGACAAGTGTCTCTGCACCCTAACCAAAGCCTTAAAAATTTCCGAGAAAAATAAAAGAAATAGAAGTACGTAGACAATTACTGTACAATTTTTTATTTGTCAAACTCCACCTAACAGAGCATTAATTTCAAGTGGCATTAGAAAATAAATAAAATTGTGATGCAGCTTAGCCCGTCAGTATTCACCAGCGAAGCAAATAGCAATATTACGTTAGTGACGTGTTCATATGTATTGGCGGGGATTCCTAAATAATTGGGCAATTAAATTTAATGATAAAATAAAAATTGTTTATTGCTTCCGTGGAGGTGGAATAAATCAAAAGGTGCGATTTTCGTTTCCATCATGGACTCGTGGTCCACGCAGGCTTTATCAGTTCCATACTTCCATGTAATAAAATAAAATGAAATAAAAAACAATTACTATAACTATGACATTTTATTTAATTATGGGCTTTATTTGACTCTTTCATTTAAACCCAATTAATACTTATAAAAAAAACCCAATTAATAAGATTTTATAGTAATTATTATATAATATTTCTATTATGAAAAACGTTACCACAAACTTGGCTTTTAGTTGAGCCAATTAAACTAAAATAAATAAATACACTAGTCATAGTCATTATGCATATATACTAGTAATTAAATTGATAAGATTCCCTTATTATCGGAGATTTGCAAATATAATCCTCTCTCTCTCTATTTGTTTTTTTTTAATAAAAAAAAATTAAAAAGTCATACGAATCCGGGTGAGAATTGAGCGCATACACCTATACATGCATACTTTATGTATGTGATGTGAGAGATATACTATGTGATGTAAAAATGTTTTGTCCGTGTGTGATAGGAGAGATGTTTTGTGTGATGGATGAATATATGATATGAAGAATGATCTATGTGATGCAAGAGATGTCATATGTGATGTCTATAGGGATGTAACTTTACTCGTAGGGTCGGGTAACCCGTCGGATAATCGGGTATCAGGCGCGGGTAGAGTAGGCCTAATCGGGTATTGGGTAGGGTATTAACCGAAATCGAAATAAATAATATCAGATGCGGATAGTGTACGGATTTTATATCTTACACGATTACCCGACCCGATTACCAATAACCGAAATAAATAATATCGGATGCGGATAGTGTACGGATTTTATATCTTACACGATTACCCGACCGAAATAAATAATATCAGATGCGGAGATGCGGATAGTGTACGGATTTTATATCTTACACGATTACCCGAGCCGATTACCCGAATAAATCTTGTTTTTCACGAAATTTGTTGATACACTTTCTCATCAACTTGTTGAAGCACTATCTCTTCAACCTTCAATTTTATGAAGCACCATCTCTTTAAGATCCAGGACATCGTCTCTCATCATCCTTTTGTAGAAGCATTTCTCTCCCAATATTGGAGCACTTTTTCCATGATCTTGTTGACGATGATCTAGGAATATCATCACCCGGGACTACCAGAGAAGACTCAAAAAAATATTTTATTCTCAATAACTCTTGTATTCTACAAATTACATAGAGAATGCCCTATTTTATAGGTGCACAAAACAAATCTAACTATCAATAAATCTCAATAAATCTTAACCGAAATCTTTGGCTAATTCAAATATTCAAATATTAGTTTAATACTTTTATTCTTTTTAAAATTCTTTACATTATTATTTCCAACATTATTTCCAACAGTTATTTTATTTTATTTGTATGAACCAATAATTTTTTTTTTTTTTTGCAAAGCCGCGAGGCCAGAAAAACAAACATATGAACCAATATTTAGGTCCTTTTAGAACCTAAAAGAATCAAAATCCATTTAATTGTATCGTACCACTTAGTACTTAGTTTTCTTTTTTAAAAGAATACGGAGTAAATAAAATTATTAGGCCTCTTTTTGGGAATGCCAATCAAAAACAAAAATTGCAAATGTGATGAATGATTTTTAGGGATCGGTTAGGGTGCGATTGCACAATCCCACAGCACATCAAGGCGAAAATCTTGAGCGTCCAATTAAAATCCAAGGGTTGTAAATGCAAAAGGGTATAATTGTCATAAAACCAAACTTCACTCTTGACGGAGGAATATATAATCCTATATTTAGTATGTTATCAATCTAATATTTGGTAAATCATATCAAATATGTGGTAATCTAATCTATATCTACGATCAAAAATCCTTATTAAAGAGGGGAAACGATGCTACCAAAAATAATTATTTGATGCTCTCAAAAATATTTTCAGCGGCCCATCATTGAAGAATTCAGCGACACCACTTTGAAGAATTCAGCGATGTTGGCATATACATTTCAGCGATTTGGCATATATAATTCAGCGATGCTACCAAATATCATTCAGCGATGTTACAAAAAATAATTTAATGATGCTACAAAAAATATTTCAGACCCTACCTAAAGGAATTCATCGACTACTCTCAGACGAATTCAGCGACAACAACAAGAAGAATTTAGCGATACTACCATATACAATTCAGCGATGTTCCAAAAAATAATTCGGTGATGCTATAAAAAATATTTCAGTGACCTTACCTAAAGGAATCCAGCGACACAACTATGAAGAATTCAGCGATGTTGGCATATACATTTCAGCGATGTTGGCATATACATTTCAGCGATGTCACGAAAAATAATTCAGCGACGTTCTCATGAATGCTCATTTTTTCAAGATTAATTCAACGACGCCACCGGGAACAATTCAGCGACAATACCAAGAACAATTCAATATTCTTTCCGTGAACAATTCAACGACATTCTCATCAACAATTCAGCGACTCAACATAGAAACATTTGATGTACGTTTTCATGAACAAATATGTATATTATATAGCTTCATAAATAAGCAAATTGGAGTATAATGTAAGATCGATTGAACGTATTGAAATGCGTAGAAAAAAAAGTAGAGTTGAAGAGCATACAAAATTGAGCGATTGTTTGTTAATACAACTAAATATAGCAAATTTACTATTTTAACCTTTAAGTTAATCACAACCATCAATTTATAAAGTGATTCAATGGCTGCGATTGACCACAACACATCAAGTCAAAATCACCAATCGCACCCTAACGGAATTGTGATTTTTATATCGAAATTCAGCATAGTATAGTATTTCTTGAGATATGATTTCATATCCAAATTTAACATATACTATATTTTTTAACAAAATAATACTCCCTCCATTTTTTTATATCCTTACCATTTGTATAGTTGATACTATTTATTAAGTAACTTTGATTCAACTTTTTAGCATAGTTATGTAAGGTAAAACATAGTGAATTGAGATATTGTTGGATTCATCTAATCACGTAGTTTTGTAATATCAAATTTTTACAACTTTTACTTGTATATAATTTGAGTTATTAATGATTAAAAATATGTATTGGATTGCGTGCAGTGGAGAAGTGGTGAAGTTAAAAAAAAAATGGAGGGAGTATGTTTTTCATAAAACATTCAAAATAATTTTCGTGGTGCTTAATTTCTTCATAATATTTCTATCTCGTACATATATTAGTATTTCTTGAGAAATAGTAATTACATATTTTTATTTAATTTTTCTGCAATGAACTATTTGTTGCATATTTAAATTGCTTAAGGGATTTCGAGTAACATATTATTTACATGTAGAATGATTATGAAGCCCCAATATTGTTCGACGCCCCTTTAATAATTTTCGTGTTTATTACTTTTACATTATTCCAACAATTATCAAATACTATAAAATTCACAAAATACATGAAAAAACAGAAAAACAGAAATTCAGCTTATGCTTTCACATTTTGTGTTTCAAACATTACAACTACATACAAACTTTTTAATTTGACTTATTGCCAATTTCCACCGCATGCTTTTATTATGTCCACACCTAATTTCATTATTTCCATATTTATTAATATAAATCTTTCAAAACTCTAGTTGGACTTAGGATGGGAGATTATTTTTACAATTTTTCAACTTAGTAGTAATTTATTCTTTGTTTTTAGGAGTACTTTTTAATATCCCATTATAGTATTATTTAAAAATTCAACGGGGCATGCAGACATAGCCAAGTGTTAGGTCATTACGTCCCAACCTTACAGTTGGGAGTTTGATACCCATTCAGTATCCCTCATTTCTTATTATGGTTTTTTAATTTGTGTGACCACTTATTTCTTTGGCTAATGGCTTTGCAAAAAGAAAGTAATATTCCATATCAATTGAAACATATGTCCAACAATTTTCCTTTTATCATCTTAATCAGAACACATCTTCGCTGTAAGAAAACAAGACAAATTCATCGTTACAGTAAACAATGTTAAATGCAATAAACTAACTCAAAAGACGATCCGTGAACATGATAGCTCCGATCTATTCGGTTACTTGAATAGTCTGTCTTTGCAGACATCTAGGTACGTAAACGGGTAGGGTAGGGTACGGGTAGACCATCTCCACTCACTACCCGGAATAAAATTATCCTACCCTTACCCTATTATATTACCCGAAAATAAAGTATCGGATAGGGTTCGGGTAATACCCGTTGGGTATACGGATTATCCATGGGTAAACGGATACCCGAAATTTTAAATATTATATGGTTAATCATTTCTACCCGATTCAATTTTTATAAAGAAAAAAAATATTTTTTACCATAAAAAATAAATAAAACATTCATATAATTTAAAAAAATGCATTATAAATTTAATTTGAAAATTTAAAAGGATATTTAAAAGAAAACCCTAAAGGAATAAACTATTATTAAGTCAGTAGAAAATTCATTATAAATTTTTTTAATGTCAAATCTCAAGCGCTAACAAATTCGAATATATATAAATATAAATAAATATAAATATATCTAAATATATATACACATAAATAATTAAATATATAAATATATAATTTAATAAATATATTTATTCAGGTAATCCGGGAGAAGTGCTTCAACATGTTGATGGGATGTGCATCAACAAAAGAAAAAGTTGTTGAAGAGAAGTGTGTTAGGTGGTGCTATTGGCACGTGGGTGGTAGGTGGGTTTTAAAAGCCCCATCCCACATCGTTGCCAATGAAAAATTGGCAAATCAATTGCCTATAAAAAGGCATCTCTGGGTACTCAAAAATACACCAACACCAAGCAGCAGAAGCAAAGCAGCCTCCAAAGCTTTCTTATGCCTGCAGAATTTAGGGGGCATATTTGACCCAGAGTCTTAGGGTGTTTTGGTAGGCTTGTCTTTTGTGAGGAGTCTACATTTTTTGAGTGTGTTTTGGGTCCGGAAATTATTGTCCAAACCCTTTTGTAATATTTCCCCTCATAGTAAAATTTGTTTCTCCTTTTGCCTGTGCATGTAGGTCGATTTGACCGAACCACGTAAATTCTCTGTGTCTGTTTATTTTGCTGCATTTGGCTAATTTGGATAAGCTTCCGCAACAAACTGGTATCAGAGCCCTGATTGCGTAGTATGCTCTGTGGTCGCAGTTAATCTGATCTTCCAAATCAGAAACGCATCTCGGTTAAGCTACCCTTTTGTGAGCCTTGTTTGTGCTCTTGTTAGCAAAATGTCGGCCATAAATATTAAGATTGACAAGTTCACGGGGAGGAATAGTTTTAGCCTTTGGCAAATCAAAATGCGGGCTTTGTTAAAACAACAAGGTTTGTGGGCTCCATTGAAGGAAAATGTAGATCCAGATAATGCTGAGATGGTGAGCCTGGAGGAGAAGGCTCATTCAACCATCTTACTGTGCCTAGCAGATGATGTCATTACCGAAGTTGCGACGGAAACAAAGGCGTCTGGTCTGTGGTTAAAACTAGAAAGTCTTTATATAACTAAGTCTTTAACCAAGTTGCTATTAAATCAATGTTTGTTCAGCCTACGGATGCAAGGAGGTACATCTCTTCGAGACCATCTCGATAGATTAAATACTATCTTGCTGGAGTTGCGAAATATTGATGTGGTTATCGAAGATGAAGATGCTGCATTGATATTACTAGTATCTTTATGAAACTTTTGACAATTTCGTCCACACGAGCATTTGCTAAAATATACCAGGTTAGATTTATTAACTGAAAAGCATTATGATTCACGGGGAAGGGTTTAGGGATATATCAAGGTTATTAGTCTTTTTATTACTCAAGTGCGGTGCTTGGTTTCAAATGGCGCTGTGGTCCTCCCTGTCATGATATGTTGACAAATCTCATGGCACAGCCGGGATAGGTTGATCTTCAGCCTGTCACACTGAGGATCCCCGGCAAATATGCCATGATACTTCTCATCAATTCTTGCCATAAGATTTCCTGCCATGAAACTTTTGACAGATTTCCACGACATGAGTATTTTCCGAAAAATCATGATCCTGGTTCAGATTTTATTTAACGAAACCAATTTATGATGGCGGAGTTGTGTTTAGGGATATATTTATAAGTAGTCATGTTTTTATTGCTCGCGTTTAAGAAACTGTGGCCCGAAAGCGCACGGTGTCAGGAGTTGCAGTAATTTATAGTAAGACCGGATCGTTCACTGGAGGATGTGCGATAGAAGCAGGGCCCACGTCGTTTACTAAGATTTTCCACTCGGTTACTCAATTCAAGTTGAGAAATGACTAACAACTACTTGACGTTATTTAAACTAAGCTATGAAAGCAATCAAAATAAAGCAGATGAAGATTATACTAGAAAACGAATTAAATTTAATCTAAGAAAGCAATAGAATTATTCTAAGAAAGCGATTAAGATTATTCTAAGAAAGCGGATTTAAATTAAGACAGAAGGGACAGAGAGAAAATAATAAAGATTGGACAAGATTCAGATGAAACACAATTAAACTTCCATTTTGTTACACAGATCTTTGTTTGGGATAATCCTTTTAGTTAGCTAATTCTCATGCTCTCTATACCATGTTCTCTTTAACAGACAGGTACTTACAGTAAAAGTTTACATGCTCTTAAGAAAATAAATTCTAAGATACCACAGATGCATAACTACCATTGCAATGCATTGCTAAGGTATGTTAATTATCTGTGGTGGACAAGCAACACCTGACACATCATTAGTTGAGGTGTCAAGTACTGTTATCATTCCCCCATGTCACGCCCAAAGATTCTAATCAAGCCCTGAACTATCCCTTAACTCTCAGTCCTAGTAGCAGTTACACAACTCTCAATACAACCGAGTGACCTCTAAAGAGAGCAGTTAAAAGAACGCGGTAAAGAAAGCATTTAAAATCCTATCACTTGGAGGTTTTTGAAAGTTCGACCCTGGTAGTAAAAGAAAGCCTCCGGTCAGAATGACCGGGTGTGGATCAAGAATTCCCTAATCTCGGTGAACCGCTCGCAGTGTTCACTTCCCGTCGGGTGGTTGTGAAATGCAAACTAATGAAACGAACTAATAAATTAGTTCGTTCCGGATGCACTCACTCAGGACTCAAAAATAGGCTTTGGCAGAAGAGGATAGCAGTTGAAAGAATACTCAACCCTACCTTAGAAAATAACCAAGGTCCGAATGTTGTTCCTCTAGTATTATCTGTCACACCTTATCGGAATCCAAGTGGAATCCGACCCAGTGCAATATTTAATACAAGATTTCCAACAAACCGCAATTTTGGAAAATAATAAATCTGAAAATCTTTCCCTATCAGGTACTAGACTCTCTATAAGAACACAGACCCTTTCAGTCTAGGTGAGACCTAATCGCTGACTCTGCTTCTAATTTCCAAAAGTCAACCCCCAGTCGGATATGAATTAGTCATAACTGTCGAATTTATCCCTTACTTAGATCCGGATTTTATAAAGGAATTTTTGTTGGAAATTTATTACTATGAAACATCTGATTTAAATCAAGACTTCTATTTCCAAGGGAAGGATCCCAAAATAATATTGACCACAATATCTACATAATATTATCATGCATAAATTTATAGAGAAATGTAAATAAAATAATCCAAAATATAAGGTGGGTTTAGACAGAAGTTGACACACAGAGATGAAATAGCCGGAGATGAGAGGAATTTATTTGGCTAAAAAGATGACTGAAATAACTGGGGTTATCCGGACTGCAAACATCTGCTATCCAGGTCCCAACTATTCCAGGTGGAACGGTTTTTAGACAGTGGAATGCCCTAAATGACAGTTGCCGCCGTCATCTTGGACTCCACTATCTGTGAATTTGGATAAGAACCCACATGTTCTATCACTGCAATAATTATTAGATGACACTGGCAAATATCATCTAACATTACTACAGCTCCAGATTCGGGTTTGAGATTAAAATAAAGAAAAGAAAACTGTATCTGGATAGGAGTCAGCTGAGCAGCTATTATAATCCCGAATGGACAAACCGCCAAGGCTTCCACCGACCACTATCCGGACCATGCAAAATAACATCTAATAATTGATATACAGACCACGAGCTAGTCTTCCGTGTGGGAATACCCGCCAACATTAGTCTGATATATCTCTTACTAGCTGTTTCACACAACACGGGAAAGACAAAATAAATAAAAAAAAATATTTTTGGGTCATTTTGCATGAGAGACATTGGTTTCTCATGCAAGGTATGGAAATTATTCCATAATTACTCTTCATGTCTAAATAATCACTCATTCCATAATTAACTAATTACAGTCCGGATTATGTACTTAGATCATTAGAGTTTAATCATTTGTAGAAGAGTCTTTTAATGGGAAATTGAACAAAGTTCTTTATACCAAATTAATCATGGGTTGAAATCTTTGGGTTTCAACCTCAAAATATTAATATAAAGGTTCAATTAATTAACGGAGTGAGATGAAGAGTAAAAGTTTGGCAAAAAGGTGCCACTTTGTCGCGATGCAGAGTTTATGTCGCGGAGCATGGCTCCACGACAAAGGGTTCGCGACAAAGGGGTGGGAAATAAGAGGAATGGAATTTTGAAAACTTAGGGTTTGCTTTGTCGCTAAGTAAAAAAATTCTGTCGCGGAACGTGGTTCCGCGACAAGGGGGCATAGCGACAAAGGGGTTGAAAAATTGGACAAGGCATAATTCTTGTCGCGGAACAAGAGGTTTTGGCGCGGAACGTGGTTTCGCGACAAGGTAACTCCGCGACAAAGCCCTTCCAGAATAAAATCACAAGTATTTGGGTCCTTGGTCGCTAATCAGGATTTTGGCGCGGAACGTGGTTCCGCGCCAAGGGTTGTTTCGCGACCAAGGGTTTTAAAATAGTGGTTAACAAATGTTCTTTGGCACCTTTGTCGCCAAAGCGTCATTTTGTCGCGGAACGTGGTTCCGCGACAAGGGGGCATAGCGACAAAGGTGTGTCCAGTACACATGTCAGAAAAGTAAAGTGGAACAGTGGCATGCATTATGTGTGATCTCACCCATTTCAGATTCAAAAGCCAAACTAAGCTAAAATGGACAAAACAAAATTTGAATCTAGCTAGAACATGCTTGAACAATAAAGAAATAAAACAAACTTAAAACTTAAGAAACCCTAATCTAAGCTTGATCATCCATAAGCATGCAACATTATCCCAAGAAAAAGTCACCAAGCAGTGACATTAAAATGCAGGACAAGGATCAAATGACCCAAGGAAAACGAAAGCGGTAAGATCCATGGGGTGTGAGACCCATTTCATGATTTTGGGACACAAATGGAGAATGTTTTCCCATATTATTAAACGGTGTTGTTCATACCCATGATTTGGGTACCACAAACCCTTAAACAAAAGTTTAGAACAAGAAATAAGGAGTAAAACTGGCTATCTGACCAAAGTGCAGTAAACTACTTCTAACTAGTGCATGAATTAAATAATACAAGAAAAATCTAACTAAACTACCCTAAACTAAGCTAAACTACTGAACTTCCCACTTGTCTTCAAGAATGAGTGTTTTCTCTACAATTTTTCCAACCTCTAGCTCAAAGGAAACACCTCATATTTATAGAGGGGAAACCCTAAGCTCATGGGCCTTGATTTGAGCCCATTGTGTCTCAAGACATCACACACATCACAGCTTGGTCTCGGAGCACCAAGTTTGGTCGCGGAACACACTGCATGTGGCAAAGCTTCTCGACTGGGTCTTGTGTCTCTAAAGATGCATCTTTGTCGCGGAACAGGGCATCGCGACAAAGGTATCGCGACAGAGGGCTCTGGCTGGTCTTCTCCTTCATTTGAGCTTGCTTGGTCGCGGAACACTCCTTTGTTGCGGAACACTGCATCGCGCCAAAGGGCTTCCGCGACAGAGGTCTTCCTGGGCCTGCTGAATTGGGCCAGATGGGCCGAAACTGTTCTTTTTGTGGGCTTTTTCTCTCTTTTTCCCATCTTTTTGTTTCCTTTTCTTTTTCTCATGTTTTTGGATTTTTCTAACATAATTATGTAATAAAATTACATATTTATGCCTTTTTCACACCAGCTTATTATTTTTACAATCATGCATAAATCAGTCCAATTCGAATGCTTTCTTACTTAATGTAAGACCGGAATGCGACCAAATGCCCGTTTAAGACACGGAAATGGATTGAAAATAATGGTCATTTCTGGCCATTATCAACATCCTCACATTTAATACTGATCGTCCCCGAGCAGGCAGAGTCAATGTTCCTAAGAACACGGACTCTACATATTCAATTCATTTTCGTGGCTTCATAAATCACATACTTTTCGGATTGGGATAAGACAATCAAAGATTACAAGTATTAAACTCCCTTGATTGCAGTGTTTAATGAAATGATACTTGCTCACTACATCGGGCCTACAAATCAAACATTATTATCAACCTTTCATGAATATCATGTTTGAAAGATGCAAAGATTAAAAATTAGAATTAAGGCATGACATGAACATTCTTAATGAAACAGAGCCTCACTTATAAGAGAATCGGAAAATTCACTCACTCTCAATTGGGGTTTAATCATTGAACGCTCAAAATCAATTTTAATTAAATTATCCCATAGGCTTGCAATCAGACCAACTCGCCACCTGCTCATTTCTTCAAATCGAGATCACGAGGTCTTATTTAAGGGTTATAACGGGGCGTACGGTTTTAACATTAGGTAGGAAAGGGAAATTATTGGGCTACGAAGTGGCAAGAATTAATCTATCATAACTTGGCATTTTTTATTTAAAATTTATGATCATCATCATTTCTTTCTTTCTTTTGCTTTTCTCTTTACTATTGCATGACATTAGACTATGTCTAATTTGCTTTGTCATTTGCAATTTATCTGAATGGGATTCAACTCTCTTTTTTTTTTTTTTTTTTTGAATCGGTTTATAACATACTGATTAACCTGGATTGATGATCATAAGCTTAATGCCTTTGATAGAATTTATCCGTGCACACCTGGGTTTGAATTTCTTGGTCTTTTTATAAGGCTAGGAATAATATGGAGGGCTTCAAAGAAAAATTAGGCTTATAGGCTCAAAGTGGTTAATCCTAAAGGGAAAACATTTTTGGGTTTGGATTTCAAGGGAAGGCCAAAAATTTGGGTTTTCTAGGTGCCTCGATCATGTGTTCGGTTTGGGAATATGGCATGGTCTTGAATCGGTCCCAATTGCAAGTTCTAGTTTCCTTTAATCAAAAATGATTCACACGAAAATGAATGAGTAAAAGTGACTCATGGCTCAAATCTCACCAGGGTTGGGTTGATTCATGTCATACAATATTCTCAAATTTAATCAAAGCTGACTCTAACATTTTATTCAATCGAAATCTCTAACATGTAGATTTATTACCCAATAAGCTGATCGCATCATTAAATTTTTATAGCTCAAAACCTTAGGAATTCATTTCATGCATGTCTTCAATTATATTATCCCAATTTAAAAGTTTGAAAATTTAATCACAAGCCTAAATTCAACATGTGAATTTAGAGCAAGTTTATGCATATTTTTGCTGGTCATTTAATTTAAAGCAGTAAAGAGGCACTGCTGACATACAGAGTATGTCCACAGCATATTTTTGGCCTGACAGTCACTTATTCATCTTGGACTGTGCAGACATCTTTTCAAGAATAAAATTGTTTGGACTGCAAAATTCCAAAATTAAAACAGTGAATGATATCAATTACAAGAGATTCCATTGCAATCAGAACGATTTTGCACAAGGGAAATGAAATTCTCTTATATGGTATTTACAATTATGCTCGATTGAAATGACAATCACATACTCAATCCGTTTTCTCCCCTGGCTGACTTGATGGTCCTGTTACATCTGATGGAGGTGGAGGTGGCTTGGGGAGTTGACTGATGAGTGCTTGCATTAGTGTTTCCATCATTCTGCGCTGCTTTTCTTCATTCTCCAATCTTTCTCTGTGCATGCGCTCTTCCCTTTCCATCATCATTTTCTTGAATTCCTCCTCTTTCTTTTCCTTCTCCTGCTTCTCCTTTCGCTTCTCTTCCTTTTCTCTCCTACGCTCTTGGCGTTCTTCTTCTCTCTCCCTCCTTCGCTCTTCACGCTCCTCTTCGGCCCTTTTCCGCTGTTCCTCTTGGCTTGCCATGACTACGTCAGTCATGGACTTCATTCCTTCGAGCATAGATTGACTCATCCTGCTCACCATCTCAATCGTTTGGGAATCAGCAGGGAACTGAGATACGTTCTGGCTTTGAGGAGGCATATGAGGTTGAGGTTGAGTCGGAGGTGGAATTGGAATCTCTGTCCGTTCTTGGTCCGCAAGGGGGCTCTTCTTGGACATTTGAAGGTCCTGCATCAGCACAGGTTTTCTGTGTTCCCTTCTTTGTCTTGGGCTGCCTTTTTCGTTTTCTTGATGTCTGCCCACTTGATATGAAAGAGGATTGAGCGTCTGAATCTCCTCTGCTGAACAGTTGGGGAAGGGAATATTTAATACTCTCACACAGGGGAAGTCTCGGCACACTGATAGGTGGGTTTACTTTCACCACTGTGTCACCCTCAAAAGCGCTCAAATCAACTCCCTGAGCTATGCAGATTCTCCTAATCAGATTTGGATAGCATAGCACCTGTCTATCCTTTATTCGGGTTATCATCACCTCGAATACATGCCTCCCTATATTCAGTTTTGTGCCGCTCCACATTCTTGCAAATCCCATTAGTACATTCCCAGATGTGGTGTGCGGATGCGAATTGGGCCGGATCTTGGACATGTAGAACTCATAAGTTGGCATGAACTGTATCCGCAGCCATTTTGCATTGAATGTGTGTCCTGGGGCGGTCACGCATGTCATGCTGTTAGCCAAGGTTGCATATTTCGCATATTCACTCGTCTTGGCTCTCTTTGTCATGATCTCACCAGGGGGGAATTCACTTTGGATATCTGGAGTCCCGAAGAACTGATTCAGCCAGTCGGGTGCAATGCTTATCACTTGTCCACGGACCCATGTTGTTCTGGCAGCTTCATCGATGTTGCAGAAGAATTCCTTTGTTAGCTCCACGAAGCCATCTTCATCGTGATGCAGCATGAAGTTACCCCACTCTTGATTTCTGTAGAAAGTCTCAACAGTGGGGTGTGACAATGCATCGGGTCTGAATCCTTTATCTGGCACTATCATTTTCTGCAACTTCTTATACTTTTCTGCGTTCTCTTTGTTGCCATTGAACTTCATCTGCATCTGTTCTTCACTCAGCTTTTTCTTCTCATATTCCTTTGAAACGCCCATTCTTTGCCTCACAGTATTCTCGGACCAGAACTCGACTGGTCGAATGGATCCGACAGATTCGTCGTCGCTCGTGTGCCAATCTGTTTGATCGTCTCCTTCCTGTGGTTGGTCATCCCTTGGTTCGGCCTCATCTCCCCTCTGACTTGGCTCTCCTTCTCCATGAGCTGTTTCATCTCCGAATTCCTCCTCAACCCGTTTAATTACATTCTTCATTGTATTGAGTTCACAATTTACAGGCAAGTACGATGTAGTTACATGAAAATTATGGTTATCAACATCAGTTGATACCTCCTCCTCCTCCCTAATTCTTGCAGCTCGTCCAGCTGGACGTTGCAAAATAGGCGCCATCTGGTTCATGAATTCGTGCTCCTCCTGCCGAGCTTCCTCGTGTTCAGTGGCATCCTCTTCCTCTCTAGCCTTTCGCTTTTTCTCAGCTTCTTGCAGTTCAACAACTCTCTCTTTTACCAAATCAGAAAGCGAAATGGGATCTGCTCCCTCTGCAGCTTCATTCACAATTCCTTGAACCTTTTCCTTAAGCGCAGAGGCCATGAGATGGTCGTCTGGCTGTTCTCCCAATGTTTTTGCCAATGCTGCTGGATCAATGGACTCATGCGAGCCTTGGGGTTGTTCAGCTTGATGCGATGATCCTTCTTTAGTGATGACTGCCTCAATTCTGGCCGAGCCAACAAGAGGATCAATGATTCGTGATGCTTCTGTGTGATGATGGATTTGTTCAGGCCCTTCTCCTCTATCAATCCTTGCTTCGATCTGTTCGTTAAGCCTTTTCCTTATATCTCCCCGGATAGTCTCAGCATCATGTGCAGTGGGGCCAGTCCATGCAGGTGGTTGTTCTTCTTTAATTTTCAACCCACGCCCCTGCACTTCTCCAGTGATCTTCAGCTCGAAGTCTTCCTCGTTACCCCGCTCAGCCTCTCCAGATTTCCTGCTTTCCAGATCAGCTTGCATCTTTCTGGCAGTTTCTTCATCCTTCGTCTGCTGGATGTTCTTTCTGACGGAGAAGACAGACACTTAGTTCCTCATGGAGGATACAAGACTCTTGGGGGAATACCCCATACTTTTACAGACTTGAAAGGAAATATGCAGAAAGAGAAATATTGCAAATACTTTGAAGAGTTTGGAGGAATTTTCGATGCCTTCCATCTGCTTCAAACTCCTTTATTTATAGGCGCCCGCGAACTTCAGCCCCGGATTCCAATCTTCCTCTAAATCCTTGTGACGTCACTGCGTTCGTCACTTGGCCTTAATTTCCACCGGCTACATTATTGTCCTTTTTTGAATTATTGCGTTAGGTGGCTTTTGTCAACTTTTCACCTTCTCTTGTCGGCCACTTTCTGCCAGCCACTCTGCCCTTCTTTGTCGGCTTTTAATTATGAGTGTTGCCGACACCTCTCTTTCTTTTACATCCAGCTAATCTTACTTTGGCTTGTGAAAGTTTTTTGGACGTTTCTTCCCTTTGTCCTGTTCGGGTCCGGATTTTTTCTGGGTTACCCGGATCTTTGTACCGAATAGGGGTTTCTCCTGTTCTGCACAATATGGGCATATGTGGTTATCCCATTGGCCAACATGCATCATGTTGCATGCCTTTTTTCTGGTAGACTCGGTTGCTGGCAACTTGTTTTCCCAGATGAGTAACCTCTTCTTTTCGAATGACGTTTCCGCAAACTCCGTGCTTTTCCCTGTTAAAGAATTAACCAGGAACGATCCATTTAAATTGTTTGAGAATATTTTAAACGGATATTTAACCTTTTCCATCTCGGTGAGACAGACCCGGAATCCCCATGCTCGTCGGGTGGAGATTTCATCTTCGCTGATTGAAGATACCAATGGTGCCTTCTCATCCATAGACTTAACTCTGTTGAAGGCAATCATATCAGGTCTCTGTAATTTAATAAATTGAAAGACCGGATAAGAACCTTTTCCGACTATTTCTGGTGCCGCTGAAATGAACTTAAGCTCCAGAATATCTCCTCTTTGCAGGTGCGGGTTGTTCTGCCATGATTCGTGCACCGCACTACTTATCCATCCCGGAAGTTTTTCGATTTCCGGAAACCCTGGTGATGTAGTATGAACAGATGCTAATGCCCCAAAGTCATACCACTTTCGAACCTCTTCTGGTTTCGATCCTTCGAGCATCCATACCCTGTTGTATCTCCCGGATGTCTCGATTACTGTTTTGCTAGGGTTAATTCCCTTTTTGGAAACCAGTTGTTCCCATTTTCCTTGGTAGTCCAGCCAGGCAGTAGATAGGATCTTCTCGTCTGAATTAACCTTAGAGGTGCCTGTCATTAACCTTAGAGGTACCTGCTATATGGGAGGTTCGTATATTGTTGCGGACCATGTCCACATCGCTCTGTTGTATTTGGCCAGCTGCTCGTGCATTGA
The DNA here is from genome assembly GCA_030278955.1 of Hygrophila difformis. Taxonomy (NCBI): domain Eukaryota; kingdom Viridiplantae; phylum Streptophyta; class Magnoliopsida; order Lamiales; family Acanthaceae; genus Hygrophila; species Hygrophila difformis. The sequence continues at coordinate 10,183,050 of JAOANR010000001.1, forward strand.
TCTCGAGCTGTCCAAAATGCTTCGATAGCTCCTCTAGGTTTTCTCTGAGGTGCCTGAATCTCGTAATGATGGAATCAGCTTCAAATGCTTCCATCTCTCGTTAGGAAATCTGCAAGAACATTTTCATGAGATTTTATAACATCAATATCATAAGTATAATATTGACATTCAACTTGCCATCTGATAATACGAGCTTTTTCAATTTTTGATTCAAGTTTATTTTTTAAAAAAGCCCTAACATTAGTATTATCAACTTTTAATACAAATTTCTTTGCAAGTAAGAATAAAGGCCATTTTTTAAATATTTTCCATACTGCAAAGAATTCCTTTTCGTTAATATGCCAAAGTTTGGCTTGTTGTTCAGTGAACAACCCTCCTGTGTATCTACAATGTTCTTGACCCGTAGTTGTTTTTCTCATGAGCACTCCTGCCCATCGAAAATCATTGGCGTCTGTGTAGACTACCAGCTCATCCTCATCCTGAGGTATCGCGAGTTTTGGCAAGCTATTGCAGACTTGCTTTAGTTCACGAATTCTCTTGGTATGGATTTCTTCCCATTTCCATCTAGAGCTTTCAGTCTCTTTCAAGAGTGGTCTAAAATCCTTTCTATATTTTGCAAGGTCTTTAATAAACATACCCGCAAAATTTACAACTCCTAAGAAACTCTGAAGTTGTTTCTTGTCTTTTAATGTATCAGGAAAATTGCGGATTTTCTCCACAATGTGTTCCTGTAACTCTATTCCTGCTTCATCAATTTGAACTCCTAAGAATTCAATTTTGTTAGCAGCGATAGTGGCCTTTTTCTCAGAGAGAACTAGACCTTCCATGCATCAGAAAATATTTCAAGATGTTTAATATGCTCTTTAATATTTCGAGATGCAATCAGAATGTCATCTATGTAGACGAACATAAACTCTAGATAATCCTTAAATAGATTATCCATCTTTCTTTGGAATATCTGAGGGGCATTAGAAAGCCCCATTGGCATAACATTCCAAATATATTGCCCTTGTGGGGTGGAGAATGCTGTGAATTTTTTCGACTCATTCTCCATCTTGATCTGATAGAAACCAGATTTGCAATCAAATTTAGAAAATACTTTAGCACCTTTGATGCAATCAATTAAGTGTTCTCTACTCGGAATGTAATAACCATCAAACTGTATTATTTTGTTAATACCTTGATAGTTTATTACCAACCTGGGTTTACCTCTCTTTATTTCACCGTGGTTTCTTACCAAGAATCCAGGGCTACTATAAGCTGAGACTCCAGGCTCGATGAGTTTAAGATCAATATGCTCCTTGATAATTTGCTGCATATCTTTCTTATCCTGCATATTCATTAAGATGGGTTTGTATCGAACATACTCATATTTATATTGTTCTTTTACCTGTAGAGTAGCTTCGATCTTGTTTTTATCCCACCATGCCAGAGGATCCTCGTTAAAGTTTCTCTGGATAAGTCTTTTGACATTTTCGAGGGACAATTTAGTTTCCCCATCAATGTCTAGTGAAGTTATATTTAATGACTTCATTTCCTGCATTGCTTCTTTGAGGTTTATAATTTCCTCAATAGAAGCTTCATCAAATCCTTGTTGTCTAAAAGACAACAAAGCCTTACCAAACTTTCTTTTATCCTGCATTTTTGGATGGGTTAGTTTGGCATCATTATCACCACGTTTGCTGCGAAATAATATAGGCATTAACCTGTTGAATGCCTTTTCCCTGCGCAACACCTGTATCTCATTTCCACAACTTGTGGTAAATATTAACAAATTTCTTTTGTTATCTTGAACATATTTTGTAAAGGATTGTATAAAATTGTTCCATAACAAAATATCTGCTCCTGTGTCATGAAAGTAAATAGGAGGCGTTTTTACCTTATACCAAGGTGTACCAAATGCTCCTCCAATCATGATATTGGCTTGTCGAATACCCTTATTTAGTACTAAGATTTTTTGGGAAAAATCTCTTCCTGCAATAATGGGCAATGATTCCATAGCTTCGCTAGGGAAAACTCCTGGTTTTGCCGTGCAAATACCTGATCCTGAATCAATATAAGCTGCGAAATATTCTGACTTATATTCTTCATATATTATCCCTACTGAGATATAAATGGAGAATGGACTTGTCATTTAATTCTGATGGTGTGACCCTTCAGATTAAATTATATACCATTATCCTTTCTTACCCATGGTTTATGATTTTCGAGAAAACTTAATCCCAAAATCATAACCCCATTGTCTTTTCCGGCGGTGCCTAAGACTCTGATCTCGTGTCCTGCAATTTCAATTGTTCCTTCATAGGTTCCAATTGATGGCTGCTGCAAGTAGTATAAGTCATCACATGGAAAACGGTTAATCTTTTCAGTGATGTCGAATATTACTCGTATTTCTTTCCATCCTTCAGGGCATTTTATCTTTATATTATCTACCCCAATGGATTGAGGAGTTAGATCTTTGATGAACTCCTTCCCTTTATATGCCATAATTCTGTCTTCCGAAAAAGACATACGGCTTGCGTACTCAATTCTAGCACTCGTTGATCTGTCTAGAATTGGATGATCTCTTATTTGTATGTCTACTCCTCCTAACCTTGGAATCTGGGTAGGATTTGGAGTCATGACTTTAGCAAATTCCTTGAAAATTCTAGGAATTTCTATATATTCTTTCCTGAGAAATAAGTCAGAATGATGACTATTGGAAAGTGCATAAGAGATTCTATAAGTTATAGAATATGGCATGTTCCCTTCTTTCATCAGATATTTTCTTTTAAAATCCTGATGAAGGGTTAGAACTCTACTAAAATCTTGGTCAGCTAAGTTATAGGAAATTCTGGGATGTATGTCAAACATTAACTTCCCAGCATATAAATTTCCTATCATAGTTCCAAGAAGACCATCTCTAAGGTTATTGATTCTTCTATCAGTGACTGATAGATGCAATTCAGAATCAATGCCTTCTTTGAAGGTTGCCTTAATTACTACTTCAATGGCTCCTATGTGGATCCATTTCATAGTAATGGCGATTTCCTCCTTCATTCTGCTTAATTCCTCAAGAATTTCTTCTTTAGGAATTAATTGCATATCCATAACATTACAAGTAAGTTCCATAGGAATTGCAAACTCACCTGCACTTACCTTGTAGATGATGTTATGTCTTCTCTGGTTTGAGTCCCATCTGGTTAAGAACTCGTCCAATCCCGCCAATTCTGAATCCGTCATATGGGCTGAGGTTGGAATCTTGTCGCATTATTCTTTCCATGGTTCGATTCGAGATCGTCATCCTTGAAAAGAATCCAGACAGGTTTTCAGTGGTCTGAATCCTGTCTTCTTCAGTCAGACTCTGTTGAAGATCCATCTGAATATGAGTCCGAGTCACTTCTTAATTCTTCCTCGTAGATGCTTTCATCCGAGGGGATGTCCTCAAACTGATAGACTGGTACCAGCTTTTCATGGTAGACTGCTTCCACGATATCCTCAGTGGCTTCGTACATTCGTACCTCACGATTCTGAGGGCAATCGGGTGAGATATGGCCTCTGGCTCCACATTTCCAACAGTTGCAGTCCTTGAAACTTTCGTTGGCTCGGGTATGGGCTCGTCTGAATGTCCTCTTGGACGTCGTTCTCTCCGTGCTCCTTGCTGCTGAGCTAGTTGAACCTTGGGATGAACTCTTCGTCGTTCCCGTTCTTTGTCCAGTTTTGTATGATCTGGCCTTGCTCTTGGACCACCATGCTCTTCTTCTTCGGAATGGAGGTCTTCTGGAACTCCTACTGTATGAGCCCCGACTCTTCTTCTTTTTCCTCTTTTCTCCTGATTCTCCTATAATTGTTGGAAAATCGTTATTTTCACAGCAAAGAGGAGTTCTTTTTATTTTACCTCTTAGTCTCTTGATGTTCTTTTGGGCTGCTGCCTGTTGACACCATTCTCTGAGCTTATCCTTCAAGAAGGACATTCTTCGAGCTATTGAGTCCACTGTACCAGGGGGTACTGTGTACGATTCGATCAACATTTCTCTCCATGGGCTGCAGATCTTTGCAAAGAACATGGGACATGCTACTTCGGCTGTCATTTCACTCCGAAAATAGTATTTACGAAACCAGTAGATATATTCGTCTACTGCGCAAATACTTCTTAACTCCATACCCAACAGTGCTTGGGTATAGACTTTGATTTTTTCTGTTCTCTGTTCTTCAAAATAACCATCTCCTACAAAATGGGTTTTGAATAGGAGGCCAAACCTTTCACAGATTGTGCTTTTGGATTCTCCTTCGAGTATTTGCTCCTTTAATGCAGTCGTGGAGTTTTTCCAGCCCAGCTTTGCCGATCCTTCGAGACTCAGCTCTATTAATCTGACAAAGTTTTCTTTATCGAGTTCCAGGGTGGCTGCTGCAATCTTCATTGAAGCTACCCATTCATCGATCAGGTCTTCGATGTTTCGGAAGTCGATAACGTCGAGGTTTAGTGTTATGCCATATGGATTTAATGGTTGTAACATCGTCTTGGCCCACGGTGTGGATTCTGGTGCTCTACTTGGGTTCCGTCCTGGGTTTCGTCTTGCATTGAGATGCACCTCAGGATACCTGTTCATGTAGAAGTCTGTACTTTCTCTCATTGGAACATCAGGCGGTCCATCGTGGGTCACGTTGGATCCTGATCCTTCCGCATAACCCAATTGAAGGACTTCATTGGGTTTTACATTAACCAGATCCATAATCCCAAGTTGGGAAAATGATTCTGCTAATTCTTGTAGATCTGATAGATCTGCCCTGGAAACACTCATTCGACTGTTTTCAGGAGATCGATCATAAGCTCTTCTTGTGATTTCTGCTTTGGAACCATAGTTGCTTTACCCTTTTGATGTAAAGCTTGTACTGGTCCGAATGCATCTCTAATATTGGCTTGGTTATTCTTGGAAGATCCAGGAATATCCTTCTGCCTTTTCTTGATATCCGAAATGTCAAATTTCAGATTCAAAATTTCTTTCTTTAGATCTTGAAATACTTTCAAGATCTCATCTGTTGTCTGATTCAAGTTATCTATTTTCCCAGGTATAATTAATACCCGGTTACCAAAATCTTGAATCGTCTTTTGGATTTCTCTTAAGTCTTTTGATAACTTAGAGCTATACGGATCAATTTCTTTCCAGTCCGTTCCTCTCATTTTTAGGAAAGAAACTGATTTTGATAATATCTTGTCCATGGGACAAGTTCAAGAAATTCCTTTGGAATTTTCTATTTTTTATTTCCAAAATTTGGAAATAACTTGTGGGTTTCAAATTAATTGAATCCATTAAATAATTAAATCTTCTCCATTAAGAAATAAAATATTATAAATAATATAATTAATATGTTCTTCAATAAAACCTAGGCTCTGATACCAATTATCAAGCGCATTGGTTGTCATTTATATAGTGAAAACTTAAGTATATTGACAAAGGACTAAAGTAAATAAAGTCAAACTTTCTTGGGGTTTTAATGAAAGAAAGGAAAAGTTGTTGGGAATTATTTAATTTTCAAATTGGTCCTTATGGCTTAATTTCATTCAACATGTGTTTGTAATGGCCTAATTCTGGAAATTCAACTTATAATGGCCTAAAAGTGGAATAGGCTCCTTGTAATGGCCCTTTTTATTACTTTCCCCTTCTTTTTTTTTCCCTTACAATACCCAATCCGTTTAAGCATTGCATAGAAATATATCCAAAAAACTACTCGTATATAGGTATATCTTCTGCTCGATTCCACAGCATTTTTCTGTTCAGATATCATATTTTTTTTGCTTGACTACTGTTCAGATATCATATTAATATTACATAAATCAAATTGTGGCGAACAACTTGTTGTATGATGGGAGACAGATATCAACCAATACTTATTACTTGAGCACATCTGGGATTCTGGAAGATGAGGAATTTGCTGAAAGAAGTTACATAAAACACTACAACGTTTTTTTTTTTTTTTTTTTGGGAAGAGCCATTGAAGGCTTGGGAAAGGGATGGTGAGAGGCATGCCACACAAATTACAAAGGGAATAAAATGAAGGGATAAGGGGCCGGTGGGGAATCGAACCTCCAACCTTCCTTAACCACTTGGGCTAAGTCATCATCCCCAAAAAATACAACGCTTGAACGTTCATCTTACTTCATATTCTGGAAGAAGTAGTAGACATGCCCAAACCCACCATAACCGGCATTTCGATCGCCGGTTAACCGTTACTTTTTAAATTTTTTTTCAAATTTTCAAAAAAAAAAGGCGATTCAACCGCCGAAGCCGCTCGGTTCTGCCTAGACATGGCCGGCTCCGGTTCTGGTTGACTCTAAAAGCCAACCGCCGAACCGACGGTTCGAACTGGAACCGCCGGTTCGGTTGAACCGACCATGTCTACTTCATACTAATATTTTTTTTGGGTTCCCTTTTTGTATTTCTATTATAAACTCATTTTTTTGTGAGTTTTAGATTTTATATAAACAAAACTAACCTTAATAGCTACTTTATTTTTTTTTTTTTGAAAAACTACAACTAATTCTGAAAAAAACTTTATGTAAAATTAAAAATTTGAGCCTTATCAAAATATACAGCTTGCTCCCTACAACTAGCTTCACAACATATACCTATAAATATTGAAAATATTCTTCTAAATTTTCCCTTGAACAAAAAATAACGAATTTACTATGATAAGATGAAGTACTAGTATTTGTTGATGATCTTTTCTTTTCCCTCCTTTTATTTAAGGAAAGGTCCGAAGATCAAGCCAAAAAAAAAACAGGAAATTAGAGTCTCCCCCCCCTCAAATTAAGTTTCAATTTTAAAAATACCCCCCCTCAAAATTGTAGAGTATACCCCCCCTTCTAAGTTTTGACCAACACTTAACCCCCCAAAAATTTCCCCAAACTTAATTCTTTAGTCATTAACATCTAAAAAATATCATTAAGGAAGAATGAGAGTACACATATTACCACACTAACATTCAATATATTACCACACTTCACACAATTATTACCACACTAATATCTAATCTCCAAGTCCCACACCAATATTATTTTACCACACCTACCATTTGTAAAATACCAGTCTTGCTTTTTATTTTACCACAAAACTAACTAACTTTACCATACATATATTGAAGACATTACCACACTAGGGCACCAAACACCCCTTAAAACCCCTTTTACCAAAAATAATACTTCACTTACCGCATTTCAAAGAAAAATAACGGAGGAGGAGACCGAGAATACGAAAGAAAAGAAGAGAGCCATGGAAACCGATTCGAAGTCGGAGAAAGTTCCACCGGGCAAGGAGAAAACGAAGAAGAGGACGAAGGTGACGGAGGCGACACCGAGCGCCACTGAAGGTAGGGTCGGTTTCGTTTCTTGCGTCCGGTTTCTTTTCAATCTTTTTTGTTGCAATATGTTTTGTGCAATCTGTGGGTTTGTCAATTTGATATGGAATATGTGTGAGCTTGATTTGTGTTGATAGGTTTGATAATGTGGGAGTAATTTGGGGGTTGAAATTGGTGAATTTATGGGAGTATTTGTGTGAGTTTGATTTGTGGTGACATATTTGATAATGTGATTGTTGTTTTGTAAGTTGAAATGAGTGAATCCCACATGATATGGTTGGATAAATGTTGGTTATTTTGATTGTGCAACCAATGTGATCGATTAAATGCCCGAATGGATATATAATGTATTTTTCACCACAATTTTAGCTTAGCACATTGGTGTAGAATTTGTAAATAATTGGCATTGCCCGAGATCAATGTGGCTTTGTGGATTTGTCATTTGAATGTGTATGTTGCATCAAAGTTATCGACTTTATTATAGATTTTGATATTGATCTTGCCTTGGTTGTTTAATGCATAGATGTGGGTAAAGAAAAGAAATTCCAAGCTCCTAGGTGTTCGGCAAAGTACCTTAGAGATGTCGTGGATGAGATAGAGGTGAGGTGGACGGTGGAACAAAAAGAAGCAATTCAAGCCACCGGGTTTGGACACTTTACGAAAATGAGCAAGGAGAGTGCATTTATCCCACGAATAATGGCACTTATAGAAGTATTCGATCCGAAGACAAAGACATTCAACATAGGTGAAGACATTAAAATTGAGTTTCAAAGCTACGAGCTATCAAGTGTGCTTGGGGTTCGGCATATAGGGCATTACGTAGAGAATAGGTTAGGTCACGAGCCCGTGTTAGCTAGAAAGTTTTTTAATGGAAGATATGTCAATGTTAAAAGAAATGAATTGGTTAATGCATTACGTGATTTGGCTGGGGAGGAGGAGGGGAGTGAAAGGTGCACGCCGGCAGAATACGCCGGCCTGTTCGTGTTGCTAGTATTCAATTGCATTCTTTTTCCTAATACGGGGTACACGACCATGAGGTATCTTTGGCACTACGTGGAGGATGTTTCAATGTTGGGGGAGTACGCATGGGGGCCGGCTGTCTATTCGTATCTTTTGGAGTCAATGACAAGTTTTGTCAAGGGGAAGTCATCCTACTTGAATGGATGCACAGTGGGGCTACTTGTAAGTGAAACAATTTGATTTTTGAAATATCATTTCTCATTGATATTGTATTTAATTTGATTATTGATTGATGTTTGCTTGGATTTGTAGGCATGGTTTTATGAGAGGGTTCCGAAGTACGGCAAGCCGATCGAATTGGTGAGATTCCCACGGGTGACGAGGTGGGTGGATAAGAGTGGAAAGATAGATGCCTGCAGGAAAGAGCTTCAGGATGTAGAGGTGGATGATATTGTGTTATTCGTTCCTTTGCCTCAAGAAAAGATTTTGTGCGAGCCGATCAGGGTTTTTCCACACGTAAGTGCATATTGTGTTACGCATTCCTTATGTCAAATAGTTTTGCATATAATTTTATTCCCTGTTTTGATGCTTTGTAGGAAGTTGTTATGGGAGGTATGCCCCAGCCAAAAGTAGTTTCGGATGTGGAGGATGTTCAAGAGACTGAGGTTATGGGTGCGAATTGGACTGATATTAAGTTAGAGGTTGATAAGGGAGTCGTTGGAGAGGGAGACGCTTTGCCGGTTGGCCATATTGAAGAGCCGGCCTTAGATTTTATCGAAAATTCAATGGAGGATTTGGGGGAGGCGATGGAGAAGAATGCGGATGACACGGTATTGGAGGGGCCAAATGAAAAAAATGCTCCCTCATCACTGGTGAGAAATGTACAAAGTAGGAAGGATCGGAAACCAACGAAGAGGGATCCCAATTTCCTTACACCCGAAACAACGCCGGTCACCGACAAAAAAATGAAGAGGCATGGGACATTGGAAGAACCGGTATGTGAAAATTTACTTAATGTATTGGACACTAGTGTGTGTATGTAATTGTTGTTTTCATGTGTAGTTGGAGCTGGAGGATTGTGACTCAGAGTCCATTGGCGACGAGGAATTTAACATTGAATCGTACAAGGGGAAACGAGACTGGGCCGGACGTGATCTTGTGGATGCTGAGACGAGAGATTTGCTGGACCTATTCATAGACGGCCAGATAAAAGGGTAAATTCAGTTATTAATCGTTCAACACAACATTTTGCTATGGTAACGAGTTTTAAATGTGTATGTAGGAGATGTGCATGGGAAGGGGATACCGTCGAGGTTAAAATGGAGGACATGTTTCATTTGTTATGCAACGAATCCCTCTCGGGGTCAATCATTGATGCATTCCTTCACATTATTACGTCGAATGAGTATCAACGGAAACGGGATCTCCATGGCACGATAGGATTCATAAGCACGATGACGACGGTGAGCGTTGTTATGTGAACTTGTGTATCAGTTGTTTTGTTTTTTAGTAACATGTGGGTTTTAACGGAATGTCAATTAATTGTGTAGAAAAATATATGTGATGTGATGGATATGCATTTCAAGACGAAGATGGAGTGGAAATCATCGGAGTGTGAGCAAGTCATGCGATTCATGTTCGGGTCGTGTGTAGAGGAGGTAAGGAGGATCAAGTCCTACAAGGAGTCCACCCAAATTCGGTACATCATTTGTCCAATATGCGACGATGCATTATATCATTGGTATATGGTAGTCCTTGACATTGAAAATGGAGTTGTGCACGGATTGAATTCAATGAAATCAGATCCACGGTTGAAGACCCGGCGGAAGAAATTTGTGAGTGATATATTGTAATTGATGTTTTAAATTAGTGTGAATGTCTTGAGTAATTTTAAAAATTGGTTTCAGGTGAATTTCTTGAAAGCGTGTTGTGATTTGTATGGTATAGAAATGCAAAGCGCCATCGTGGGAAAGAAGGCCCGGAAACAGCAGGCGGGGTCAATGGATTGTGGTGTGTTCGTAATGTTGTGGAGCGAATGCTACGCGCGAGATGACCCCCAATTTTGGAAATCAGCTGAGGTAGTGTCGGAGAGAAAACTAAGGGCAGAATATGCAGCAACCATCATTACAGATAGTAAGGGCGTGTTATGGAACATCTTGAAGTAACCATTTAAGTATTGTAATAGATAAGAGACTTATGAAGACTTGTTGCAATATATTTTGTATGATTTGAATATCGGTGTACTATGTTTTCGAGGTGATTTATTAATATTATATATGATTTTGGGGAAAAATATCATTTAGATGAATGTTTATTTTAGATAGAATGTTAGTTCATGACCGAATGAGAGCATTATATTGATAGCAGGACCATCGGGACGGTCAACGGACGGTCTCCGGACGGTCCCTGGGACCGTCCCGATGGTTATGTGGGCTTCAGGACCCTTGGGACGGTCAAGGGACGGTCTCCAGGACCGTCCCAACGCCTTCCAGGACCGTCCCAAGGGTCCTGTTCGAACCCATTCAGATGGGACGGTCACTGGACGGTTACAAAGAACGTCCCATGACCGTCCCATCTGAATGGGTTCGAACAGGACCCTTGGGACGGTCCTGGAAGGCGTTGGGACGGTCCTGGAGACCGTCCCTTGACCGTCCCAAGGGTCCTGAAGCCAACATAACCATCGGGACGGTCCCAGGGACCGTCCGGCGACCGTCCGTTGACCGTCCCGATGGTCCTGCAATGCTCTCGATCATGAGGTGGTTTTCGTGACCGCAATGGTAATCACGTGCATGGAAAATCCGAAGGATTATTACCATATTCACGTACATTGCACACCACATGACGATTATACACATACCACAAGGACCAACATCAATGGCATTTACGATCCAATCATCAAAGCTCACAAAAACCAACCAAGATCCAATCATCAAACATCAAAACACCAAACATACCATAAAGTGAAACATACCATAAATTGAAATATCCCATAGTTGTGAAATATCCCACAAAGTGAAACATATCATAAAGGTTACAAACTAGAGAATAAGAAAAGCAAAACAGGACAACATAGCAAAATATCCGGGATAGATAAACTTTCCAAACATAACAGTCTACTCGTCCGGGCGGAAGCGGTCAAGATCAGGATCTTCTGGGAAACGTCGATACATTGAACGACCAATCGCACGGATGTCTCCATGCACCTGGTCAAAGCGGCTGTCGAAATTGACTTGCATCCCTTGTATCATCCTGATTAGTTCACCGTAGTTCGTTCCACCTTGATCAGAACCTAGCACGGGTGGAGGAGGTAACATCGGTGGTTGACCTACATTGCCGGGATCAGTGTCCATCGCAGTCGGTTCAACATTTTCTGTAGCACGAGCCTGTGGGGGCGATGGGGGTGGCACGTCCGGAATCACGAGGATCAGGCCGTCGTCGCCTTCTTCATCATGAATATAAGCAGGCTGAGCTCTTCCCCTAAGTAGCAGTGCACGCCGAGCCGAGAAATCCTTAATCTTGAATGCTCCCATGGGCTGCTTTCTTGGCTCACCATCGAAAATGTCTACTGAGGCGGCTACACACATGTCCCAAATCAAATGCACATGGGTGATGGCTAGGGATTCATTTCCGGCTATCTCCTTCATGTGGCGCTTGATAAATGATCCCACATTGATTTGTCCACCCATGGCCAAAGTGTATACCACATCAAACCCCTCCGGTATCATGAAATGTTCTCGCGTTGTAGGTCTTATTCGCCCATTCCACACAGACGCTGCAAATTTCCATGGGACAGCCAAATTCTTCGTCCGGAGCTCGTTGTTGTTTTTAGGATTCAATGAATAGCCTCCTTCGGTACAAAGAGCGGCCCAATCAGGTATATCTGGCATATTTTCGTCTAGAATCCGTAGGTATCCTTCATTAGGTGTTTCTAAGTGTGCATTGATGGCAGCGGAGGTAAAATCCACATATTTTCCCCGTACGTATACCGATTTCAAGGTTTCTGCCTCCTTCAGATTAGCATATACTTCTAATGCCAGAAGTATTGGTGCATCACCTTCGGGTTGACTTGCAAGTTTCTCCCAACCCCATCGCTCCACAAGCGGCCATACGCGATCATCCGCTATATGCTCTGAACTGAAGGCACGCTCCGGCACATATGTTCTTTTTCTTCTCATCTCATAATACCTTTCTTGGCAACCGATAGTGGGAAACCTCTTCTTGTCTAGTTTCTTGGATTGCCTTTCTAGTGGCAGATTCATTTTGCCCTCCCCGGTGCTCGTTGATGCATCCTCTCCCCCACTTTTGCGCTTCGGGGCCATCAAAAACACAAAGCACATGATGATTTTCCGCAATCCCATGATCACCTTCAAATAAGCCACAACATGTAAATATGGGATTAGTGTATTTACCACCATGAAAAACCAACTTATAAGCATTAACATTAACATTACACTCATTTGGACATTTATACGAACATCTTGTGTGCTTAGTTAATAGTTACAAACAATACTTAGATGCCTCGAGTATGCTCTTGATAGATCTCTATAAAAATTCTTCATCGTTGCTTCTAATGAACTTAATTGGACAAACTAGCAATAAATCGAAAGTGTTACGGCCGATTCGTTGAAAAATCACATACCTTGACCACAATGGCAGCGGAGACTTGGAGGAATGGCAGCGGAGACTTGGAGGAACTAGCAAGAAGGTCGAAATTATTGCCCAAAATCCGGGAGAAAATGCGATACCGAATACCTGTGTGAGAAGAACCGAGGAGAAGAACCGATACCTGTGGGATTTTATGAACTCGCGTATGCCCTTGTTAATCTTGAGTGTGCTTTGAGTGTGAAATAGTATTCATGGTTTAGGGTCAAAGTCAAACATTGATTTATTTGTGATTTTACCACACTTGTTTTGTGCTTTTACCACAATTCATAATATATTTACCACACATATAAATTAATTCAAATATACTTTATATTTCATTGTTTTTATACTTTAAATTAATATATAAGAAATATTTAAATTGATTTTTACCACACTTCACACCATTATTACCACACTTTAAAATAATTTTACCGCAAAGATGCTCGGTCCTTTACCACGATTTTCAAATAATTTATTAAATAAATAATGATATAATTTAATAACTTAAATAAATAAGATCTAATTATTAAATAAAAAATATAATTAGAATTTAAATGTCTGCTTAAAAAAATATGAGAAATATTTAAATTGATTTTTACCACACTTCACACCATTATTACCACACTTTAAAATAATTTTACCACAAAGATGCTCGGTCCTTTACCACGATTTTCAAATAATTTATTAAATAAATAATGATATAATTTAATAACTTAAATAAACAAGATCTAATTATTAAATAAAAAATATAATTAGAATTTAAATGTCTGCTTAAAAAAATATGAGAAATATTTAAATTGATTTTTACCACACTTCACACCATTATTACCACACTTTAAAATAATTTTACCACAAAGATGCTCGGTCCTTTACCACGATTTTCAAATAATTTATTAAATAAATAATGATATAATTTAATAACTTAAATAAATAAGATCTAATTATTAAATAAAAAATATAATTAGAATTTAAATGTCTGCTTAAAAAAATATGAGAAATATTTAAATTGATTTTTACCACACTTCACACCATTATTACCACACTTTAAAATAATTTTACCACAAAGATGCTCGGTCCTTTACCACGATTTTCAAATAATTTATTAAATAAATAATGATATAATTTAATAACTTAAATAAACAAGATCTAATTATTAAATAAAAAATATAATTAGAATTTAAATGTCTGCTTAAAAAAATATGAGAAATATTTAAATTGATTTTTACCACACTTCACACCATTATTACCACACTTTAAAATAATTTTACCACAAAGATGCTCGGTCCTTTACCACGATTTTCAAATAATTTATTAAATAAATAATGATATAATTTAATAACTTAAATAAATAAGATCTAATTATTAAATAAAAAATATAATTAGAATTTAAATGTCTGCTTAAAAAAATATGAGAAATATTTAAATTGATTTTTACCACACTTCACACCATTATTACCACACTTTAAAATAATTTTACCACAAAGATGCTCGGTCCTTTACCACGATTTTCAAATAATTTATTAAATAAATAATGATATAATTTAATAACTTAAATAAATAAGATCTAATTATTCGTATGCTTACGTAGGGACATGAGTCTCCACTAAATATAATGTATGTCATCGCCACTTACACATTCCATGGTTTCAATATGAGTATATATCCATTGCACATCTAGAACTTATGAATACGATTATATAAACTTACTTTTTACCACGTTGCTTGTGTAGATTTTACCATATAGCACACCATTATTACCACACATTGAAATCATTTTACCTCAGAAAAGCTCGGTCCTTTACCACGCTTTTCAAATAATTTACCACATACATTATCGGTGTATTTTAACATGATTCCGATTCAAATCGGCCATACTATTACCTTTATCTTGTCACGCCAAGGTTGAAAACTAAATAATTGCGTAAATTCTCATCGATAAATGTTGTTATTAAAATCGAGCAACGCCGCAAGGTAGATAAGATTCAATGAAATGGTATATTTTGGTGATATGTCTATTCGTATGCTTACGTAGGGACATGAGTCTCCACTAAATATAATGTATGTCATCGCCACTTACACATTCCATGGTTTCAATACGAGTATATATCCATTGCACATCTAGAACTTATGAATACGATTATATAAACTTACTTTTTACCACGTTGCTTGTGCAGATTTTACCATATAGCACACCATTATTACCACACATTGAAATTATTTTACCGCAAAAAAGCTCGGTCCTTTACCACGCTCGTTCAAATAATTTTCAAATAATTCATATTTACCAAGTTACACATGAAATGGAGGATTACCACACGTGTATGTAACGATTTACCATAGTTTAGAGTTTGATTACCAAATGTATAAATATTCTTACCACATAAAACACGGAGTACCAAGGCCGTCCCAAATAGACCGTCCCAAGACCCCTGTTTTTTAAAAATGCTCGGGATGGTCCATGGACGGTCTCGAGGACCGTCCAAAATGCTACCAGGACCGTCCCAAGCGCTCTGCATGCAACAGCATGCTTCGGACGGTCTTGGGACGGTGTCCTAGGACCGTCCATTGACCGTCCGAAGCATGCTGTTGCATGCAGAGCGCTTGGGACGGTCCTGGTAGCATAATGGACGGTCCCGGAGACCGTCCCTAGACCGTCCCGAGCATCCTGTGACATAAAACATATTCCTTTTTGCCTACTCTTGCCAACATGCCTCAAACATTATTTTCCAATACTTGTTAGCATTCCAATATGATCCATGAAAGACAACCCTGTTAAACTTCAATATCCACTAGCATTCGAAATTCATCATAGGATACATATGCTTACGTTCATCACTGAATTCTACACAAATTTTGTCCAATAGTTTTGCATGAAACACCCACAAAAAATTATGCCTGTTTCCCACAAAAATACGGGATCAAACGCCCACAAAAAATGATGCATGTTTCCCACCAAAGTTTTTCATCAAACACCCACCGATCGACCTACAATGTCGTACGCGCATTTTTACATGTTCGTTTATTGTGACCGGCCAACCCGCACAATCCACAGTTGTTGCTACTCTTGACAACCTGAGAGGGAATGCGCTTTGTTTTCCTCCGCCCCGGTTGCGAACGCACATCAGGTGGCCGTACCGTTCCCGTCCCATCGTCAAACTCACCTTCATCGTGTATGGTCGAAAGTGGGTAGATTGAACATTCGTACGCCCTCCGGTACATGTCTGCTTTGTAGTACGGGTCTACGAAGTTATACATGCTTAAGTGCTCGTTCTCAATGCATGCTATCGCATGTGAACAAGGAATGCCTACCAACTGCCATTCTTTACATGAACACAACCATTTGTTCAGGTCCACCACAATCTTTACATGACCATCGTTCACCTCGAACACACCGGGCATCGATCTTATCAAAGACAATGAGCGGGACTTGGTGTGGTTGCACCGGATAATCTTTTCCTGGTTCGGGCATATGTCTGTGTAAATTGACAATGACGCGTGCCTTCTATCACCCATCATAACCATTACTTGCTTTCTAATTTCATCAACCATTGCACCCGGTGGCAACCTTCTTGCTTCTCCCACCCATGAGTTCCAACTCTCTGCAGTATTGTTGGTCAGCACGCCCCATCTTTTCCCGACAAAGAAGGCATTCGCCCACCGTTCTGGTTGCGAACGCGCTATGAATTCCCTAGCATGATTCTTAAAGTTGTCCAAAATTCGCTTCATGATCCTTTCGTACTCGGTGGACGTGATCGCTTCCGCAGCACTCCATAAAATAGCACCCCATTTCTTCTTGGAATACGTTGGATAATGTTTCAACACCTGTAACATGAAATACAAATTTATAATTAACAACATTCAACGAACAATAAAGTTAACATTTCGGTATTCACACCATACACATACGTACATCTGTCTTGAAATTCTCCACCAAGTGTCGGAGACAAATTGAATGTCTACTTTCTGGGAACGCATCCCTAATCCCATTCACAAGGCCCGCGTGTCTATCGCTGTAGAGAATCAACTTATCCCACTCTATGTCGATGGCTTGAGATTCAAGGGCATCCCGCAACTTAAGGCAAAACCATCCCCAGCTTTCGTTCGTTTCGCCATCGGCAACTACAACACAAAAAAATTCAAACATAGCATGTCAATAATTGCAAAGGTATTACAAAAACCTACCAAACCACTACACAACAAACAAACACACATACCGGCAAATGCTACGGTGAAAATACCATTATCCCCATCCATGGCCGCCGCTAGCAAAATATCTCCTTTCCACTTTGTCTTTATATGGGTTCCATCGAGAAACAACATTGGGCGACATCCTTTTAAAAACCCCTTTAAACAAGCACTAAAGCTAAAGAACACCCGTTTGAATTTCATTGTATCCGGAAACACCTCCAAATCCGCAATACTTCCTGGGTTCGAATCTTTCAGTGCTTTGCACATCCACTTCAACTTATCAAAGGACTTCTCGTCGTCGCCGTGTATCTGCCTCAAAGCAATCTCTTTAGCCAACCACGCTTTGTGATAAGGTATCTCCACCCCGAAACCGATCTTCATATCATCAATGGCTTCGCGTGGCTTGAAGCTTCCATTACGCCTAACTTTCTCTTTAATCAACCCCGCAACCCAATTGGAAGTGGCCTTTGGGTGACTCCTATCCATTAGGTTATCAGCACCACAATTGTGTTGCAGGTTACAATTGCGAATGCCAAATGAATTATCCGAAGTGTGGAAGGATGCACATATTCGCCACATGCATCCTTCCTTCGAACACCTAGCCACAACTTTCGTCTTCTCATTCTTCACGTATTTATATCCTTTTCCACTAGCAATACAGTATGTTCTTAAGACACGGCGGTAGTGATCAACGTTCTCAAACATTTGGCCTACACCTTCAATACGTTCAATACCTCCGGACCGTCCACACAAAGTCACGGGCTGCGTGCTTATCGTTATCGATTGTACGTCATTCGGAATCTCCACACTGTCGTCCACCCTACATTACATAGCATTCTCTCATACCGGTTTCTTGATTATATTATAAATCGCCACACAACTTAAATGCACTCATATGTAACAATGCATACCTTTTCCTCTTGCCCATGCTACCATTCGATGTGGCAATCACATTGCATAAATCAACTTTCAGTACAATATGTACCCGGATCATCAATTTAATATCCATGTCTGTTACAATTCTTACCAACATCTTGTCCCCGGGAGCTTCATAATGTAAACTGCACGTCAACGGATCGAAATCGGGCCATCTCTCACTGATATCGTCATACACATCCGCCACTTTCGTATCTTTCGTGAAGCAAAATGGATGCTTCTCGTTGTTGAATTGACAAAGTACTAGTAAGCTATACCTCTCCCCATCGTTACTCATTTTACATCACAACTACAACAATACAAAATCAAATTCAATCACAGTAACATTTGCATCAAACCACTATTTCAACGGTCCATTTTTTAAAAACATGTCTATCGATTTATTTTGCATTTCAAAATGAACACACAATACAACATCCAACTTAACCATCACTCACTATAAATGTGTTTCAAATATACTAATCAACCACTCAATACACATTTCCATACATTTTTTTTCTTCAAAATAAAATGCATTTTTACTCACATGCTTCATCCAAATGTATTTAACTTAATACCTTATTCCTACAAACATCTCAATCTTCTTTCTCTTACACATAAATAAACCACCTAAAAATGTGAAAATGTGTCCTTTACACACATTGGTGTTATAAAATATTATCTCATTGCTCTAAATGCACAAATACCTCAATGTCTTGTTCAAAATGGTTTCCTCTACCTTTGAGACCGCCGGCCGCCTCCTCTTCTCCGCTTGTCACCGCAGTCCTCCGTCGACCGTCCGGCCGGCCCCCCCTCTTCAGCTTCTCTGCTTCGCGGGATGGGATGGGATGGTGATGATCGAGGGTTTTTTTTTTGGTTCTCAACGTTCATTTGGGTTTTGGAGTTTTTTTAATAATTAATATCCAAGGGCATTTTTGATATTTCACAATTATGTTCTTAGTTAGGATTTAGTGACTAATTTATTTATATTGCTAATTGTAGTTAGACTTTTAATTTTTTAGGGGGGGTTATGTGTAAGTTTTGTGGGTGGGGGGGTTTGACTGAAATTTAAGGTTTGGGGTGGGGGTAAACTCTAGGAACCCCAAAAAAAAAGGAAGGGTCCGAAGAGAGATCATTCCGTTTGAACATCAAAGCATATCAACACCCAAGTTCAAACTCAGTAATAATTTAATTGGGCTTCTATAATGCATGAGCCCAAATTCATTTATTATTCCATGGGCTCAAATTTAATTAAAGGAAAACTAGGGCCCGGTACCCATGGACAAAATATTATAAGAGTCAAAGCCCCTCCATTTTAAGCATTGTGTTTTAGGCCCTATGTAATAATTTGGTAAATCACATACCAAGAACTTGGTAAAGCACATACCAATAATTTGGTAAACACCATAAGGTAATCGCGGTAAAACACATATTAAAAACTTGGTAAAGCACATATAGTATATGTGGAATAACTTGGTAAACATCATAAGTTATTAGTGGTAAAGCGCATACCAATAACCTGGTAAACACCATAAGATATTTGTGGTAAAGCACATACCAAGACTTGGTAAATACGATATGGTATATGTGGAATAACTTGGTAAACATCATAAGGTATTTGTGGTAAAATAGATACTAAAAACTTGGTAAATACCATATGGTATATTTGGTAAACCACGTACCAGTAACTTGGTAAATACTAATATATGGTAGCTATGGTAAAGCACATACTAATACTGTGGTAAATCACATATCATTAACCCGGTAAATACCATATAGTATCTAGGTAAGGCACATACAAATGACGTGGTAAACTAAGTCAAACATGTGATGGGGTGCAAAGTGTAATAAAATTGGAATGGGGCCTAAAAAAATGGGAATATTTTTAAAAAGTGTCTAGGCCCTAACTTACCGTTTAATTAATGGGCCTTCTTCTCTAGCTTCCTAACAATGGTACATGGGCTCAAATTTAATGGGAAACTTAGTCCAACACCTAAAAGAATTACGTGGATCTCCAATCCATTAATAAAATACTAGCTCACTAGTAATAATCTGATAATCAGACAATTTTAAACACTAAATTTTTAGTATAACGAAGTTTAAAATATAAAATATATTAAAATCTTAATATCAATAATTCATCAATCTAAAATATGTATCATAAAAAGTATATATAGATTACAATTTGTAAGATATTTTCGCAAGCAATAAAAACCGCAAATTTTGGCTCGTATGTTGCCATGCTTGGTTAACGTATTTTGTAACGTTTTTATTGTGACGACTTTGAAGTAGCATAACAGCAACACGCATTAGATTCTCGTCGTTTCTAATACTTAAAAGTGTCACAATACGAAAAAGAAATTGTGATATTTTTTGAGACATTATAAGTTATTACACCAGTCCACATATGACATATTCTACAATGCCTTTTTTTTTTTTTTTTTTTTGGTTGCCACTTCTACGAGAAGGAAACAAATTATTCATGCATTACACTTCAGTCATCAAAGCATTCAAATTATGATAATGCACATTACATTTCTTCAGGCTAAGCTCAATTCATTCTTCTTACTCCAGGACAAGCTTTCTCAACACATAATCAGACAACGCGATCTCGAGACAACATATATATGATCCATAGTTCTTACTCCAGGACAATCTTGTCGACACAACATAAATTAATAAAGCAGAACCATTGCATTTTAAGCTGGCTGGCGAGTGGCGAGTCCTTTGAACCTATATATATATAATTCAAATTAGCATTGCATGTGGCTGTAGCTTTCGACATGTCTGCAGGAACAAATTATGCCCTATTAAACCCTAGTGCTTGGCTGTGCATTTTCAATTAATTAGCAAAAGATAATACATCGAAAAGGTACTTATTATTAGTTGCTTGTTTTAATTTGTTGCTTCAACACATACATTGGGCCTTAATTGATTTAATCAACAAGACAAACATGGCAAGTATGATGTGGTCTGAATAATGTCTGGTTATTTTTGTCGTGTAATATGCCCCAATGATTGATGGAAGACAGTGTGGAGTGTTAATGGTACACTATACGTTGTTTGATTGGTTCATCAGTTACATGTCAAGAAGTTGTGACAAATCAAGAAAAAAGTTTTGTTCAAATTTGAAAGAATTGTAATGCTGAAAAATATGCCTGATCGAGGCCGGCCTGATCAGGGGGGCCTGGCATTAATCATGTATATAGGCGTTGAAGTTTGTTTGTAGTATGTATTTATAGAGAGGAGCAGCAGCACATGGATACTTTTGGAGGTAAAGAAAAGGTGTTTAGTGAATAAAACACAAGAAATTATGTTGATTGTATGTAATTGGAAAGTTAACTAGGTTGTCCTCTATTGTTGTTTGGATGTATATATGTGGATTTTAAATTCCAAATCAAAGAAATTAGAATTTAAGCCTTGGATTTCAATTTACTTATTACTTTGAGCTCGCTTGGAATGAATTCTAGGGAGGTGCTTTTGGCTTTTGCTTATGCCAAAAGTTCTTTTAGTAGAAATTATGTGTTTGTTTTGGCTTTTAAAAAAAAAACAAAAACACCTCGAAAAGCAAAAAAAATGCCAAAAGCACCTCGTAAAATGTGCAAGGACTTAAATACCACCACTACTCAATATAAATTACACTATAAATATATCTTATTATCATATTAAGTAGCACGTCCTTTTTGGTAATTACTATATTTCAAAAGCACTTTTCAATTTTATTCATCCAAACATATTTTTTTAGAAAAAGCCGCTTTTCAAACATTCCATCCAAACATAAAAGTTACATGCTTTTGCTTTTGACTTCTGCTTTTGCTTCTACTTTTGGCTTCATCTTTTTTCAAAAGTCAATCCAAACGGGCCCAAAATTGTCATTTCAAGTTCATTCTCCTTAATTAATCTTCCCTTATATATCATGCTTAGTATTTCAAATTTTAATTATAAATGATTTTAAGTCAAACAATTTTTTAAAAATCGGTAATATTTTAAATTATCTCTTAATTAAATCGAAATCACTCGATCCAAACACAATTATACACAACCTAAGGGTTATGTGATGAATTGAAGTCCCGATAATTGGAAATATGAGCATTATCAATATATACTAGTAGAAAATTTATGAATTTGGTAGTTAATACAAAGTGGGAACATTATCAATATACATTAGTAGAAAATTTATGGATTTGGTAGTTAAAACTGTGATAGCTAATGAATTTCGGTTGCTAAAACTGTGGTAGCTAACAAATTTCGGTCGTAAATTCGGTCGCTAACTTGTTTAGGGACCAAATTTTAAAGAGGTAATTATCAAAATAGGCCATCACAAGGAGGCCTTTCAGGTTTTAGGCCATGACAACTTGGATTATGAATTTTAGGCCATAACAAACCACTTTAATTCAATTTTAAGCCATCAAGACTTTTTAAAATTATACTTGACCCTACCAACTTTTGCTTAATTATACTTTTGACCCCATCAGTTGACTTCAACTTTTACCCTATTACACTTTGACCCCTATCTATTTTTCATTAAATATAGTCCAATTTTTTTTGGAGGACTTGTATCGTCCATCAGATTGGGTAAAAGGCTTTAGAACATGCGTCATTGTTCAAAGTATAGAGAAGTAAAGCGGTTAAGTTCATTTAAAGCATGTACTTTACATTTTCTGTTGTGCTGTGCATTATTTCAAGGCATTGCAGAGGAGTGTGTGCCATTTCAGTAATCCCTTGTCCTCACTGAGTTGTATACATCAATGTAATTTCCTGCTGTGTTGTTCCAACTATTGTCCATCTGCAGAACCTTCTTCACCATTCCCCTCCATTCCTCAGGTTTCTCTTGGTAGTCCAATTAAAGCTCATCATGCTTCCGATAATTAAATTAAGCACTAAATTTCATACCTTGGCTTTGACCGCCTTGTTGCCGGGTTTCCTAAGCTCCGGGATTTTACGAACTTCCTCCAACCATGCAGCCACGGTCGATGGTTCACCGATTCTTGGCTCCTTCAGCAACAAACAGCACAGTCCTATTTCGTTTCCTACCTTAGGACGTATCAAGATATAAACAAAGGATTTTAACTATATTATCGGGATTTTTGGGATATTTCGAAGCCTGGATTTTACTGAAGAAATATTAAAAATATTATTCAAACATAATTTCCCCTAACGGAGAAGACATACACTTAGTTCCTCATGGAGGATACAAGACTCTTGGGGGAATACCCCATACTTTTACAGACTCGAAAGGAAATATGCAGAAAGAGAAATATTACAAATATTTTGAAGAGTTGGGAGGATTTTTCGATGCCTTCCATCTGCTTCAAACTTCTTCATTTATAGGCGTCCGTGGACTTCAATCATGGATCCCAAACACTCTTTAATTTATTGTGACGTCACTGCGTTCGTCACTTGCTTTGGATTCCAGCTGGTTACATTATTATCCTGCTGTATTATTGTCCTCGGGTGGCATCTTTTTTGTCAACTTTCCACCTTCTTTTGTCGGCCATTTACTGCTGACGACTCTAAACTTTCTTTGTCGGCTTCCAATTATATAGTATTGCCGACACCTCTTTTTCTCTTACATCCAGCTGTTCTTACTTTGGCTTGTGAAAGTTTTTTGGACGTTTCTTCCCTTTGTCCTGTTTGGATCCGGATTTCTTCTGGGTTCTCCGGATCTTTGTACCGAATAGGGGTTTTTCCTGTTCTGCACAATTGGGCATATATGGTTATCCCATTGGCCAACATGCATCATGTTGCATGCCTTCTTTCTGGTAGACTCGGTTGCTGGCAACTTGTTTTCCCAGATGAGTAACCTCTTCTTTTCGAAAGAGGTTTCCGCAAACTCTGTGCTTTTCTCTGTTAAAGAATTAACCAGTAACGATCCATTTAAATTGTTTGAGAATATTTTAAACGGATATTTAACCTTTTCCATCTCGGTGAGACAGACCCAGAATCCCCATGCTCGTCGGGTGGAGATTTCATCTCCGCTAATTCTTGTAGATCTGATAGATCTGCCCTGGAAACACTCATTTGACTGTTTTCAAGAGATCGATCATAAGCTCTTCTTGTGATTTCTGCTTTGGAACCATGGTTGCTTTACCTTTTTGGTGTAAAGCTTGTACTGGTCCACATGCATCTCTAATATTGGCTTGGTTATTCTTGGAAGATCCAGGAATATCCTTCTGCCTTTTCTTGATATCCGAAATGTCAAATTTCAGATTTAGAATCTCTTTCTTTAGATCTTGTTTCAAGATCTCCTCTGTTGACTGATTCAAGTTATCTATTTTTCCAGGTATAATTAATACCCGGTTACCATAATCTTGAATCGTCTTTTGGATTTCTCTTAAGTCTTGTGAGAACTTAGAGCTATCCGGATCAATTTCTTTCCAGTCAGTTCCTCTCATTTTCATGAAAGATATTTCTTTTAATAAAATTTTGTCTTATAGACAAGCTCAAGAATTTCCTTGGGAAATTTCTATTTTTTATTTCCAAAATTTGGAAATAACATGTTGGTTTCAAATTAATTGAATCCATTAAATAATTAAATCTTCTCCATTAAGAAATAAAATATTATAAATAATATAATTAATATGTTCTTCAATTAAACCTAGGCTCTGATACCAATTTTCATGCGCGTTGGGTGTCATTTATATAATGAAAAATTAAGTATATTGAGAAAGGATTAAAGTAAATAAAGTCAAACTTTCTTGGGGTTGAAATGAAAGAAGGAAAAGTTGTTGGGTCATTTATTAATTTCAAATAGGTCCTATGCCTAAATTTTGCCAAACTGTGTTTGTTATGGCCTGTTTTTACAATTCCAACTTGTTATGGCCTAAAAATGGAATAACCTCCTTGTTATGGCACTTTTTAACATTTACCCCAATTTTAAAATTCGGTCGTCAAAATAGAAAATTCTTGTAGTGATAATAAGCTAAAGACTTTTAGGATTTAGCCCTAACTAAATAATAGTATATGTTATAACACTATTAGTATAAATATAAATATTAGTCCTACACCACAAAAAGAAGATAAATAAATGTAATATATCGTGAGTAGGGTCGTCTCCACAGAGAACTGCTCAAAGAGTTTAATACAATCACTTGATTAATTATAAATTATATTTATATTTATAAAGATGGGGGGATTTGATTTCAACTAAACTAGTAAAAAGAAAATAAAAATTAAACAAGAACGAAAACAATTGCAAGGTAACAAGTGAGCTCTTTGGGATAATTAAAACTCTAGCTTAGGCATGAATTATGTGCAGGATATGGGAATTGATCATTGACAACATTTAGCTTAATTACAATTGACTAAATTGGTTAAAGTTGGTCTACAAGCGCTTCCCAACCAATTTTTCCATACTTATTCGATGGCTTAGGTACGACCATAAGCCATTCCCCTAATCAAGTGTGGATACTAGGTACGACCATAGCATAACATGACTTGATAGCATTTAACACAAGAAAAACCCAATTCGGTTCAACACTAATCCTACGAGGTAGTGTTCAAAACCGATTTTAATTCCTCACTAGAGTATTCTTCCTCTAGCTTGCTACTTGATTGGAAAAATACACAATTACGGATGCACTTCTCAATCTAGCAATAAATCACTCAATCAACACGCGGCCGCTAATATCAATCAAGCAATTCAAAACATAACAAATGGAGGAATTAAAAATACCCAATTCAATTAAGCATAGGAATCTGTCAACATAATAAGTCTCTCAATTCCATATCCAAACATAAATTCAAATCCTAAACTAGATGAGAAATCTACTCACAATTCATCCAAAACAATACCAAATCCACAAGTTTCAACATAGCAATTGAATTACAAGAATGAGAAGAGAAAGGAGCATGTTGCTACTGGACGAATTTTCCACTTCAATTCCAAAGTGTCCCCCTCTGCTCTACTCTCGCACATGTGCCAATCTAATGTCTCCAACTCCTGTGTCGCCCCCAGCCTCCAAGTGAATGTGTCAAAAATTAATTCTCCTCTCTCCCTCTCTGTCTGCACACGTTCTTCCTGCCTCTATTTTTCTTTTCTTTCCAATTGCACACTAACCGCCCCATCTTCCATCATTCCCTCTTCTCTTTGACTAATTCTTTATGACTCTTTGATTTAATACTCCAAGTTCCAGGAATTAAATTCAGCCCCCAAGGTTATTCTGCAATTTTTAAAGAGTTAAAAGTGGGTCCCAATGCTCCAAAACTCAAAGACAGTCATTTGGCGTGATCACGCCCAAGGAAAGCTTCAGCTTCTGTCCACTTTGCCAAAAATAACTCCAAGATTGTGCATCTTTCATCAATACTACAAAAACATCAAAAAGTGATCATTAGAAGCATATCCACTCAATTAACACTCAAAAATCACATCAAAATCATAGCAAAATATTGACAAAATATGTCAATAACAACTACATTGTTTTTAATTTTATTTTTATTAAAATATTATTGTTATAACACTAAATGGCTCGGGAATGGGACTTGATCCAAGTGGTCATGTTTTCTGCCTTCCAACTATAGGTTGAGAGTTCGATTCTCACCCGACCCCCTATCCCTTGCTTGGACTCTTATACACATTTGCCGACACATAAATGTTAATGGTTACAAAAAAGAAAAAAAAAAAAGCTCTCCCAAAAATAAATGGCTTCAGCCCTCCGTCCGAAAAAAAAAAAAAAAATTAAGAACAGGTAGTCGGGTACCGTACAACGGGCTATCCACAAGGAAATTATTTTTATCTTTTATCTTTCGAAAAAAATTTATTTATGAGTGTGAGTTGTGACAAATTCATCAAATTAAATTTGATAAATTCAAATTTTATATGCAATTTAGGATACCGTTGGACACCAAAAATTTATATACTCCTATATAAGTACTACTACTGTATTAGTTAATGCATGGACAGATCATAGATGGACTACATATTATGGAAGATCCTTTCCCAGGCCAAGGAATATGTATATATAGAAAAAAAAAAAGAAAAAAAAAACCTTAATATTCTCATAATTTTGTTTGCTTTCCTACTTCATTTCATAAAAGATAAATTAACTCAATTTATCCAGTAATTATGTTAATCTTAGTCCAGTCTATCCCATCCACCCCTAATGACAATTAATGTTGATGTGGGCATAATACTATGAATAGTGTTCCCACGTCAATCTCATTAGACGCACTAATCTATTGCTACGTCATAGTTAATTGTCATTAGAGTATGAATAGGATGGATTGAGCTAATAATAACAAGTTATTGGATGGATCGAATCAATTCACTTTTTATGGAATAATTTTAAAAAATAAATAAAATTATGGGATCACTTGGTGGTCATTTTTTTTTTATCCCTTGTATATACTCCCTCCGTTTTCCAAAAAATGTAACACTCCTGTTTCTCACGCAATCCAATGCACATATTTAACACATAATATCTCAAATTGTACAAAAATAAAAATTATAAAAATTTGATATTCTAAAACTACGCGATTAAACGAATCTAACAAGATCTCACTTGACTATGTTTTATCTTATATAACTGTGTTAAAAAATTGAATCAAACTTACTCAATGAATAGTAGTAACTATTCAAATATTTCATTTATAAAAAAACGGAGGAAGTATACGTTTAAACTTCAACCAACGTACAGCAAGTCAGCAACATTGAACCTCTCAGTCAACAGTCAAACCCAATCGATGGTTTTCCCTTTTCTCCGTTGGGTCTTTGGATTCATTATTTTGAGTGATGACTATATACTCCTCCTTTTTTTTAATATCTTTACCCTTTGAATAGTTGATACTATTCATTAAGTAACTTTAATTCAACTTTTTAGTATAGTTGTGTATGATAAAATATAGTCAATTGAGATCTTGCTGGATTCGTCGAATCGCGTAGATTTATAATATCAATTTTTTATAATTTTTACTTGTATATAATTTGAGTTATTAATAACTAAAAACGTACATTGGATTGCGTGCAGTGAAGAAGTGGAGAAGTTAAAAAAAAAAACGAAGGGAGTATATAGCAGTTCATAATAATAATAATAATAAGAACAATAATAAGAAGATAGTATCTGCTGTGTAATCAGATTATTATATACCTCTCCAACAACTTGAATTGGGGAATCAAAAAACCCTAAAAAGGAGAAATGAATTTGTTCCCAAGGCCACCAGTCACCAGTCACCAGTCCACAACGCATAAGTCATATCATCTGTGGACTGCCGCTGTAGTAGTGGCATTTACTACTACTATATTGCATGCTTTATTTGCACAAGAATAATTATGGCGTCACGAGGGTTTTATTCAATTCTCCTCCGGCCAGTCCCCACACCCACACTCTGTTGTCAATTAAATAAAATTCTTTTTATGTACAGTGCAGTATTTTGGAGTACTAGGGCTTGTTTGGGAGTTTAGCAGATAGCAGAAGCAGATAGTAGATTTGACTAGCAGATTTAATAAGTAGATTTGAGTAGTAGATTTGACCAACAGATAGTAATAGTAGATTTGATTAAAGATGTTTGGTAAATTAGCATATTGCAACAGAAATATGAGAGAGGAATGAGTATATGCTGCATGATATGCTTCAAAACAAAGCATATTGGATTTCAGCATTTTGAGCCCAATATGCTCTTCTCATTTGCTGCTTACCAAACACAAAAAAGGAGCACATTATTGGGTCAAATCTGCTAAATAGCAATATGCTATGTAATCTGCTGGCAACCAAACGGGGCCATAGACACACAGCAGTGACAATTACATTTTCAGAGGTGGCTAGGCTTTTTCAAGGGAGTCATGATGAGTAGAAGAGAAACCAGCCATGCATGATGGGTCCAATCTCCAATCTTGTTTCCTGTAATGTTATTACCGTCGAAATTGGTGGGCATCCCCTTGTCTCTCCACAATTCACACACCCCATATTCCATTCCTCCTTGCCTTTACCCCCTTTATTACTCACTTAATTATTGCCTTTTGCATGAATTCAATGAAACAAAAGCACATCATATACATATACTCCAATGCTCCACAGTTGTTGAAATTTTTACATAATACTATTATTATTATTGCTATTGAAAAGACACATTATAAGGTTACTCCAGCGTCCCGTCACCGCCAAACCAACCCCACTTTAAAACAATTCATTAATCTATCCCCGCTATTAAAGTAATGACATTAATTACTCCATTAATGGGTGGTTTTGTTCATATTTAATTGCAACCTAATCCTGAATTCCCGTAAAGATTTGTCATCCCCCGGCCCATTATGCATGTCATTTCTCAAGGACCCTAGAATTATCATTTATAAAGTAATAGTACTTCACTAGAATTATTGTTTTTTTGGTTAAACAGTGACACTCATGTATCGGCAAAGGAGTGTGGGAGCCCAAACCACACAAATTACAATTCACTAGAATTATTGTTAATTGCATGAGATATTATATATAATGGGGTTATTAAAGCAGAACCAAACATGGATAATAATACAATCAACCTTAATAGTAGTAGCAGTAGTTTATACTAAATATATCATCAAATTCAGACCCATAATTTCAGACATTTTGTCAAGTAATGATACGAAGGCACACCTTTTAAGCCAAATAAAATACATAAACAAATTAAAGCGATGCATACCTTTCAGTATGATTATTATCTACTAGTATTATGAAAGGCACTATTCACAAAAAAAATTTGCTGGACCACTACGGGTATCCCATGTACATTGTATACTACAAACTCTATGGGTATCCCTTCAAAATTCAAATTTCTATTTTCTCATCTCAATAACCAAAACATTCAATTCATTCTTGATCATATTTCACAGAATTGATTAAAGTTGTACTCTTAACATTTGGTTGCTTGTCTTCATTAGTTCAGACAAACATACCTTAAAATTAATTCCTTGCGTACAAATAAATAAATCTGTAACGTGTCAAAAGATACAAAAATTGTTACTACCCTTCCTTTCAAGCGGCCTTTTGTTCCCATAACACGACAGTATTTTACATTACGCGCCGCCGCGTCTTGGCAAATTAAAATTACAATTCCGGTCGTAAAATTAATTAATACTACTATAATTTATTTTAATGCTAAGTGAATGAAGTTAAAACTGATTTAAATATCAGACAATGTGCATAATACTATATACAAATATTGGTACAACAATCACATTCTCAGAACTCCGTTAACGAGACGTTATCTCGACGCTCGTCCATTGACAGCGACGATAACGGGCGAGGTGGCGGGTGCTTCAGCTTCTGAAAATACTCCCTCACACAAATCCCACCTTCCGTCAGCTCTTCGTCCTTCATTAACGGCAGAAACGGCGGCCGTGACACTTCCGTTAGCAACTCCCACTTCAGCCCCCGGAAGAAAGCGTGATCCTTAATCTCCGACGCGCCACTCGAATATCCTAGGCGGCGCGTGGGTTCCTTGACCAGAAGCTTTCGGATCAAGTCCGTCAACAAGGTGGGTTTCCCCATGAATTCCGGCTCCGCCAACAGAATTCTCCTGAACGTCTCCTTCCGATTCCTTCCCTTAAACGGCGTCTTCCCGTACAGCATCTCGTACGCGAGGATTCCCAGCGCCCACCAATCGACGGCGAATTCATGGCCGTCGCCTCGGATGACCTCCGGCGAGAGGTATTCCGCCGTGCCGACGAAGGAATTGGAGCGCTCATTGGCGGCGAAATCGGTGGCCTGTCCATTATCAGTACTATTATTCCGTCTGCTCACGGGCGAAACACGTGCGCTTTTGGAGCCCTTCTGGAAGCTTCGTTTGGGAATGATGAGGCGCGTGAACTTTCGCCGTGGGGAGACGACCTTATCGTCGTCGTGATCAGAGAGAGCGGGTTTTAGGCGGCGGCGGCGGCGGGGGGCGAGGTCGCGGGATAAATCGAAGTCCGTGAGGGTGACATGGCCGGAGAGCTGGACGAGGACGTTCTCCGGCTTGAGGTCGCGGTAGACAATGCCGTGGTCGTGAAGGAACTCGAGGCCGGAGGCGATCTCGGCGAGGTAGAAGCGGATGATGGCGGGAGAGAAGGCGCGTTCGAATTGGCAGTGGCGGAGGGCGTTGAGGTCGCCGCCGGGGCAGAAGGGGATGCCCCAGCAGATGAAGTCCTGATCCTCGCAGGAGCCGATGAGATGAGGGAGAAAGGGGTGAGCGGAGGAGAGGCGGCGGAGGACGGAGAGTTCGTGGCGAGCGCGGCGGTCGGCATCGCGGTGGTGGTGAATTGAGGATTTGTGGACGACCTTGAGGGCGAAGGGATGGTCGGAGGAGTTGTCCGAAACGAGGAGTACGGTGCCGGTGGCGCCTTTACCTAGAAGTCTGATGACACGTAGATCGTCAGGGCGGAGTTCCGGCAACGGCGGAGGATTATTATGGGTATTCATAAGATTTATTTATGTGGTATTTTGTGAATGAAAATTCGTTTGTACCTATAGAGATATCTGTGTGTGTCTATTTATATTAGTATGGAGTAAATACATAATTACGGGCCGTGGCATATGGGTCCCAAAGTCCTTTGATCTTTTTAAATCGAATTTTAATAATTTTGCATTGTTGAATACCCGCCAAAAGTGCTTTTTACAGTTGTTGAATTTCAATAAATGGAAGTAGGGGTGACAAAAATCGGTATACCGAAATACCCGTATCGATACCGTACCGTACCGTACCGAAATTTTCGGCATGAGTAAAAACCATACCGATACCGATACCGAATATTTCGGTAGTATACCGAAAATTTCGGTATCCTATAATATATATCGTTGCCGATACCGAAAATTATATCGCACCGAATTTTCGGTTTTTGCCAAAAATACCGAAAATTTTACATACCGAAATTTATACCGTACCGAATTTTCAAATTTTGCCAAAAATACCGAAAATTTTACTTTCCGAAAAGCATTATATACCGTTACAAATCGGCATACCGAACTATACCGAAATGTCGATGATAGGTTGAGCTTTAAGGGTTGGGGTTTAGGGTTTACGGTATATTATGGTATACCGAAATACCGAAATGCCGATGATAGAATATTGAAATTTTAAATTAATGTTTCGATATTTCGGTGTACCGATTTTTTCGGCATACCTAAATTTCGGTACCTAAATTTCGATATTTTTCGGTAATTTTCGATACGGTAAGCTCGGTATACCGAGTTTTCGGTAATTTTTTCCACCCCTAAATGGAAGTGATTGACTATTGAAAATAATACATTATTATACGTTTCATTATTCTTGTTTAAAATAACTATATACCCTACAAGAAAAAACCCGATCACCGTCGCAACCACCGACCGTTAGTAGACTGGTCGGATTCACCGACCGCATGCTGCGGTCGGTGAAATGTAGCCGTTATGGGTCCAGGCATTAAGAGACGAAGCCCCCACCAACCACATTAAACCGGTCGATGATTACCGTTATGTAGTCTTTGAACATATATGAAACTTTGATATTTGCTAATCAAGCCGAACAAGTGTGCTATGTTCCGTTCCCAACCATCAGGCCAATTGTGAGTTGGAATGAGTAGTTGGCCGTGTGTAAGGTCAAACCTAGAGGCGTAATAACTGTTAGGCAAGGGGAAGAAGGTGATGCATTCCAAGTCGATGTACCCGAACACCTTAGCCTCGAAACTACAAATATCATGGCCAGGCGAGAGCAACTAACGGATGATAAGGTTCAGTATGTTGACGTTCCTCAGGATGAGAGTATTGATTCAGAATCTTTGATAGGCACTGACTCCACTTCAGAGTCGTCTGATCTGGATGATTCTTCAAATGAGACTTCGGACGATGATTATCAAGTTTGAAATGTGATGAAGTTAATTGTTATAATCCATTATAATTTCTAATTGTCTTCTAATTATATTTTACCTTTGCAGAAGACCGACCGAGGGGGTGGTTCATCGTCGAGCACGCCAGGCGGCTCAGGGTCCAGACGTCGGCTCAGTCGGCTAGAGCTAGCGGCTGCTATCCGAGCAGCCCGGGAGGATTGGCAGCAATCGACGGCCGGTATCTCGATATAAACACCAATTAGTGAACTCATGTACACGTATATTAATTTATATTAATGTATAATTAACGTTTTGTATTTATTAAATTACAGTTGGGATTTCTAGCTCACAGGAGCAGGGGGTAGGTGCACACGAGGGACCTGATGCTGGCCACAGACCCCACCTCAGCGCACTCCAGGTATAATAAATATTTTTTTTGGTGTATCATTGAATGTTTCATAACGAAAAACTATTATGTTGTTTGTTAGGTTCGGTAGGATCTGTAACACCCCGGATTTGGTAACCCAGGCCGGGATGCCACCGCCACACCTCCCTAGCAAGACACGAACTCTCCGAGCTTGCTAAAGAGATGTAAGGCTATGGGTATTGAAAAGAGTTTTAAAAACAAGTCCGGAATTACTTAAAAATAATAATATAGTGTAATATCATCCACACATGATAATAATAATAAGTTGCAGCGGAAATAAAGTTTATGCAGCGGAATTTAAAATATAGGGCCGACATGGCCAAAACACGGGTTAAACAGGCTCGTTCATGCAAGTCATAATAAATAATTTAAATGTCCAAAATGATCCCCCAATGTATGATCATGCTCCGTACTCTGTAATAGAAAAAAAATGAACAACGGTTTTTATCAGTATTATAAAATACTGAGTAAGTCAATCCTAGCATAGCAATAAAGGGGTTAGATTTTAATAATTAAGATTAAACTCTTTGTCATGCATACAAAACATTTTATTTACCAATTTAAAAAAAATAATAATTTAGTTGCATACTTTAAACACACATTTAATTTCATAATTAATAATTTAAGCATGGGAAATTATTTAAGACATGATTTAAAAACATGAATAGTGCAATAAGTAAATAAATAAAATCTGAGCTTTTTAATTTTCCCCCGTTACGCCACCATCTCAACAGTATTTAATTTAGCCGGCAATCAGGCGGCCGCAGCCAATTTCATAAGTATCATTTAGCCGGTGATCCGGCGGCCCCAGCCAATTTCGTAAGTGTCATTTTTCATTTAGCCGGTAGCCCGGCGGCCGCAGCCTATCCGCCATACCCAGTACCACTCCGTCGAGCCTCGGGTAACCCATACGGATACACCCGAAAGGGTAGGCCCGTTGGCCGAAGCCAAATCCGCCATATCCAGTACCACTCCGTCGAGCCTCGGGTAACCCATACGGATACACCCGAGAGGATAGGCCAAAATGAGATGCCGTTTTGGCAATAGTTCTCATATTTCGCGCGGGGTCACAATCGTCTATAAAGGCACGAAGTGAATAGTTAGGAGGGCACCCTGCAGAGCACTCACCCCCTAATTTTATTTGATCCATGTAACCGATATCGTTTCAACTTTAGTGTAACGGGATTTTAAAAATATAGCTTTATCATATAACAAGATTTCGATCGTTTGTTTAGAAATTTCAAGATAGCACAAGTTTAAAACCGTTCGATGCCACAGTTTACGCCTTTTCAGTTTAAAAATCCATTTCTTAGGTGATTGATCTGAAATTTTCACAGTATCTCAAAAACATCCCAACGAACAACTTTTATGTTTCGAGTTTTCCGGAAAAAAAATGGGAAGCATGTCAAAAATCAAGTTTTCTACACAAACAATAAGCTGTCAGGATTCAGATTCGACACTGTTCAAAGATTCGACTTTTTAACATATCCAATGGACTCCAAAAATTCTAAAATTTTATATGCACGTACTAGACATGATTACCTACAACTTTTGTTTAGATCACAAAGATTAGTTCGGACTAGAAATGATAGAAATATGCTCATCAAGTTCGGTTAAGGAAACTGTCAACTTTTGAAAATTCTTTAAAAATGCAGAATATGTCCGACCCGATTTGGGGTATCAAAACTCGATGAAAATCTCTGAAATTTTTACATAGTATAGCTTAAGATCTTAGGATCAAAATCTTAGTTTTGAGTTTTTCGGTTTGATCACTCGAAGTAAGAGTTTTGGTCGGATTTCAGAAAACACGTAGATTGGGGTTTTTAGGTTCGATTTTAACGTTTCGTTTTAGATCCAATGTTTCGGATGCCCTTAAACCACCCATATTGATATGGAAGGTATTGACTTATAGTAAGTGAGTTCTTGAACGTCCTAGGGTCGATCGATTCGTCCAAAATCGCCACGAACGGATCTACGCAACACGTTTTTCTTCTCCTTTGGCCACGAACGTGTTTGCAAGTAAAGATCCGTAAGTTAGAATGTTGATTATGATCTTAAAACAATAAGGAAACTTGATTTACATCTTACCAACAATCCAAAGCCTGCAAATCCTTGATCTACACACTTCCTTGGTCGGATTTGGTTGCCAGAAAGTTGCCGGAAAGTCGCCGGAAGGTAAGAACTTTGTGGCTTTGGTTTTTGGGAGAGTTTGGGATGAAACTTGGGTGTTTTTGGCTGAAATGGGGTGTTAGGAGCACCTAATATCGTCCAAGATCTGCTCCCCCCGAAGTCAATCAAGATTCCCACGTTTGGGACCCAAAATATGGCAAAAAAGTCGCCAAAACGCGTCATTGCCGACTGCTACAGTAGTGTGCTACAGTAACTTTTTTTAAAAAAAAATAATTTTTTTTTAAAATTTTTATTTATATATATTAAGATTCTTATCTTCAAAAATAAATAAATAAATAAATAAATAAAAATCATAATGTGGGAATTATTTGTGATCGTTGGGACAATTCGATAAACTCGTTTCGAGTTGCTATCTTCCGATAAATAATTAATTCCGCTCTCTCGGAATTATTTCGGTTTTAATAATTAAATCCAATTCTTTATTTTTGGATTTAAATTTTCGATGGCGATTTCTCGGGTATTACAATCTACCCTCCTTAAGAATCAACTTCGTCCCCGAAGTTGCGCGACTTATTGACCGATTGATTGATTGCGATTGAATCATTGTGTTTTGTTGTTTGATATTATTTGACTGAACCCAGAATTGAAATTTCCAAGTTGCCTACGTACCCCGTGAAGGGATCAAGTCATTACGTAGTTCAAAACAATTTGAATTTGTTTATTTGGGGTACAAAATATTCGGGTCGTTACATCCTCCCCTCCTTAAGACTTCAGTTATGTCCCCATAACTGTGGTTGCATCGTCTTGGAATAGGGTAGGGTAACGCTCCTTTATGTCGTCTTCTAACTCCCATGTCGTCGTTTCACTTTCATGGTTCGACCAAAGAACCTTGACCATTCTGACGGTTTTGTTCCTTGTTACTCTCTCCTTCATATCGAGTATTCGTACCGGAATTTCCTCGTAGCTCAAGTCGTCATCCAATTCAATTCCTTCCGGTTGGAGTACATGGGTCGGATCGTGCACATACTTCTTCAATTGTGATACGTGGAACACATTGTGAACTCGAGCCAATTGTGGCGGTAAGGCTAGACGATATGCTAGATTCCCGACTTTTTCTAGAATTTCATAAGGTCCTGTATATCGAGGACTTAACTTTCCTCGTTTGCCAAAACGCATAACCCCCTTCATCGGTGATATCTTTAACATGACCTTATCTCCAACTTGAAATTCTAGGTCTTGCCGTCTCACATCGGCATAACTTCTCTGTCGGTCTTGGGCCGCTTTCATATTTCCTTGAATCACTTTGATTTGTTGGGTCATATCTTCTACGAGTTGTGGTCCCACTACCACAGTCTTATCACTCCCTTCCCAACTCAACGGACTTCGGCACCTTCGACCATACAATGCCTCGAATGGTGCCATGCCGATGCTAGTATGGTAGCTATTGTTGTAGGAAAATTCAATTAAGGGTAAATGATTTTCCCAACTTCCCTTAAACTCCAATACGCATGCTCTCAGCATGTCTTCCAGGGTTTGGATGGTTCTCTCAGTTTGTCCATCCGTCATTGGGTGGAATGCGGTACTCATCTTAATCTGCGTACCTAGAGCTTCTTGTAACTTGATCCAAAAGTGAGAGACAAATCTACTGTCTCTATCAGAGATAATGTCATGTGGTAC
This sequence comes from Hygrophila difformis, assembly GCA_030278955.1. Lineage (NCBI taxonomy): Eukaryota > Viridiplantae > Streptophyta > Magnoliopsida > Lamiales > Acanthaceae > Hygrophila > Hygrophila difformis. The sequence continues at coordinate 10,220,078 of JAOANR010000001.1, forward strand.
CCCGTGTCTTCGTACCACATTGTCAATATACGCTCTTGCTAATTGGTCCATGGTCCAAGTGTCCTTCATTGGGATAAAAATGGCCGTCTTCGTTAGCCTATCGATAATCACCCATATCTTATTCATCCCTCTTGGTGATCGTGGTAATCCCGAAACGAAATCCATCGAGATACTATCCCACTTCCAACTCGGGATTTCCAATGGTTGCATCAATCCTAAGGGTTTTTGTCGCACGGCTTTGACCTTTTGGCACGTGAGGCATCTTGCTACAAATTCTGCCACTTCATTCTTCATCCTCGGCCACCAGTAAATCTTCCTCAAATCCTTATATAATTTGTCGCCTCCAGGGTGAACCGAGTAAGGTGTGTTATGCCCTTCTTCCATCAATCTTTGTTTTATCCCCACGCATTTCTGTGGTACACACCATCTTCCCTTGAAACGAATGCTTCCATCCTCATGGATAGCAAATCCTATCGCTTTCCCGTTGGCAATGTTCTCCTTAATCCTTTCAAACTTTGCGTCGCCCGGTTGGGCGAGTTTGATCTCGTCAAATATGGTCGATTCGACTACCATTGCGTTGACCACTTCATTTACAGTGCCCGAATGCACTAGTTCTAAGCTCAATCTTGCCAAGTCCATATACAATGCCGGCGGAATCACCAACGAATTTGCCACATGTTGGGTCTTCCGGCTTAAGGCATCGGCTACCACGTTGGCCTTCCCTTCGTGGTAGGAAATTTCGAGATCATAGTCCTTGATTAGTTCCAACCACCTCCGTTGCCTCAGATTTAACTCCTTTTGAGTGAATATGTATTTGAGGCTTTTGTGGTTAGTGAACATCCGACACTTTCTCCCATAGAGGTAATGTCTCCATATTTTCAGAGCGAACACGACTGCCGCCAACTCCAAGTCGTGTGTCGGATAGTTCGCTTCATGAGGTTTCAATTGACGCGATGCATATGCAATGACTCTCGAGTCTTGCATCAAAACGCATCCTAGACCTTCCTTCGAAGCGTCACTGTAAACCTCGAAGTCACCATTCTCTGATGGTAGTGCTAATACGGGTGTAGTGGTGAGTCGCTTTTTCAGTTCTTGAAACGCAGACTCACACTCACTGGTCCAGTCATATTTCACCCCTTTCTTTAACAGCTGGGTCAACGGGCGTGCGATTTTCGAGAAGTCCTTCACAAATCGCCTATAATAACCAGCTAGCCCAAGGAAGCTCCGTATTTCAGTTGGACTAGTCGGCGATACCCATTCCGTCACCGCCGAAATTTTTGCCTGATCCACTGAAACTCCAGTGGCGGATACTATGTGCCCAAGGAATGCTACTTCCTTCAACCAAAAGTCGCATTTGGATAGTTTTCCATAGAGTTGGTTCTTGCGCAAAATCACTAACACTTGGCGCAAATGTTGGGAATGCTCCTCCTCGCTTCTCGAGTAGATCAGGATGTCGTCGATGAACACCACGACGCATTGAACTAACAATTCTCTAAATACATCGTTCATGAGGTTCATGAACATTGCAGGTGCATTTGTTAACCCAAAGGATAATACTGTGAACTCGTAGTGTCCATAACGAGTTCGGAATGCCGTCTTCGGGATATCCTTCTCCGCAATCCTCAGCTGGTGATAACCGGATCGCAAGTCGATCTTTGAGAACACCGACGCCCCCTTCAATTGATCAAATAAGTCCTCAATCCTTGGTAATGGATACTTGTTCTTGATGGTCACTTGATTGAGTCCTCTATAGTCGATGCAAAGGCGTAGTCCTCCGTCCTTCTTTTTAACAAATAAGACCGGTGCTCCCCACGGGGACGTACTTGGTCTTATGTATCCTTTCTCCAACAACTCTTCGAGTTGTTCCTTTAATTCTTTCATTTCCAGTGGCGCCATGCGATAAGGAGCCTTTGAAACAGGTTCCGTTCCCGGAATGAGATCTATGGTGAATTCAAGATCTCTCTCAGGTGGCATACCAGGGATGTCTTCAGGAAATACGTCCGGGTATTCTCTTACCACTGGGATGTTGTCAACCTTGCTCTCTTCCGCCTCAAGGTTGTGAACGTAGCATGCATACAACGCGTATCCCTTACGCATTAAGCTACGAAGCTTGAGAGCGTTAACAACCTTGTTGCTCCTCTTAGGGGGTTGAGAGTAAAAGATGACTCCCTTTCCCCTACCTTTCGACAGAGTGATCTTCTGTTTCCGACATTCTATTACCGCTTTATACCGGGTCAACCAATCCATTCCCAGTATAACGTCGAAGTCCCTTAAATTAAATTCTACCAAGTTTGCGAAGAATTCTATATTCTTGATAACTATCGGAATTCCGTTATAACGTCTAGAGCATGATACTACCTCTCCTGAAGGTAGTTGAATTTCTAAGTTAATCAGTTCGCACTTAGGTAGATCTAGTTCAGGTAGGACTCTTGACGATATAATCGAACAACTAGCTCCTGAGTCAAACAGAACTTTAAGGGGTGTACTTAAAACATGGAACGTACCTGCCATCACGTCACCTTGCATAGGCACATCTGCTTGGTTGATAACATTCAACCGCCCCATTGGCCGTCCTTGATTGCCCTGCTGATCCCGGTTCGGGTTCTGATTCTGTTGCTGATTTGGATTCTGTGGAAGGCGTTGATTTTGGTTGAAATTCTGATTTTGAGGGGGTCTGTACCCCTAATTGTTACCGTTTCGCCCATTTTGATTACGAGGCTGTGCTGGCCCCATAACCAAGTCCTTCCGCTTGGTGATGTTTTCAATTCGAGTCCGGCACTCATTCACCCGATGACCAAATCGACCACACCGGTAGCATGCGCCCTGTTGGGGGCATCCCCTAGTCAAGTGAGGTCTCCCACATCTTGGGCATAGTGGCACAGGGTTACCTTGGAAAAAGGTTCTCCCATCATTTCCCCTATTGTTGTTCTGAGGGGGTCTGTTCAGGCCTCCCCAAAAGTTGTTTCCTCTAGAATTATTACCAGATTGGCTATCCCTGTTCCTCTTATCTTGTCCCTGAGGTCCCCGGCTGGACTCTCCACTCATCCTCCTCTTCAGTTGTTGCACCCTTGCAACAGCCACCGCACGATCATACACTGCTTGCAGGTCCGGATAATGGACGCCAGTGATCACTTCCCGTATGGTCAAGTTCAACCCCATCTCGAATTTTTGTGCTTTCTCTACGTCTGTCGGTACTAGTCTTGGTGCGAAGCGCACCAACTCCTTGAATCGAGTGTAATACTCTTGTACAGTCTGCCCGCCTTATCTTAGTGACAAAAACTCCTCGTACATGGCCGCCTTCGTACTCAGGGGGTAAAATCGGTCCCTGAGCAGTTCCATCATTTCAGTCCATGAATAGGGCTCCTCGTCCTCTCGTATCTTTCCTTGGGTGGCTTGCCACCAGTCTTCTGCTTCACCTCCCAAGTAGTATAAGGCTACATGCACCTTTTCCCCTTCCGGGCACTTAACCGCGCTTAACAACTTGTCGAAGGTCCTAATCCACTCCTCTAGTTTTGCAGGGTCTTCCTCGCCGGCGTAGTGTGGCGGGTGGTATGGGTTCACCATGGCTAGGTAATTAATGCGAGCCTGTGGTGGAGGTGCCACAGCTGCTTGGCCCTGGTTCACCTGCGCGTTCCCTAGCGCAATGAGAACATCTTCTAGAGTGCGTAGGCGATTACCCATGTTGTTTGGTATAGGGCCTGCTGGCTCTTCCTGAGCGTGTACACCCACGTTTGGTATCTGCATGTCGGGTTGCCTAGGTATTTCGTTGGTATTGGGAGGAATGGGCTGGACGCGCGGTCTCCCTCTCGGTGCCATTCTGTTGCAAGAACAAGTGATTTAGATTTTAAGGAAAATATCATAGACGGTTTATACAATGATTTTCTTTTAATAAGCGGTATTAGTGGATTTTTTTTTTCTCTCGAAACCCCAGGGTCTAAGGTTTCAGGGTTTTGGGTTTTAAGGTACCCTTGTTTGATTGTTATCTCTTTATTAAATACATATATGTTGTTGGGACTCGAGGTACTCGTTAATCAGTATTATCATAAGGTTGATCACCTTCGCGTTTGGTTAGGCCATCTAATGTCGACAAGGTAGGTTAAAGTTAGGACATGCCAAATGTAAAGTTAATAAATCTTTGTGCAAGTATGCATATGCAATCCCCTAATGAGTTTTAATTTATACATGCATTTATTTATCCATGGGTTTTAAAAATAATTTATCCTCATGGATAATCTAGAAATATGGAAAAAAGTTTGGGCCACTATATTGGGCCAAAAGTAATAAATACTTAGGCTCAAATAAAAATATAGGTATTGGGCTAAAATTTTTGGGCTCAAAAAAAAATTAAGATTTAAAATAAATAGTAAGTAGAATGATTGGGCCAAAAACTTGGGCTCAAAATAATAGTTTAAAATAATAGTGATTTTAAAGAGTAATGGTTTAAAAATAATAATAATAGATTTTAAAAATATTTGGGGCTCTTTTTAAAAGGATAGCTTTAAAATATTCCGGGCTCTGATATCATCCTGTAACACCCCGGATTTGGTAACCCAGGCCGGGATGCCACCGCCACACCTCCCTAGCAAGACACGAACTCTCCGAGCTTGCTAAAGAGATGCAAGGCTATGGGTATTGAAAAGAGTTTTAAAAACAAGTCCGGAATTACTTAAAAATAATAATATAGTGTAATATCATCCACACATGATAATAATAATAAGTTGCAGCGGAAATAAAGTTTATGCAGCGGAATTTAAAATATAGGGCCGACATGGCCAAAACACGGGTTAAACAGGCCCGTTCATGCAAGTCATAATAAATAATTTAAATGTCCAAAATGATCCCCCAATGTATGATCATGCTCCGTACTCTGTAATAGAAAAAAAATGAACAACGGTTTTTATCAGTATTATAAAATACTGAGTAACTCAATCCTAGCATAGCAATAAAGGGGTTAGATTTTAATAATTAAGATTAAACTCTTTGTCATGCATACAAAACATTTTATTTACCAATTTAAAAAAAAATAATAATTTAGTTGCATACTTTAAAGACACATTTAATTTCATAATTAATAATTTAAGCATGGGAAATTATTTAAGACATGATTTAAAAACATGAATAGTGCAATAAGTAAATAAATAAAATCTGAGCTTTTTAATTTTCCCCCGTTACGCCACCATCTCAACAATATTTAATTTAGCCGGCAATTCGGCGGCCGCAGCCAATTTCATAAGTATCATTTAGCCGGTGATCCGGCGGCCCCAGCCAATTTCGTAAGTGTCATTTTTCATTTAGCCAGTAGCCCGGCGGCCGCAGCCTATCCGCCATACCCAGTACCACTCCGTCGAGCCTCGGGTAACCCATACGGATACACCCGAGAGGGTAGGCCCGTTGGCCGAAGCCAAATCCGCCATATCCAGTACCACTCCGTCGAGCCTCGGGTAACCCATACGGATACACCCGAGAGGATAGGCCAAAATGAGATGCCGTTTTGGCAATAGTTCTCATATTTCGCGCGGGGTCACCATCGTCCATAAAGGCACGAAGTGAATAGTTAGGAGGGCACCCTGCAGAGCACTCACCCCCTAATTTTATTTGATCCATGTAACCGATATCGTTTCAACTTTAGTGTAACGGGATTTTAAAAATATAGCTTTATCATATAACAAGATTTCGATCGTTTATTTAGAAATTTCAAGATAGCACAAGTTTAAAACCGTTCGATGCCACAGTTTACGCCTTTTCAGTTTAAAAATCCATTTCTTAGGCGATTGATCTGAAATTTTCACAGTATCTCAAAAACATCCCAACGAACAACTTTTATGTTTCGAGTTTTCCGGAAAAAAAATGGGAAGCATGTCAAAAATCAAGTTTTCTACACAAACAATAAGCTGTCAGGATTCAGATTCGACACTGTTCAAAGATTCGACTTTTTAACATATCCAATGGACTCCAAAAATTCTAAAATTTTATATGCACGTACTAGACATGATTACCTACAACTTTTGTTTAGATCACAAAGATTAGTTCGGACTAGAAATGATAGAAATATGCTCATCAAGTTCGGTTAAGGAAACTGTCAACTTTTGAAAATTCTTTAAAAATGCAGAATATGTCCGACCCAATTTGGGGTATCAAAACTCGATGAAAATCTCTGAAATTTTTACACAGTATAGCTTAAGATCTTAGGATCAAAATCTTAGTTTTGAGTTTTTCGGTTTGAACACTCGAAGTAAGAGTTTTGGTCGGATTTCAGAAAATACATAGATTGGGGTTTTTAGGTTCGATTTTAACGTTTCGTTTTAGATCCAATTTTTCGGATGCCCTTAAACCACCCATATTGATATGGAAGGTATTGACTTACAGTAAGTGAGTTCTTGAACGTCCTAGGGTCGATCGATTCGTCCAAAATCTCCACGAACGGATCTACGCAACACGTTCTTCTTCTCCTTTGGCCACGAACGTGTTTGCAAGTAAAGATCCGTAAGTTAGAATGTTGATTATGATCTTAAAACAATAAGGAAACTTGATTTACATCTTACCAACAATCCAAAGCCTGCAAATCCTTGATCTACACACTTCCTTGGTCGGATTTGGTTGCCGGAAAGTTGCCGGAAAGTCGCCGGAAGGTAAGAACTTTGTGGCTTTGGTTTTTGGGAGAGTTTGGGATGAAACTTGGGTGTTTTTGGCTGAAATGGGGTGTTAGGAGCACCTAATATCGTCCAAGATCTGCTCCCCCCGAAGTCAATCAAGATTCCCACGTTTGGGACCCAAAATATGGCAAAAAAGTCGCCAAAACGCGTCATTGCCGACTGCTACAGTAGCGTGCTACAGTAACTTTTTTTTAAGATTCTTATCTTCAAAATAAATAAATAAATAAATAAATAAATAAAAATCATAATGTGGGAATTATTTGTGATCGTTGGAACAATTCGATAAACTCTTTTTGAGTTGCTATCTTCCGATAAATAATTAATTCCGCTCTCTCGGAATTATTTCGGTTTTAATAATTAAATCCAATTCTTTATTTTTGTATTTAAATTTTCGATGGCGCTTTCTCGGGTATTACAGGATCTATAGAGGGGGCTCCTCCTGCGCCCCAGTTAGAGCCTGATAGGCTACTGGTCCAGCCGGGGGATGATGGACTGTAAGTGGATTATGTTTTAATTTCATTTCACATTTCCACTAAATTTATTGCGTATTTAAAACTTGTGATATTTACTTATTGTAATACCCGAGAAATCGCCATCGAAAAATTTAAATCCAAAAATAAAGAATTGGATTTAAATTATTAAAACCGAAATAATTCCGAGAGAGCGGAATTTATTGTTTACCGGAAGATAGCAACTCGAAACGAGTTTATTGAATTGTCCCAACGATCACGGATAATTCCCACATTATGATTTTTATTTTTTGAAGATAAGAAATCTTAATATAAAAAAAAAGAAAAAAAAATGGTTACTGTAGCACGTGGCTACTGTAGCACGTGCGGCTACTCTAGCACTACTGTAGCAGCCGCACTATTGTCGGATCTTGCCCCCTTTTATGGCCAAAATACTTCCCCCAACACCCATTTATCAGCCATCCACACCCGTTCTTCATCCCAAAACTCTCCCAAAATCAAAAACACAAAGCTTTACCTTCCGGCGACTTTCCGGCAACCAAATCCGACCGAGGAAGTGTGTAGATCAAGGATTGCAAGCTTTGGATTGTTGGTAAGATGTAAATCAAGTTTCCTTATGGTTTTAAGATCATAACCATCATCCTAACTTACGAATCTTCATATTCAAACACAAATCGGAGCCAAAGGAAGAATAAATCGGGTGGAAGAGATTCGTTCGTGACATCCCGTGGATTCCGGACGACCCCGTGACCTCCTAGACATTATCCCCACTGTAAGTAAACCTTACTATGGTGTTGGGTGACTTAAAATGCAACCAAACATAGAGATTTAGAAACTCTAAAATCTGTCAACAAGAAAAACCCCCAGCGCAGCATTTTCGTATGAATTTTTCGAACCCTTAAAAGTCTTCAAACGAGAAAACTCAAAACATAAAAAAAGTGTTCCTAAGACTTAGATCTAGCTTCTGTAAAAATTTCAGAATTTTTCATGTTATTTTGAAACCTGAAACCGACCCAAAACCGAACAGCATTAAATCTGGATCTTAGAACTTTGGCAGATTTCACTCTCAATCTTGTTAGCCATTTTGACCTTGGATCTAGGCCGATCTAGGATTGGTGTTGAACATAAGAATTGTAGATCTATGAGTTTAGAACATTACTGTACGTTTTTAGAATTTTTCGTTGAGATTTGAACCTCCGAACCTGAGCCGATCCGATCTGCGTTAGTACCGAAATCAAGAACCTTGACAGATTACTAAACCGAACTTGATGAGAATATTCCTATCAATTCTACTCCGAACTAATCTTTGTGATCTAAACAAAAGTTGTATATAATCATGTCTAGTATGTGCATATACAATTTCAGAATTTTTGGAGTCCATTTGATATTTTAAAAAGTTGAATCTTTGAATGGTGTCGAATCTGAAACCTGACAGCATACTATTTGTGTATAAAACTTGATTTTTGACATGCTTCCCATCATTTTTCCGAAAAACTTAAAACACAAAAGTTGTTTGTTGGGATGTTTTTGAGTTACTGTGCAAATTTCAGATCAATCGCCTAAGAAATGGATTTTTAAACTGAAAAGGGCGCAAACTGTGACATCGATCGGTTTTAAACTTGAGAGATCTTGAAATCTTGTCGAAACATGAAATTAGCCTTTAAGGTTTAAATGATTGGGAATCCCTTTGAAATAAAATACACTTGAAATATCTTGCTTGCCGAAAGGCAATTGAAATATCCTGCTTGCCGAAAGGCAATTGAAATATCCTGCTTGCCGAAAGGCAATTGAAATATAATGCTTGCCGAAAGGCAATTGAGATATAATGCTTGCCGAAAGGCAATTGATAAATAAAGCTTACCGAATGGCAATTGAAATATAAACTTGAAACATGAGACATGAGAAACTGTGCCAAGACGGCCAATGAAGTACTTGAAATGCGATACGGCTGCGGCCGCCGGATCACCGGCTATACAAAATATTGAGAAATGGTTACGTAACGGGAAAATAAAAGATTTAATGTTTTTAAGTATTTATTTATTTATGCCTTGCAAATCATTTTACTATGTAAGTTGAATTATGATCATGTAGAAATCCTTGTTTAAAAATTATGCCATTTATTTATTAGTGGATGATTAATTTAAATTGTGTATTATCTATAAACATCTTTTATTAAATTTAATTAAAGGCTTTGAAACCCCTAAATCATGCTAAGTGTTAACTTACTCAGCGCGTTTTTGCTGACCCAAACCGTTTATCCCCTTTTCTTACGGAGTATGAAGATTATGCATCGTCATATGCATACATGGGAACATTTGGGGAAATCTCTATTTTAAATCCCTGCATTTAATTACGATTTGCATGAACGGGACTGTTTAACCCGTGTTTTGGCCATGTCGGCCCTTATACTTTATTTCCGCTGCACAACTTATATTTCCGCTGCAACTTTGATGTATTATTTTTAAATTATATATGAATGGGCTGTTTGAATATTTTAAATTCTGAAAAACCATAGCCTTGCATCTCTTTAGTGAGCTCGGAGAAACCGTGTCTTGCTAGGGAGGTGTGGCGGTGACATCCCGGCCTGGGTTACCAAAACCGGGGTGTTACACTTATGTCTACTATCATTGAGTTCACTAATGCATTGGTGAGGAAGATCACCGATATATACCCAATGCGGTCTGACATGAATGGTATTAGCTGGGGAAAGGTCTCCCAGGAGACCAAAGACTTCTATTGGGAGGAGTTCCAGGTAATCAGTAAGTTTTAGAAGATATTCGTATATTCATTTGCATTTATACATATTATGAAGAAACTTAACCTGCAGAAAGCAGCGCGCTGGGAACCTGAGCATGCAGGAGCAGTCAGGAAGGAGTGGGAGAGGAAAAACATTGCCCGGTACATTCTAAGAGTTAAATAGAAGTTTTTGCTTATGTCATACTATACTTAATTTTCCTTAACATGTTATCAGGTACAAGGGTTATACTCTCGATATCAGGAGCAAGAAGAGGCTGTATCCAGCAGACAAGCTGGTGGCCCAGAACTGGAGGCGGATTTGGGAGTCTGCGGCATTCAAGGAGAAGTCCAAGAGAGGGAAGCTGAACAGACGCCGGGGACAGGAGGATGCACCGGCACTCCTCACATACACGGCGGGTTCGAAGACTTTCCGAGCAACCAAGGAGAATTTGGTATGTTGTACATGTTTATTTAAATTACTTCAATGAGTTAATCGTTACCTACACAAGGTCGCACTTTTAATCCTCAAAACATTGCAGTCCGCTGAGCACAACAGGCCGGTCCATTTGCATGAGCTTCACGAGCACACCCACACTAGAAGACATAAGAAGGACCAGTGGGTAGTAGATAGGTCACGGCGACCGCACGTAAGTGTCATTATAAGTTTTAAAATTAACCTTATACATGTACCATTTCCGTTTAGTGTATTTTGTCCCTAACTTTATTTTCCATTTTACTTGAAGGATGAGTTCAATGCAGTCGCTGAGTCCCTGAGCCAGAACCCCACGATTGGGCTTGAGTTTGATCCAGATCCTGTCTTCTACAATGTCGGCGGTGGACACAACAGGTGCAATGCCGTTTACGGCATGGGATCGATGGCCCGGGCGCTTAGGCCCGGTGGTGAGGTTGCTTCCACTCCTCCACCATCCTCTTCAGACTATGTGACACAGCAACAGTCGCAGCAGCAGTTTGACCAATTCCAGCAGACTATTCAACAGATGGCACAGAGGCATGAGAGCATGGCCGAGCAGATGCAGAGGTTGTTGGGTTCTAGGGGGCCTCGTTCCCCTAGCGACGGGGACGGAGATGATGACCTTGGAGACGGTCGGGGATGAGATGGGCTTATTGTACATTGACTCTGTTTGGTGATATGTGGGTTAGTATCATTTGGGCTTGTGTGTTTTTTGGGATAATTTGTTGACTTTTACTTGGATTTATGTTAAGATGGGGATGTAGAAGGCTTGGAGTTGGTTTTTGAGATTTGGAGTGGTTTTTTAATTAAGTTGTTGACATTGACGTTGTTATTTTAGATTTGAAGTTGGTTTTCAATTTGGGAGGTTTACCATTTGGAATTGTGATCGTATACTTTAACGTTATAGATTGATGTTGTAAATATGATTTGGTTTTTTGGTTAAGTTGTTGACAATGATGTTAAATGGAGAATGTTTATTGATGTTTGATGTTGTTGATGGATTTCTTATTGTCTTTAGGTTGTGTTTGGCTAGCGTCGAGCCAAGGACCTGAGGCTATCGGAAAAGGATCAAACCGATTACGGGTCTGGATTTACAATAATGCGCCCAAACTTGACTAATTACGCCCAAACTTAACTGAATATTCACTGAAATTATAATGGCAAACTGGATACAATGAGGAATCTACCGGTTGTTAAAGAACAACGGCGAATTCACCGGAAAAACTGGAACCAAACTACCGGTTGTTAAGGAACAACGGCGGTTTGGAAAAGTAACCGCTACAAACTAACTAGAGTCTAGGAAAGCTTTGTAAAGGAAAGCAGTAAAGAAAGCTGTAAAGATACAAAGAATTAAAATTTGATAAAGGAATTTGGGGGTTGGATTGGTCTCTCTTGATTATGTGCATGGCATCCTCTATTTATAGCCGGAGCTTTGGTAACCGCTCTCCGGCCGATTCCTTTAAGCAGATTCTCGCCCTTTCCTCATCGGCCGCTTTAACTTCATTTTGGCCGAAATTACTTGCTCTTGAGATTTTCCCTTCGTCTGAATTTCTGCTTAATCACGATCGCCCATTTGTTGTCTTTCGGCCCAATCCATTTTGAGTCTATTTTCTTTGCAAACTCCTTTTCTGACCCATTTTATATGGCCCAATCATTTTCTCTCGGCCCACTACTCTTGTGGCCCCAACAGGTTGCAACAGGGGATGGCTGCCAAAACAGCCATTGCTCGACGGGCACAATTATATATTTTATATAATATATATACTTATATTGCATAAAATAATAATAGATTATATTTTGAGTAATGGAAAATATATAATGATTTTATATCCATTTCGAAAGAGAATGAGGATGTTTGGGAGTCAGCGGATTCCCTAGCAGATAGCAGATTCGGAGAGAGAACTGTGAGACTATATGCTCTTCCAATATGCTATATGCTGGTTAATATGCTGTCTTCCAAACAGCCCCAATGTATATGATAATATAATTTAATTATTTTTATTAAAACTAACTAAGAAATCATATTATACCGTCTTCTTTACGTTCAGTGACTTGTCCAGTATAAACCTAACAGATCAATAAAAATAATTATTAAGATAATATTTTTATTTAATTTGAAATTTAAATTAAAATAAAATAAAATTTGAATATAAGTATTAATCATAATATAAAAATTCCCTTACAATCTGCTGAAAATTTCATTCCTAAAAGTCTCAGTGGTAAGGGCTAGTATAGAACTATCTTTAAAAATATTTGAACTTGAAGTGGTGCAGTTTATATTTGTATATGTACTCGTAAAAATTATGGCTATAGGATGACCCGTAGAGTTTATAAGAATATCATCCGGAATGTCACATCAGATTGTAGATCTATAAAATCAAATATCCATTTTGCAAAGTTTCTGTTATATATAAATTTCATTGTAAACAACATTCTTGTGGTTTTTTGAGTTAATCATTCTTAATTGCATATTAATACTTTGAACCACATCTTGCGAGTGACACAAAATATTGCAATATAACTATTCATGGTTTAAAAGTTATTTTGGAAGATAAAATCCAATATTCTTTAAAGATTGAGATTGACTTTTGTTTATAATCATAGCAAAACAAACTAAAATCTAATATTTGGTATGGTTTTGGGGAGATGATTATTGGGGATAGGCCGGGAATCAGAGATTTTCTTGGAGATTTTTTAAGGGATGGGGACGGGGGACCATCCCCGATATATTTTATATATTATATTTTATAAAATTTGTATAATTTATTTTCTTATTTTGTATGTTATATTTTATTGATTTTTACTAAAGTCCATTAGAAATAAAACAACCTAAACCCCAGTATAACCTCCATTGGTAATAAATCAAATTATATTATTAATATACAATATATATATTTTGCATCATTAAATTTATTTATATATTTATAATTTGCCATATTTTTCAATTTTTTAAGAAAAATATGGAAAGCAAATGTTGTGGATTTGTTTATTTATTATTATATTGCATGAATTATCGAACTTTATTATGTGAAATTGAGTATTTAAAATTCAAAATGTAGTTTGATAGGTTGATTATATATCGGCATAAATTATAAAATTTTGATGTGGATTATAATTTATTGTTAAATAATTTGTGTGTGTTTTAATATTAATATTTTAAAAAATTGGTTTGTAAAATGAATCCTCGATAAGTCCCCAATCGGGATCGGAGAAATTATAATACCCGATGGGATCCCCGATAAAATCCCGGATGGGAATTGGGCCACTTTCGGGGATTAAAGATGCTATTAGGGATGGGGATGAGGATACTACTCCCCATCCCGAAATCGGCACATTGCCATTCCTAATTTTCTCATCTGAAATCGAATGAGGAATCTGGTTAAATCAAATAGACTCATCATCGTTCTACCAATCAAGAATTTTTTACTTTCATGGTTTCCAAAAATTAGTTTAACCTCAATAATATGATTCCGCATCTTGGTTACTATCAACCTATTTACATTGCATACTTTATTTGATGGATCTATATTCCTAATAAGCATGACTATGCAACCCTAATTCAACTATATTCCATGATTCGGTAATCCATAACAATTGACCGTATTTAGATACTTCAGTGAAAATAATTCATTGGCTTTATCTACGCTTTCATCATCTTGAAAAATATTGTTAGAACTGATATATATACATTTTCATTTGCAAACCTATGTTCTATGATGTAATCATTCATCGTGTCAACAATCTCATTGGTAGGGATTAATATAGCAATATCTTTAAAAATATTTGGATTTGAAGTGGTGCAGTTTATATTTGTATAAGTATTCTCAACAATTGTCGATATAGTATCTCTCGTAGAGTTTATAAAATGATCATATGAAAATATCACATCTAATTGTACATCTCCAATATCAATACCAGATTTACAAATTACCATTACCTACATGAATAATTCATTGTGCAAATTTCTGCCATATATAATTTTCATTTTAAACAACATTTCTTGTAGTATCTTGGGTTAATCTATCTTAATTATATATTAATACTTCAAGTCCTTTCTTTCCAGTGACACGAGATATTGCAACGTATCGCTAACATGAGTAAAAAATGATTTTTAAAGATAGAGTCCAACATTATTTAAAGATTGACATTTACTTTTTTTTTATATACATAGTAAAACAAAATGCGAGTGTAACTTTTTTTTCTGAAATCAAATGAGGAATTTGGCTAATTCAGACGGGTTCATAATCATTCTATCAATCAAGAATTTTCATCCAAATAATGAGCTTTGTTTTAATTAGAAGAGAGGTTAAATAATATTTTGTGATAAATTTTTTGCATGTAGAATTCTCGTCATAATCTAGTGGAATACAAAATCTATAATGTGCAGTCCTACCTCTTGGAAGGAGTAGGGGTGCTATTCCACTGGATGCTATATGCAACACAATATCATTTCTCCCACGAAGGGCTAAACATAATATTTTCTAGATAAATTATCGATAAATGTCTTGTTATTCACCACGTAAAGAAAAAAGAATTAACCATCATCACTATCAACTACATATATTATTTTATTATAAATATTCCTTTGCTTATCATGATCCGCCTTCATTTCTTCCTTATTATAATACGTCTCTTCTAGTATCAATAGATTATCTGTTTCAGACGTTAAAACTTCATTCAGTACTGGCATTCCAGATAAAATTTTCAAATTTATAGAATTTGCAGCAATTAACCTGTCAATTTCTAAGAAAGCTAGATTTATTTTGTTCTGCCGCCAATTGCAAATCTGTTAAAATATAGATTAATGAAATATTTCTTAAAAAATAGATAAAAAAAACAAACTAAATCTTCATTCTTTTTTTATTGATTGATCTATTCGCACCCCAATAACTCATTATACACCCGATTCTTTTATTTATAATATGCTTTACAAAAATAACTAATTTACTCTAAACCAATTATCCATAGAATAGAAATTTTGAAAATTCTCTTAATAATTATATTTTTATATTATTTTTAATATAATAAAACATAGTAAATAAGATTTATACTATTTAGTATATATTTATATACAATTAGAATGCTATAATTATAAAATATAGTATTTTGTAACGATTAGCAACTAAAAAATTGTATATTACTTTTAGTAAAGATATATTTTTATATTTCTTTTAGGAGAATTGATATATTTTTATAAAAATATGACATATATATACATTAATTAATATATATACACTTTTTTCCATATATTTATTAATGTATCTTTTAATAATATAAAATTCATATATACACTTTAATTTCTATATAAATTTAAAATTTTAAATCTTTAAGAACTGAAAATTGTGGGAACTCTATATAAATTGGAAATCAAATATCTTTTAAAAAGAAAAATTTGGGATTTCATATACACGTTAATTTTACCCTACTGATGACAGTGTCGCAATAGTAATTCAACCTAGTACGAGAGGAACCGTTGATTCGCACAATTGGTCATCGCGCTTGGTTGAAAAGCCAGTGGCGCGAAGCTACCGTGCGCTGGATTATGACTGAACGCCTCTAAGTCAGAATCCGGGCTAGAAGCGACGCGTATGCCCGCCGTCCGCTTGCCGACCCGCAGTAGGGGCCTTTCGGCTCCCAAGGGCACGTGTCGTTGGCTAAGCCCGCGCGGCGGAATAGCCGTGTGGGCCACCTTGAAGTACAATTTCCATCGAGCGGCGGGTAGAATCCTTTGCAGACGACTTAAATACGCGACGGGGTATTGTAAGCGGCAGAGTGGCCTTGCTGCCACGATCCGCTGAGATTCAGCCCTTTGTCGCTTCGATTCGAAAAAAAATATACACGTTAATATATATTTAATATGAATAAATAAATATGATGTGCAATGTACATTTTGATTACATCATTTACCGCACCAAAAAAATATAACCAAAATTGAGACTAAACCTATACAAATTACCGATATTACAATATGATCACCACTGAAAATGTCTATTCATGTCATAATAATCATTTGGTGTAAACCTCAAAAATCTATAAATAAATAATAAATGCAGTAATAAAATCTAAAATAAATAAAATAAAACATACTTCCTATGTTCCTTTTTATTTGACGAGGAGTTTTGTTACTGTTCATTGAGTAACTTTGATTCGACTTTTTAATACAGTTATATAGGACAAAAAATAGTCAAGTGAGATCTTGTTAGATTCGTCTAATCACATAGATTTATAATATTAAAGTTTCATAATTTTTACTTGTACGCAATTTGAGTTATTAAAGAATAAAAATGTGTATTGAATTGCGTGAAATGTCGGACCGTGGCAATTAAAAGTAATGGAGGTAGTACAAAATAATAAAATCTAAAATAGATAAAATAATAAAAGTGGGACCACATCTTTCAAATATAAATACAAAATTTCAAATTTTATCTTTCAAATTTTTTTAAAAGTGAATAAATCTCTAATGAATAAATAAATAAATGCGAAAAATCTAAAATTACTAAATTAAAAATGCAAAATAATATAAAATAAAAAATTCAAAATTTTGAATTTCAAATCTTTCAAATATATTTAAGAGTGAATATTAGGGTCATTTGGTCCCACATCTTGTGGCAAAATGTACATTAATGATTAATGCTGATTTTTCTTTTAATAATCGAAATATTCATAATAATGTGATTTTATTTTATCATGTGCATCTTACTACTCTAATTAAGACAAAATATGCATGGAAAAGGTAGTGCCTATAATCAAAATATTTGAGAGTATAAAAATTTCAAATTTTATTTGGATTGATGATATAACTAATCCAAAAGTGGAACAAACATTTAGGTTGTTGAATCTAATTAAGCCTGTGATTATTATCAGTGTAGTTTTCAAGTTTCAATCACTCAACATATAGCAATCACATGATTAGATTGTTAAAAGTGCAAATTGTCAGGAATTACAACAAGTGTATAATATAGTTTTAACAGCAATGAATTTTAAATGTTCAAGTGTTCACATGATTAAGGATATAATTTTTTTTTTTTTTTAATAATGATGTGATTTAAGGGATATGGTGTTATCCTACAAGACTAAGCTAAGCTACACTCTAAAGAAGATGGCCATTGCCTAAAAGTATTTTATTCTAATTCCAAACTTTTGATTTGTCCCACTTTGCCCTAACACTTTGCATTATGATAATCTCTCACGAAATTATTGTCCACAAGTGGTAATTATTTTGTAATATTATATTATTAATAAGATCACCACCCTTATTTGATGCCAATATGCCATAAATGTTAATTCATTTAATTAGTTCCATGATAAGACCATTTATTAGTTATTCTACAAACCAATATATTTAATTCGATATATATATATCTAATTAATCTAAATTACTACAATACAATTTGTTCATTGAGGTCCATATTGGTCGTCTAACTCCAACAATTTATTAGGCTTAAAAATGATCAAATTTTCAAAGTAGAAAAGATGTTGTGGGGTATGCCATCATTAGGTTGGAGAAAATTGCAACGTTCCACCTAAGTTGCAACTTAGAAAGGTAAAACAAATAATCTTCTATTCCAAACTGTTTAAATAACCCCCACTTACATGAAAAAAGCCAAATTAGTATATAATGAAATTTACTGTAAATAACAAGCTGATATGTCACATATGCAAAGCAAAGTAGCGAAAACCTTATGCACCTTTTTTGAATTGGAAAAAGTTGTGCGCACTTTGATGATGCCTGTCTGCCATTTTATATCATCACACCATATATGCGAATATAGTGTTATTTATAATATACTGTATTTATAATTGTTGAAATAATTTATCTTATATGAAGTATTAGTAACTAAGTTATACGTAGTTGTTGAATTTACCTGATCCAACAGCTTGCTTGCTGTCTTACCATTCTCTTCACTAATATTTTAATTGTTATTTTCAATCAAATAGGTGTAATCAATTTTTGGTGATTTGGCTGTTTTTATATCTCAACATTAATCTTTATCCATTACAGAATTCCTCCATTGTTTATCATAATCCAAAATTCTATACTAGTATTTTTTATAGTACCTCAATCTCAAGATTCTGTTGTGTAAATATATAATAATATAGCCTATTAGCTATATATATGTGTATATACTGGTGTAATATAATAATAGTATAAACTAGTAATTAAAGAAGAATTGGAAACAGACAGAAGTAGCAAGGCAAGAGAGCTCTTTTATTCAACTGACTTAGTGTGTACATTTTGTGTCCAATGCAGGCGTATTTATAGGAAACGGAGGAATAGATTAGTCATCATATTGAATGACTAATGGTTTTATTTTCTACGTGTAAGGCATGCAATGTGCCAGAGACATCCATAATTTACTAATACGTGTACAATACTCCCCCTTGGATGTCGTTGATACAAAGAATATGTCTCATTAAAACCTTACTAGGAAAAAACCCTGTGGGAAAAAATCCTAGTGAAGAAAAAAGAGTACAATATTCTTGTATTCATTGCTCCCCCTGATTGTAACATCACTTTAAATCTCGAAGCCGCAGCATTCCAATTTTCTTCACAAGCTTCTCGAACGTTGCAGTCGGCAATGCCTTGGTCAACAGATCCGCTAATTTCTCATCTGATCGAATTTGTTGCACATCAATTTCACCATTCTTTTGAAGATCATGAGTATAGAAGAATTTTGGTGAAATATGTTTAGTCCTATCTCCTTTTATATAACCCCCTTTTAATTGGGCTATGCAAGCCGAGTTATCTTCAAATAAAATTGTTGGGGCCATTTTTGGTTCAGTGACCAAACCACAATTTTTCAATATATGATTAGTCATTGACCTCAACCAAATACATTCTCGACTAGCCTCATGGATTGCTAATATTTCAGCATGATTTGATAAAGTAGCCGTTAATGTTTGTTTCATAGATCTCCATGAGATAGCAGTTCCACCACAAATAAAAATATAGCCTGTTTGAGATTTGGCTTTGTGTGGGTCTGATAAATATCTTGCATCGGCATATCCGATCAACTCATGTCGAGAATCTTTTGGGTAAAATAACCCAAGGTCAACTGTTCCCTGGAGATAGCGAAAGATGTGCTTTATGCCTTTCCAATGTCGTTGAGTAGGGCAAGAACTAAATCTTGCGAGTAAATTAACAGCAAACGCGATATCAGGTCGCGTGCTATTTGCCAGATACATTAACGCAAAATTGCGCTTAAATATGGCACTTCTGGGCCAAGTTGTTCTTCATCATCTTCCTTTGGCCTAAATGGATCCTTTGCAGGATCAAGTGTCCGAACGACCATTGGACTACTTAACGGATGAGCATAATCCATTCGAAATTGCTTCAATACGTTTTGGGTATAAGCTGACTGATGAATAAAAATACCCTTATTCAAATGCTCAATTTGCAAGCAAGGCAGAATTTTGTTTTTCCAAAATCCTTTATTTCAAACTCCTTTTTAAGATATTCAACAGCCTTTTCTAGCTCTTCAGGAGTTCCAATTAAATTTAAATCATCAACATAGACTGCAACGATTACAAATTCTGACCCATTTTTCTTTATAAAAACACATGGACATATAGGGTCATTCACATAACCTTCATTTATCAAACTTTCGCTGAGGCGATTGTACCACATTCGGCTAGACCCGGCAATATGGGTAAATACATGTAGACACGACACGTACACGACCTGTGTTTTACATGTACGGGTCTTCAAAAAACAGATACGGGTCCAAACAGGTCGACCCGTTTAGTACACGAATACAATTTGGGTCAAATGCAGGTTTATCTGTTTTACCCGAATTGACCTGTTTTTTACCCGAATTGACCTGTTTTTTTATACAGGTCACCTGTTATCTGAATCAGACACATATCTGTATTTTACCTGTATTTTACCTGTATATATTTAAGTACAATAGAATTAAATTTAAATAAAATACGCACAAGGTAAACTTTATGTTTAATATTGGATTTGAACTTTGGATTTTTTTTTAAGTTTGAACTTTTGTATTTGAATGTTTGAAGATGAATTGCTGAGTCTATTAGGAATTTTAAGATTTGAATTATGGGAATGTAATATTTTATATTTTATTTTAAAAGTTTAAAAAGTAATTTGATATAATTTAGTAGAATAGAAGTAAACAGGTAAAATACAGGTAAACAGGTCTCAGGTAAATTCGACACGCGTGTCCACATGTTCAAATTCACGTGTATACAGGTCGACACGCATGTGATCCGTTTTTGAAACAGGTCGTGTACAGGTTTTGAAATACGGGTAAATTCTAAAAACAGGTCGTGTACAGATACAGATCAAACAGGTAAATAGGTACTTGACACGTATAACATACACGACCTGTTTACCCATATTGCCAGGTCTACATTCGGCCCGATTGCTTGAGCCCATAAAGTGATTTTTGTAATTTGATGGAATAAACTTCTCTAGGCTTTGAGTTATGAGATTCAGGCAATTTAAACCCTTCAGGTATTTTCATATAAATATCATTCTCCAATGAGCCATATAAGTAAGCAATAACAACATCCATCAGCCTCATTTCGAGCTTTTCTCGTACTGCCAGGCTCATGAGATACCTGAAAGTTATTCCATCCATAACTGGGGAATATGTTTCCTCAAAATCAATTCCCGGTCTTTGGGAAAATCCTTGGGCTACAAGCCTTGCTTTGTATCTTGCAATTTCATTATTTTCATTTCTCTTTCTAACAAACACCCATCTGTAGCCAACTGGTTTTACATTTTCAGGTGTTTGGACTATAGGGCCGAATACTTTTCTTTTGTTCAGTGAATCCAATTCTGATTTAATTGCATCTTTCCATTTTGGCCAATCATCCCTTTTCCGACATTCATCAACTGATTTTGGTTCAGGATCCTCGTCATCTTTCATCATCTCAAGTGCTACATTATATGCAAATACTTGATCAACTTTGATTTCTTTCCGGTTCCAATATTTTCCAGAAGTGATATAATTGAAAGCAGTTTCAATAGTTTCACTTTCTTCTGGATTAGCATTTTCAGCATCAACTATTTCAAAAGTTGAATTTGTTACCTCTTCAGGTTTTTGATCATCCACGTGTATAATTCTTTTCTTTCGTGGATTTTTATCTTTGGAACCCATTGGTCTACCACGCTTTTGCCGTGGATTAGATTCATTAGCACTTGGAATTTTCCCTTCAGGTATATTTATTTTGGCCGGTGCATTTGCTGCTTCAATGTAAGATTTTGTCACTCTTGCAGCATCATTGAAGGCATCAGGCAATTGATTTGCAATCCTTTGCAAATGCACAATTCTTTGGACTTCTAATTCACATTGTTTAGTACGAGGATCACTGATATCAAGTGGGATTTTCCACGAAATTTCTTTTTTCAGTTGATTACTTCCTCCCCCTAATGTCGGGAAATGTGATTCGTCAAAATGACAATCTGCAAATCTTGCAGTAAATAAATCACCCGCTGTTGGTTCAAGATATTTAATAATCGAAGGGGATTCATACCCGACATAGATGCCCATCCTTCTTTGAGGTCCCATTTTTGTCCTTTGAGGTGGTGCTATTGGTACATATACCGCACACCCAAAAATTCTTAAATGGGAAATATCGGGTTCTTTTCCCGTTATAATTTGAGTAGGGGAGTAGCTATGATAGCTTGTCGGTCTAATTTTTACTAATGCTGCTGCATGCAATATAGCATGTCCCCAAGCAGAAACGAGGAGTTTTGATTTCATCAATAAAGGTCGTGCAATTAATTGCAACCTTTTGATTAATGATTCAGCCAGACCATTTTGGGTATGCACATACGGAACTGGATGTTCTACAGTGATACCAACAGATGTGCAAAAATCATCAAAAGCATTTGATGTGTATTCTCCAGCATTATCAAGGCGTATTTTCTTTATTGGATAGTCAGGAAATTGTGCTCGCAATTTAATAATTTGTGCAAGTAGTCTAGCAAAGGCTAGGTTGCGAGTTGACAATAAACAGACATGGGACCATCTTGTTGATGCATCAATTAGTACCATAAAGTACTTGAATGGTCCACAAGGTGGATCTATTGGCCCACATATATCGCCTTGAATTCTTTCCAAAAATGCAAGGGATTCAATTCCCACTTTTGCTAGAGATGGCCTGGTAATTAATTTTCCTTGATAGCAAGCAGCACATGTAAACTCATTTGGATTCAAAACCATTTTATGGTTTAATTTATGACCACTAGAATTTTTAATTATTCGCCTCAACATCACGCTGCCCGGATGTCCAAGCCTTTCATGCCAGGTTATAAATTCACTAGTAGCCTTTAGGCCTACTAGGTTATGTACTTCTCCGGCATAAATTTTTGTATAATATAATCCGGATGTCAAACATGGCAGCTTTTCATGAACAAACTTTTCACCATTGATGGTTTGAGTAATTAAAACATACTCATTTCCTGCCTCATTTAAAGTTTCAATGTGATAGCCATTTTTTCGAATATCACCAAAACTTAGCAAGTTCCTCCGAGCCTTGCTTGAAAATAGGCATTTTCAAATGCCAATTTTGTCCCTTTAGGGAGAAATATAACGGCTCTTCCAGATCCTTCAATACAATTTTCATTACCGCTTATAGTTTTCACTGCGGTCTTTCCCAATTTTAATTGGGAGAAAAAGCTTTTGTTTTTTAAGATACTGTGCGTTGTAGCACTATCAATGAGGCAGATTTCATTTTTCAATTGGCCATCCATTTCTAAGACAGAACTCCGATAGAACTCCGGTAGAGATCCCTCGTGCTGATAACGTGTTGTGTAAATATATAATAATATAGCCTATTAGCTATATATATGTGTATATACTGGTGTAATATAATAATAGTATAAACTAATAATTAAAGAAGAATTGGAAACAGACAGAAGTAGCAAGGCAAGAGAGCTCTTTTATTCAACTGACTTAGTGTGTACATTTTGTGTCCAATGCAGGCGTATTTATAGGAAACGGAGGAATAGATTAGTCATCATATTGAATGACTAATGGTTTTATTTTCTACGTGTAAGGCATGCAATGTGCCAGAGACATCCACAATTTACTAATACGTGTACAATTGATTCCTCTTTTTTTTAAAAAAAAAAAAAGAGAGAGAGAGAGAGAACATGAAATAATTAATGAAAGGAAAAGAAAAAACAATTGAGCATTTTTACACATGCAAACAAAATGGTTGGAGAATATTCATAAAATTTATACTCCCTCCGTTCCTTTTTAGTTGTCTTTTTAGAGAGTGAAAAGTGTTTCAAAATAATTGTCATTTTTAAGTAGTTATAGGTAGTTATACTATGTTTTTCCTATATTACCCTTCATTTTACATTAATGCTATTTGTTGACATTTATTAAGAATGGGTTTAGTTGAAGGGTAAAAATGTAAATTTATGAATTAATTAATACAAACTTTGATTATTGAAATTGAGCTAAAAGAGACAACTAAAAAGGAACGGAGGAGTAAATAAATTGAAAAGGTTAGCATGATTAATACAAAAGACGAATCAGTTCTGAAAATAGATTATTCGCTTTGGACTATACACAATAATTATTGTTCACCGACAATGAATTTACGTGCCTGTCCAAAATTTTATTCTAACAATATGGTGGAAGTCCATCGGAATCTTAACTGTTTAATGTGCCTTTTGTATTTTATGGCATATAATGGCTCAAAAAATTTAACTGGAGTTTGTACGAGAGCTTATTTACATACTACTATATGGTAAGTGAACTCAGAAAATAAATTCGAAAAGTGTTTTTTAAAACAAAAAATAAATTATTTAGTAGCATTTGATTGAAAGAAAATAAATTTACTAATTTAATCGTAGTAGTCGGTTATGATGTAAAACTGGTTTATTAGTTTTACATACATAGATATTGGTCGAATTCGAAGCTAAACTCGTTTTAATATACGGTAATTTGAATTTGATTTATTTTTCAATTCATTGAGGTCATGCTTGTGCTGTATTTTGAGATGGTATGAAAAGATGTTCGTTTAAATATTTTGAAATATATATAATACCCATTCTATTACAGAGGGCTTAATGTTTGAATGACTACAACGTACTCCTACCATGACACTTCACGTGATCGAAGAAGTGGTAATAAAATGTGAAGCGAAAGTTTTAACTTTATTTAGTTTAGAACTTTAAAGTTGTTAATAACACACAATCTCAAAATTTCAATATTTTTTCTACCGAGTTAATTTATTATAGTTTTTAAAATGCTTTACTTATTTCTGAAAAACAATGTTGATTTTCCTCAAAAAGAAAACAAGAATAAAGTAGTATACTAGTATTAAAATCGTCCAGCTCGAGGCCATTTCCGGGCTGGGGATAGGCGGCGGCCCAATAAATTGAGGTTGGGCCTCAAAAATTTAAATATGGGCTTTCGGCCCAGTAAAGGTTACATAAATGAATAATATATAGTACTATAAAGTATAAACGATAAAACGAAATACGAGAACATGGAATACACGCAAGATGTTGGCTTTTCCACGTCTTGCTTTTTAACAAAGAGTTTTCAAATCGATAAGCATTCATTTTACTATTTTCTAGGGTGGTCTCAAGCCTTTCATTTATTGATTTAAGATAAATAAATTTAATAATATCGACCACTTGCTGCCGGGTGAAGGACGGGCTCTTGATAAATTTATGTTTGGTTATTAGAATTATGAGGGAGGGGGAGTACAAGTATATAGAAGTATTTATGTGTATGCTTTGTTGGTTATTAAAAACATGTGTAATTTCTCTTAAAATAATTGCAAGACGAATGTTCATGTAGATGCATGGTGTTTAGGGTTCTCTTAATATTCTATTGTATAAAATCTAAAAATATTTATGTCAATAAAAACATTGAAATATAATTGTGTTAAAACATTGAAATATTCAAGTCACAATGCCTCAAGGTATTGTGACTTTTGTATGTAATTATGTTTGAATTATAGGATTGCATCAGCATATTCAATTCAAACGTTTTCATTGTGGATTTTTTTTACCCTCTCTGTGGAGTCTTCAATTGTATGTTGGATTGAGATTGTAAGAATGTCATGAATTAAAAAATTGAATTAACAACATCATTATATTATAGAGGGTCAAAAAAGATACTACAAAACTAATCTAGAGGCAGCAATGCCAATTCATAGAAATGATGGTATTATTTTAAAGGTTGATTGTTAAATTAGAAATATAGAAATAGAATGAGTGGGTGCGTTAAATTGTTGTGATGTTGATCTGAATAACCAAATTATGAAGTGTGACATGAATAATAATAATAATAATAATAATAATAATAATAATAATAATAATAATAATAATAATAATAATAATAATAATAATAATAATAATAAATGAGTCGGGAACATGAATTTTCAACAGCCAGCTTTACTTGGCCATACTACCACCATTTCTTCCTTTCGCTTTCTTTATTTACATTTAATTTAATATTCTTTTTCTTTCGTTTTTTAGGTGATGGGCGATGGGGACAGAACCCTTTAATTATAGTAGTACAAATTGTATTTTACCATCGAATAATGCAACCATACCAGCAATTCATCTCATTTATTTATAATTTTAAAAACTAAAATAATTTATGCTATATATTATCATGATTCATGAAATTGCATAACAAAGAAAGATGATCCTTTCTTCACTCCAAATTATCATCATCCTAATTAATTACTCCCTCCGTCCCAAGTAAGATGTCTCGTTTGACTTTTTGACACTGTTCATTGTTCAACTTTGACTTAATATTATTGTAAGTATATATTTGAAAAAACTAGTCGAGTTTGGTCTTGTTAGATTCGTTTAATCGTATAATTTTAGAATATATATTTTGCAAAATTTTTACTTGTATATATTTTGAGATATTAACTATTAAAAAAGTGCATTGAATTGTGTGCAGAAGTCCAACAGGACATCTTAGTTGGGACAGAGGGAGTATTAATTATAATTAATTAAAATGACAACAATACCCCTGAGACCCATCCCAATTTACAAACAACGCACAACGCCAATCCATCCATCCCATCGCTCCTCAATCATCAATCAGATCAAACACCAGAAATTGAAAATTAAGGAAATAAGAAAATACAAAAAAAAAAAAAAAAACAAAAAAAGAAAAAAGAAAACCCTAATCCCCGAATCTTCCGTTGATTTCATCAGACCTTGAGAAGCTTGGCCGCCCTAATCACCGGATTCTCCCTGGCGATCGCCTCCCGCCCCGCCGCCTTGTAATCGTAGCTGCAATCGTGCCGATCCGAGTATCTGTGCTCCGGACAGAAGACGTCGCCGCATCTGCACTGGAACCCCATCAACCCGATCCGCTTCCTGCAACCGGACCCGGAGCACCGCGTGACCTCCCTCGCCCTCTTCAAATCTCGCCGGGGGACCGGATCGGCGCCATCCTCCTTTGGGGAGCTCGCGGATGGGGCGCGTGGATCGCACGCGCCGGATGTTTTCAGATCTGCTCCTTCGGTGGATCTGGCGGCCGGAATCTGGAGCTGAGGCGACGGAATCGAGGTGCAAATCGGCAGGTTCTCGGGGACTTTGAGCTCGGCTTCTTTCTTGTCTCTCTTTTGGGCCATGATTATTTTTAATTTTTAATTTTTTTATTTTTGTTTTTCCGGGGGAGGGAGGGGTTTGGTTTTTTTTTTTTTTTTTTGTGGAGGAGGAGAAAAAATAAAAATGAAAAAACGTATGGCGTGTGGGAAATGGAAAGGCAGGCGGAGAAATGGAGACCGAAATGGGGAAATGAACCTGCGTCTTATGGCTTGTATTTATTTATATATATATTTATTTCTGATTAAAAAATTATATAGTAAATTAATTAATACTATAATACATATTGGGCAACTGGGCAAGGCTGAGGGCGGTTACAATGTTACATTAACATGCATCAGGAGTTTGGGTGCTGTACAATGACCAATTTGGCCCTGCCAGCTTGCCCTTTACACGCTTGATTCATTTTTGGAGTATTTTTTATTGATACAGTATTTGACAAAAACTTTTTGGGCTGTAATTAGAGCTTGCTTACGAATTTAAAACACGGGTTGCCAATTGGGTTTGTTTAATTGGAGTTGAAATTCGTACCTGATGAGTTTTTACAAGCTCTATCCTTTCACCAGCTTACTTTTCTTGACTTGACTTTAATATTATTGGACTCAAAAATGTATACTGTTGGCCTAATTGAAATACTACCTTTTCTCGGTATTTTTTTTTGTTATGGATTGTTTTTTTGGCATTATTTATTATTTAATTTTGATTCAAATTTTTATCATAGCTATGTAAGAAAAGTGAGATCTTGTTAGATTCATCTAATATTGTAGTTTTAGACAATTAACCTTGTACTATAACTTTTTATTGTATACAATTTAAGTTATTAACCATTAAAAACGTGTTGGGTGGGTCCGCAACGAAATTAGTGAGCCGGTGGAAGTACTTCATATATTGGGGGCACCGCACCTTCACTTTGCCTGGGATGCTAGAGGGACCAATGAACCACAAGATCCATGGTAGTTGAGGATGATTTAAAATTCAGAACCATCAAAATCAAAATTGAATTTAAACTAGTTCCAACCAATGTTGTTAAGATCGGGATCCTATATGAGATCATTTTTTTATCTACAAGATCGGGATCGTAGGATCGAATCGGGATCCTAAGATCTTATGAAATTAAAATAATGGATAAACTCAATTATGCATACTAACAAATAAAAGCATTATTTCGTGTGCTATGAATTTTGCAAGTTAATTAATATAATACAGTACAAAAACATCACACTTAAACATAAAATATTTCCACATACATACATATTATGTTTTTTTTACACATCATACATAAGAAATAGAAGTTCTTAAGTTTAAAATTAAATATAAAAAAAGGTTACTTTGCTCCCAAAAAATAAAATACTACAAAAATTTTATGCATTTAAGGGGGTATGATCGTAAGATCATAGAACCGTTTGAGGGAGTATGACCATAAGATCGTAACATTCGACTATCATGATCGGGATCTTACTAATTTTAAAATCCTACAAGGATCGAGATCGTTTTAGGGAAGTGTGATCGGAAAATCGTAAGATCCAAATATCAGTATCGGGATCTTAACAACTATGGTTCCAACTACTGTTGGATTAAATATACGAGGGTGGGCTTTGTCCAAAACGAATAACATACTAATACTAGAATTAGAATTAGCTAATCCGATTTTATTTTGGACTACAAATGAAGCATGAGAATTGCCAATGCAACACTTCATTTTGGATGACCAATCAAGAGTTAAGAGTGCTACGTTGGGTTTCGTGTTTTTTCTTTTATTTCTAATAATTTTTAATAATAATAATAAAACAAAATAAAAATTAGGAAGGAATCAAGATATTATTCTTTCTCTTTTTTTTTTTCTTAACAACTCATACATGCTAAAAAATGAGTGGTGGAAGTTCATTTCATACAAATTACAAAGAGAAAAATGGGAGAGATAGAGGGTCGGAGAATTGAATCCATAACATATAGTATGAGAGTCGGGGACTTGACTGCTAGGCCAAGCCCCATCGCCAGATCATCCATAATTTATATAGCTATGAGCCTATGACTAGTAACTATGCATTTTTAACTATATCAGTAAATTTCTTAGCTTATGCGATTATTTCGTCACGAGACTTGGGCAGTTTGACCATTTGATGTTTCTATAACTAAAATAATACTATCATTTGAATCTGGGAAAAAAAAAAATAATCCATCTCTGGCTATTCGTTTTTTCATTTTTAATCTTACATTCAATTCCCTGTAGTTTATTTTCTAGCACGCACTTTTAATTAGTATAGTTTGAATGAAGTTGTTCTTTTGCCGACTGGTGGCACCATGCAGGAGGATTCTTCAAAGGACCACAAGAACTGATCACTTTAATTTTGGTGAGACTGTATAGTATAATGAATTTTGCTTTCAACAAGATAGATACCATTAATTACCAGAACATCATCTGCAGCTACATATGGATTGATTGCTTAGGCCTTTGAGGCGATAATCTGCTACACATTGGCAAATTCAGGAACCGGATGAAAATTTATACAGTATAAATTTTTGCCAATGTACACTGCCATTTGTTACTTGTGGAGTTTCTTCTTGGCATCGACTACTCTTTTTAGAAGACTACCTACTACCTACCGGGGGAAAAAAGACAAAATCATCCCAGAATTTTCGTGTGTTTCTCAAATGGTTCTGTAATTATGCACTTCACTTAATTCATCCAATATGTTTGCTAATACTCGTCCAAATGATCCCTTCGGAGGTTAATTGCGAGGATTAACGGGTTAATCATCCCATAACTTTCGTCCGTTTCTCAAATGGTCCCATAATTAACCCCTTAATCCTTGCAACACGTCATCCTGGGAGATCATTAACATCAGATGGGATAATTTGGGCGAGGATTAGCAAATATATTGGATAGATTAAGTGAAGTGCACAATTATGGGACCATTTGAGAAACACATAAAAGTTGTGGGATGATTTTGACTTTTTTTCCCACCTACCAGGTGGCATATTTGCTTACAGAATATACAAATGATCAGGTACTTTCTCTGATGTATCCTAGCGTATAAGGAATTGTAAGAATTCTCTCGGACCCTACATTTCTTTCCTTCAGCTAGAATGAAAAAAGACGTAATGAATATTTTAGGCCATCACAAGGCACCATTTCCATATTTGAGTCATGATAAAATCAATTTTCAATTTTAGGCCATTAGAAACCATCTTTGACCAAATTAAGGCCATTTAGATTATTTTGACTTTTTCAAACCTCAATTGATCCTACCAACTTTTGATTTATTACATTTTGATCCCATAATTTAGTTTCTTCATTACCTTTAGTCCAATAACAGCACATCATGCTTCCGATAATAAAATTAAGCACTAAACTCCATACCTTGGGTTTGACCGCCTTGCTGCCGAGTTTCTCAAGCTCCGGGATTTTACTGACTTCCTCCATTCACGCAGCCGCAACTGATGGTTCACCGATTCTTGTCTCTTTTAGCAGCAAACAGCACAATCCTATTTCGTTTCCAACTTAGGAAGTATTGAGGTTTGGGGTAAAAAGTTTTAACTATATATCGGAATATTTGGAATATTTGAAAGTCTGGATTTTATTGAAGAAATATTAAAAATATTATTCAAACATAATTTCCCCTAATAGAGAAGACAGACACTTAGCTCCTCATGAAGGAAGCAAGACTCTTGGGGATGCACCCCATACTATTACAAACACAAAGAAAATTTGCAGAAAGAGAAATATTACAAATGTTTTGAAGACTTGAGAGGATTTTTCTATGCCTTCCATCTGCTTCAATCTCCTCTATTTATAGGCGTCCGCGGACTTCAATTACGGACTCCAAATAATCTCTAATTTCTTGTGAGGAATGCAGTGACGTCACTTGCTTTGGATTCCAGTTACATTTTTGTTTTGCCAGAATTATCGCTAGTGGGCTCCTGTGTCAACTCGTCATATGTTTTGCCAACTACCCGTCTCTACTTTGTCGGCCATCTATTTTGGGGTATTGCCGACACCTCTTTTTCTCTTACATCCAATTGTCCTCACTTGTGCTTGTGAAAGTTTTTTGGACGTTTCTTCCCTTTATCATTTTCAGATTCGGATTTCTTTTGGGTTACCCGAATCTTTGTACCGAATAGGGGTTTTTCCTATTCCGCGCCATATGGGCAAATGTGATTGTCCCACTGGCCAACATGCATTATATTGCATGCCTTTCTTCTGGTAGACTCAGTTGCCGGTAACTTATTTTTCCAGATGAGTAACCTCTTTTTCTCGAAAGAGATTTCCACAAACTCTGTGTTTTTCCCTGTTAAAGAATTAACCAGGAATCATCCATTTAAATTATTTGAGAATATCTTAAATGGATATTTGACCTTCTCCATCTCGGTGTGACAGACCCAGAATCCCCATGCTCGTCTGGTGGAGATCTCATCTTGACTTATGGAAGACACCAATGGTGTCTTTTAATCAATGGATTTTACTCTGTTGAAGGCTATCATATCAGGTCTTTGTAATTTAATAAATTGAAAGAATGAATAAGAATCTTTTCCCACGATTTCTGGTGATGCCGATATGAACTTGAGCTCCAGAATATCTCCTCTTTGCAGGTGCGGGTTGTTCTGTCATGATTCATGCACCGCACCACTTATCCATCCCGGAAGTTTTTCTATTTTCGGAAACCCTGGTGATGTAGTATGAACTGATGCTAATGCCCCGAAGTCATACCACTTTCGAACCTCTTCTGGCTTTGAGCCCTCGAGCATCCAGACCCTGTTGTATCTTCCGGACGTTTCGATCTCTGTTTTGCTGGGGTTAATTCCTCTTTTAGAAATCAGTTGTTCTCATTTTCCTTGGTAGTCCAGCCATGCGGTAGAAATGACATTCTCATCCGAATTAACTTTAGAGGTGTCTGTCATTGGCCTAAGGTTAATTTCTTCCTCTTTTACCCCAGAGGCTGTGGGTTGACTTGAGCTTTTCAAAATGCGACTTTCTTCATGCTCAATATTTTTGCCGGTATCCGACAATGGTTCATTTGAAGCGGTGATTGAATCTGCTTCTTCGTAAGTGACCACCTTAGTCCTTTAGGCACATTTCTCTTTCTTTACCAGGGAGGCTGACGCCTTCCTGATTGGCTCTAATATTGTTTCTCATAGCACTTTCATTGCTATATAGGAGGTTCGTATATTGTTGCAGAACATGCCCACATCGCTTTATTGTATTTCGCCAGCTGCTCGTGCATTGATCTCGAGCTGTCCAAAATGCATTAATAGCTCATCTAGGTTTTCTCTGAGGTGCCTGAATCTCGTAATGATGGAATCAGCTTCAAATGCTTTCATCTCTCTTTCAGAAATCCGCAAGAACATTTTCATGAGATTTTATAACATCAATATCATAAGTATAATATTGACATTCAGCTTGCCATCTGATAATACGAGTTTTTTCAATTTTTGATTCAAGTTTATTTTTTAAAAAAGCTCTAACATTAGTATTATCAACTTTTAATACAAATTTCTTCGCAAGTAAGAATAAAGGCAATTTTTTAATATTTTCCATACTGCAAAGAATTCCTTCTCGTTAATGTGCCAAAGTTTGGCTTGTTATTCTGTGAACAACGCTCCTCTGTATCTACAGGGTTCTTGACCCGTAGTTGTTTTTCTCGTGAGCACTCCTGCCAATCGAAAGTCATTGGTGTCTGTGTAGACTACCAACTCATCCTCATCTTGAGGTATTGCAAGCTTTGGAAAGTTATTGCAGACTTGCTTTAGCTCACGAATTCTCTTGGTATGGATTTCTTCCCATTTCCATCTTGAGCTTTCAGTCTCTTTCAGGAGTGGTCTAAAATCTTTTCTATATTTTGCATGGTCTTTAATAAACATACCTGCAAAATTTACAACTCCCAAGAAACTCTGAAGTTGTTTCTTGTCCTTTAGTATATCACGAAAATTACGGATTTTCTCCACAATGTGTTCCTATAACTCTATCCCTGCTTTATCAATTTAAACTCCTAAGAATTCAATTTAGCAGTTTGATGGCGGACGGGGTGGACTATATTCTGGTGCTCGTGAATACCCAATTCCACTGGTTCTTGGTCGTTCTGGACCCTAAGGTAATGAAAATTTTAGTTTACAACTCCCGATGGCATCCAGATTACGCACCTGCGCAAAAAAAAAATTGTAAGTAATCGTGTTCCTTTATCTGGTACTCAGACATTAATGTTTGGTATTATTCTTCTCAATCATTGGTATTACGTTGTTCCGATGATTTATATATATCTTTTAATACATCTGTATTGAAACAAGAAAGTTTATTACGATGGAACATGAACCGAACCCACGGAATGGAATTCCAAGATCGTATTGGGTATAAAAGTACATGTCGGCAGCAGGGGGACAAGTCTGTGGACTGCGGTGTCCACGTTATGTAGTGGGCAGAGGCGTTCGTGCGGGATGATGAATACTGGGCACGGAGAAAAAAGTTGATATAAAGGCATCCCGGGCTAGTGTGGCGCTTCGACTCCTAAATGATGCTAAATCGGCCGACCGCATTGTTCGGACTGATGATGAGCGTACAACGGAGCCTATGGGCATCGATGAGGGATGCAAGACGGATCCCAATGTTGAGGAGCAGGATCGGGCAATGGAGGTCGAGCCCACTGGCATCGATGAGGGCCGGAAGACGGAGCCCAATGTTGAGGAACAAGGTCGGGCAATGGAGGTCGAGCCCACTAGCATCGATGAGGGGTGGACGATAGAGCCCAATGTTGAGGAGTCCACTGGCATGGAGGAGGCTCATACGACGGGGGAGGAGCCCACTGGCATGGAGCAGGGGACAGAGCCCACTATTGATGAGCAGACTAAAACGATAGAGAAGGAGCAGGCTATGACGATGGAGGAGCCCGCTGGCGTGGAGCAGGCTCGATCGGAGCCCATAGCTGAGGAGCAGGCTCGGATGATGGCGTGGAGCAGGCTCGGACTGCCCGTCCCAAGCAAAAAGTTGTCGCTGCCCCTCTAGCCCCGAAAGAAGTTCAGACTGCCCCTACCGCGCCCACGACTGGTGCCCCTGCTCTTCCCATACCCACGGGTGATGCCCCAGCTATTCCCGCGCCCACGACTGATGCCCCAGCTGTTCCCGCGCCCACGACTGATGCCCCAGCTATTCCCTTACATTCACATACCCAAGTACCCATCCATTCAAAACATCAATGAAATATACATATTACTTTGTTTGCCATCAGTGATGTAATATTCTTTGAAATACAATTTTATTTGATCACTTATAACCATACGTGTTGAACAATAACTTGATTATTTTTTACTTTTGAATGCGTTGAACAATAACCG
Source organism: Hygrophila difformis (assembly GCA_030278955.1). Taxonomy (NCBI): domain Eukaryota; kingdom Viridiplantae; phylum Streptophyta; class Magnoliopsida; order Lamiales; family Acanthaceae; genus Hygrophila; species Hygrophila difformis. The sequence goes on from JAOANR010000001.1 coordinate 10,254,296, forward strand.
TATTTTCCCACTCATGGAGGTATTATGTGTCTATTACATTAGTATTTTCGTTACCAGTTGACTTATATTCTTTTTGTTTCTGTCCTGTATAAAGTGTAAGGTGTAAATATGATGTGTGCATCTTTTGTTCGTGAACTACGTCATCAGAAACAGATCATTTCATTGCATTCATAATAGTATCATATATTGAAACCATCTTCATACAGGATAGATTCAAGTACTGAAACCATGCAAACCATAAAAAAATACACCAATCAACAAAAGTATGCAGCAACAACAAAACACCACTTCACAACAAAAATAACACCAGTCTTTGCTTAATGGAACAACGCAACTGAATCACTCGGCATATCTGTTTACTTCCTTGCATGTGTATTTATTATGACCTGGTTTCCGCATATGTGGCAGGTGTTCTTGCCCTATTGAACCTATGATGGAATCGATATTTCCTTCTCCGGCCAGGCTGCACCCGAACGTCCAGTGGGAGTATGAAGTCAACGTCATTCTCGTCTGCGACGTTATCACCACCCATCATCTAAGGATATATCACTCTTTCATATATCGCCCTGTAATACTCAGTGGTGTAGTTAACATCACAGTAGTCAAAATATTGCACTGCAGTTTCTCGATTGCAGCACACCCGTGCTTATAGGGCATCCTGAATAATTGTCAGTAGCCACACGTGCATGTCCACTTTTACACGTCAACAACATGTATGGTGGCCCTCTCCCGGACTTCAAACAATGAGCCCATTGCGTGCTGCAGCTCTAGTTCGCCGGATGCCAGGTAATTACCGTTCAATATCTTTTCTGGCACCGTAGTCAATATTCCTTCCATTCTGGCACCTTCCTCTCTTTTCGTGTTCATCATCGTCATAACCTGTTGTCGAATTTCATCGAGCATTGTATACAGACCGAAGCCCCTCGCTTTCAAAATCTAATTATTCTAACTCTCCACGAGGTTTGTGTTCATGACACCCCATTTTTTGCCCGTGAATAGCACATTCGCCCAAATTTGGGGTTCTGAATTTTCAAGGAACGTATTAGATGAGGGCATTGCTTCGAGGATGGTTTTGAGGTGCTTGAACATTTCGTCATATGTCGGAGCATACGCCGCAACCTTCAGCACCCCTGTCCAGTGATCCTTATTCTTGTATGGGTACTTACGAAGCACCTGCCATAATAGTTCATTTATACCAGTCACTGAAACGGATAGTACCAATTTCATATAAAAGCATGTATTATTCTAGTATTATATTTATACGGTACCGCGATAGCAAAACTCACATCCTTTTTAAGGTTATCAACGAAGTGTCGAAGGCATACACCATGGTGACTCCCATTAAAAATGGTTGGAATAGCTTTCATGATACCAGAGTGCCGGTCAGTGTAAAAAGTGAATTCGGACTAGTCTTCTTCATTTTCATTGTCTAGTATAGACCTCAGCCGCAGACAAAACCACTCCCAGTTCTCATCCGTCTCTCCGTCGACAATTGTAAAAAAAAAAGGCCACAGTGAGGATAGCACAATTCCCAAATGACATCCATTTTCTTCAAAAACAACAATCTCATGTAATATACGTACATGCAAATGCCAGCGTTATGAACCCACCATTTGTATCTTTACCGACAGCGGCCAGTATTGCGCCTTTCTACTTTGATTTTATATGGGATCAAGCTCAATAAGCGGACGGAAGCCCCTCTAGAACCCTTCAATGCAAACTGCTATTGAAATGAAAACCCTTCGGAACTTTCCAGATTCTGGAAACACCTCCAAGTCAGCAACGCTCCCGGGGTTCGACGTTGTCAACCGGTTGCAAAATAGCCGGAGCTTGTCAAAGGAATCTTTATCGTCTCCATGTAACACCTTAATTGCAATCTCCCGTGCGCTCCACGCTGTGCGATAGCTAATGTACACTTTGAATGCGGCGTGAATGTCTGCGATAGCCATGTTCGGATTGTAGTTCGGGTTCCGCCGCACTTTATCTTTTATGAATGCCGCTACCCATGTTGTATTCGCATTTGGGTGAGTCCTCGATTGCAAATTATTAATGCGGCAATAGTGAATCAACGTGTATGTGCGGATCGCAAATAACTTGTCAGACGTGTGTAATGATGCATATATGCGCCAACCACAACCTTCTGTGGTTAGGGCTGTCAAAATGGGCTAGGCCCGTTGGGCCAGCCCGCCCCCGCCTCCCAAAAGGGTGGGTTGGGCTGAATAAATAAAGGTCCGTTTGGAAGCGGGCCTAAATGGGCTAGCCCGCCTGAACCCGCCGTCGCTTGGGCTGGCCCGCGGGCTAAGCTAAAATTTTAATTTATTTAATTTTTTGTTAAATTTGTTATGAAAATCTAAATAACTTATGTATTTGTAAGAATATTGATTAGTTGAATATTATTTGAATTCATATATTTTAATTTGATATTAGTTAATATAATTCAATTTATAATTTTTTAATTATAAATTAAATTATATTAACTAAATTAAATTAGAATAATTTTAAAGCTTACTTTATATGACATGAGCTACTTAACATTACTTTTTCAACTAATTATTTTCAAAAAGAATATTATACAAAATAAAACTAAATCATTTTAGATTTTATTAAAAATATTATTTAATTTTAAAATTAGTTAATATATTTAATTTTGGATAACTAACAATATTATACAATTTATTATATAATTAAAATTTAATTTATTAATTAAATAAAAAAAACCGCGGGCTAGCCCGCCTGGCCCGCAACCCGCCGGTGGGTTGGTCTGGGCTAAGATTATTCTAGCCCGCCCCGTCGTAGGCCCAACCCGCCTAAGCCCGTGAAATGGTGGGCTGGAGTGGGCTTGGCCCGTGTCGCCCCGCCAGCCCGTCTTGACACCTCTATCTGTGGTGTATTTTACGTATATTCTGCTTTTGTTGTTGTGAACGAATCCATATACATGCCGAAGAGCTATATAATGATTTGTCACGACCTTCCGAAAAAGATCATGATTCCTTAACCTTTGTCCTACTCCCTTTATTGCATTGGCCCATATAACCCTCTGATCCTCCTCGTCCTCGGTATCTTCATCGTCCAGGTCATCATGTGCTACTGTGTGTTCCCTGAAGTACAAGTTACTTCCATGTTAGAAACTAGTTACATTCAGTAGCCTTACCAGTGATGTGCACGTCTAACATTATTCATATGTGTATACTATACTAGTGTTGTGTACATAAAACACAGATGTTGTTAACCACTTTCCTGTTGCAAGAATCATGGTCCTATTTCGCAGATTGCCAAATACTATTGAAAGATATAGCTATGATCGTAACCAGGCATCATTAACGCCAATAATATCATTCATACGCACTCATTTAGCCAAATATTAAAAAGTAAGCAGCTCAATGCAATTTCATAAAAGCCTAACATGATCGTGTTTATTACTTCCCGGCCCATCACTGTCATTTTCCCAAATACCAGTCCCTTTGCTCGATTCATGTTCGACATCATTCTCATATCGTCATCATTCATTATCTCCATTGTGTAACCCTCGTCGGGTTCATCATAGTGGAGCGCGTGTGTTGTTGAACATACATTACCCCATTTTTCCGTCATCTTTCCGTACAAATCCGTAAGGGCATCGCCATCCCTTATCCGCACGAGCTGGGCTTGTCCATTGTAATGGAAAAATAACATGACATCTTGTCCACCCCCTTGCTCCCGACTGCTTTCCATCTTTCTCACCCTTACTCACTTCCGAAAACCCTAAATAACATCCTCTCCAAAGCCTAACATTTTTCCAGCCCTAAACCCTCTTAAATTCTTCTCCTTCCACCCACCACGCGAATCTACTCCCCCGCGGCCCCGCCACTTGCCCCTCGCTGTGCGCGCTTTCGGCCTCTCAAGAAGTTTCTTCAACAAGCTTCCCACCCCGAAATACTGGAAAACAAAGCCAGGCCACTTGCTGCGCTATTCCGCCTGAGAACTACGAAAATGGAGGTCGTCGCCGCCGTTCCCACCCTTCCGCCCGTTGTTGCTTCCAAGCTAAGTTATGAAGTTGCTCACTGCATTAATGGCGTTCGACGAGTCCGAGGAAAAAGAGGAACCAGCGAGAGTTTGAATCCCAAATGCCAAAATCCATTTTGTCTCACTCCACCTTTCACATCATTTATTGATAAAAGTACAAAAAGCAAGGGCATTATTGTCTATTCACAACAGATTTTCATTATTTATTTAAAAGAATGGTCAGGTCATGATTTTGAAAGTAGTTGGTATATTGGTGTTAATACGTAATGTATTTGGTATGTTGGTCTTGTATTTGTAATATTTTATTGTTGTGGCTTCTTTTAATAAAAAGCCCTTAATTTATCGTGAATAAAAATTTATTACACTGTACTACTACGATTATATTTTAGGGAATTACTCATTACACGAAGAACAAATACTCTTATATTATATAGAGTCCTAGTAATAAGGGCATGTTTGGGAATTAGTTGTTAATTGATTATGTAAGTAATTTAAGTAATAAATTAGTTAAAATTAGTTGTTTGACAGTTTTGAGGCAAATGTTTTTGCCTAGAATAAGCTAATTCCAAAATGCTGCTATTTGCAGCGGTTTCAAAAATAGCTGATTAAACACTATTGTAAGGTATTTTGTCTTTTGAAATAAGCTAATTTAACTTAAAATGAATAGAATAGGCTAATTTCGTTTAGCTTATTTGCCAAATAGGACCTAAATATACTACATGTGATAATTAACCGCCGTGCACACTGTACTATTCTGCACCTAATTAATAACGAATTAAGTCACCATTGTTATAATTATATACTAGGCCCAAATTGTGTACTTAGCTTTAAACTAGTTTAAACAAAACTAGATTGGCATGCTAAGGATTGGTAAATTTAATTTGGCAGAAAAAAAAAATCGAAAAGTATTCTTACCATAGGTATTAATTAACCTTTCTTTTCTCTACGAGGAACAGGAATTCCATGAATTCTTATATACTAGATTTTTTCGCCCGCTGCGCATGGGCAGTGGCGGAATTATATGAGGACTTGGGGCCGTCACCCCGAGTTCGAAATTTGTCTGTTAAGTTTTATATAGTTATGTTATTTTAACTATATCAGAAATTCTTTTTATATAATTATGTCCCCTCAAACTCAAACATTGACATTAATATTTTATACAGTTGTGCTAGACTTAATTATATTAAAAATATTTTTCAATAATTTACGGGGAAGAGGATGAAAAGAATACAATATGTTTATTTGTTAGTGAGCTTTTTTAACATATGGTTATATATTCTTTAGAGATATAGGCTGGGGTAGAGTCAGGTGAAGAGAGTGACATCATTAGCAATCCAAAATAAACGAAAATCAATTGATAGTTATTCTATGGAAATTAAAGATGAAATAAAGCAAAGTTATTTAGTCTCATCTTCGCCCCCCACCTCACACTCTGCGTCTGCCACTGCGCATGGCTGTTAAACTTATATGCGCACTGGTGTTGAACTTATATGAGTTTATAAAATGAGAATATAATTTTTTTGGATTACATGACGTTAGGAATGAGAATAGACCATGTTACCCGACATGAGCCTATGGCCTAGTCTATCAAAGACTATGTCAGACCAAATTTTTTGATAAATAGGTAAGCTTAGGCTTTTTTGAAAGTCTATTTAGCTAAATAGGTCTGGACCAGAGTTTATTTTAAAAAAAAAACCTATTAGGCCTACCAGGTCGGCATGATTATCATTATTTTTTAGGTGAATATCAGGGTATCACATGCCTCATTGGACCCAATACTAATCCCTCGAGAATCGGATGGGCATAGTTATTATTATTATTAGTATGTTTATGTTTATTGCATATAAATATGTGGTATCATTATTGTTATTTTATGCGAAAATAATTATTAATTTGATTTTACATAGGTTTTTAAAATATTTATGTCTTTTCCCCGTATATAAATAGTCATGGATGAAGATTTACCCAAGTGCACAAAGTTATGTCTTCCAACCTTATGATTACGTCCGGAAATATATAAAATAATCTAAACTTAATTTTAAAATAGGCTTAATCAGAGTGGCCTATTTTATTTGAATAGGTCATGCTTAGGCTTATAAGATAGGCCTTCGGACCTTAATAAATCGACATAGGCCTAGGTCATTCAAACACAACCCTAGCATGGCCTATAGCTTATTTCCACCCCTACATCAGGTTTAAAGTCTTTTGTTTATATGTTGATAGGAATGCATGCAACAAAAATTTAAAAAGAGAAATAAAGGAAAGAATAAGATGATAAAGGAAAATTCAAACCCCCAACAAGGTGGACAAAATATAAAATAGATTGCTTTTACCATTGAAAAACTAAATATATATAGTTTCGCTTTTATATCTAACATAATAAGAGCAACTGAAAAAAAAAAATATCATTAAACTATTCAAAATTCACCAACAGCGGTTGACTTGAGTGGATTGGGGTTCCAGTCGCTTAAGCAATGTCTTGGGTTCGAGCCTTGTGTATGTAGAAAAATTGCTTTGGGAGAGTGTTGTTAATGGTCCATACAGATCCTAGAGGGATTAATCTTGGGGTTCAATGTGGCATTGGGACACCCGGTTACTCACCAAAAAAATTTGAATAAATTATATGTTTGCATTATTAAGGTTCTAAAAATATTATTTGACTCCCCAATATGTTGTCCATTTTGACTATTATCCCTAAAAATTTTAAAGAATACAGTCTATATATACTTTTTTTTTGTTATCTTTTCATTTTTAAGGGAAAAAAAAAAGAAATTTGCAAAAGATATACCCCAATTAAAAAATTCTAAAATTAGTACTTGAACTAATTTTTTGGCAAAAAAACAGACCCCAACTTTATAATATTAGCAAAAATAATTAATTTCCACATTTCCCTTGGAAATATCATTTTAACACTCATCAATTTTTCAAAGTTTTTATTTTGGCCCTATTTTTTTAGAAAAAAATATATTTTGTTCTGCATTAGTATATTATATTGTGTAACACCCATAAATTTATACTTAATATTAAATATATATATTTTTTTGATAAATTGACTGACTATTACTAATTAAAATTTTTTTAGCTTATTGATTTCTGTTAATATTAGTTCAAATTTAAATATAATTATAATAAAAATTCATTGAATAATATTATACATAAAGTTAAAGAATTTATGATATATAATTTAATTATGTACTTACAAAATATGGAATATAATTATGTAATTTAATTTATTTTCAATTTATATCTTTTAAAAATACATAGAAAGATTTTCTCAGATCTTTTATATTAATATATAGATTTATTTTCTAAATATAGATGAAATCTTATAAAGATATTTTTGAAGAATATTTAAAATAGATTAAATTAATTCAAGATTATTTTATAGATGCCACATGTCAGCATCTGGTATTTTTGAAAGGATGATGTGGCGTTTATGATGTGTCGTGATAATAGCCGTAGATATGTTTTATGATGTTTTATAATGATTTACAGATGTAACATTGAGCTTATATTTTTTTAACAAAAATTAAGACAAAAATATATGATTCAATAAGGGCAATACAGTCTGAACATGCCAAAAAGTATTCAAAATTTATTATATAGATAGATAGATAGATTATTGGCTCTTACTGAAACTATATACTTCTTCCATTTTTTTTAAAGGTTACACTTCTCGTTTGCATGTATGTCAATACACATTTTCAACGATTAATAACTTAAATTTGGTATAAGTAAAAATTCTAAAAATGTGATATTTAAAAACTACAAGATGTGACGAATCCAACAAGATCTCACTTGCCCAGTGGCGGAACCAGGATTTCAATCCAGGGTGTGCGGGAGTTCAAATAAAATTAAAATATTATGCAACAATAATCAAACTACATTTATTTTTTTATCATTCAAATTCATCTTTTTTATTCCAATTCGTATAACCTTCATATCTCCACCACCTTGCCTCCTGCCTCTTTTTGAAAAGGTAACAATACAAACAATAAGCAGCATCTTTTACTCACACTACATTCCAACCTAGGAAACTCATCATACCAATCCATATTAAATCGACGGGGTGCATTATAAATTATTTTATTGAGGAAAACTATTTAGGCATGATTGACAGGGCCCCTTAACTAAATAAGCTCTATGGATAATTTCAATCTCTTTAGAGTTCTAGTATTATCATATAAATACAATCTTAAGCCCGGATCAACCTCAATTTCACAAGAACTAGCGGCTACTTGTGGTTGAGAAGAAATACCTTGATTGTTTTCTTTTAAATTTTCTCATCATTGTTCATATCCAACTCAACTTCAATTGGGGAAGCCGATTGAGCAATTTGAGCAATTGAAAAACAAATGTTTTAGTTTAAAATCTAAAAGAAGAATATACACAGCAACACAGAACCTAGCTAATTACTTCATTACAAAAAACCATTTATTCCGACTGGATTGAGATACCATAACAAAGAATGTTGTCTACTCCTCTATTACGTTTTTCTATATTTCTTCCAAATACAATAAACTCGAAATTTAGCAGAGGAATCCAAGTCTCAACAGATTAGCAAACAATCGACAGGATGAAGATGCTCAAGCCATTTGATGAGACGAACCCAGGAAACGAAGGCCAACTAAATTCTGGATTAAAAAATATTCCCAAATTCAGGAATTTATAAGTTGATTTCCAAATCTTCTCTTATTCACTTTATTAGTCTTAGTGAGAAGAAGGGTTTCTTATTCACTTTATTAGTCTTAGTGAGGAGAATGGTTTAGAATTGCGGAAGAAAACATAATATTCTTATATTTTATATATTATAAAAAAAAAAAAAAAAAAAAAAAAAAAACAACTCAAAATTGAGGGTGGTCAACTGACCACCCTAGCGCCAAGGTGGTACCGCCAGTGCACTTGCCTATATTATATCTTCTATAACTATAACAAAAATAGAAGTCAAAGTGTTACAATGAACAGTAAAAAAAAGTCAAAACGTAATCTTAAAAAAGAACGGAGGGAGTATATAATTATAAGTGCATAAATAAACAACGTGATATATTCTTGACTTGAGCTAAATGATGGTTGATCATGCATGCATGTATCTATGCCAAATGTTGTACTTCGCTTTATCTGATGAATGCAAATATAACCATATATATATTCATCCGCAGGGTGAAAAAATTATATAAGCGCGCGAGTATGATCAGTTGAATTATAAAGAATATGAAGATCCAAGCAGTCCATACAACACCAAGTACACAGATAACGTTAAAATAAGGAAAATCCAAGAAAAATAAGAAAAAAAAAAAAAGTGAGTCAATAATATTAGAGTGTATATATTGATCTTTAACTTCCTCTGCAGGTAATTGATGAATTGGAAAACCACCCACCTTTGAGAAAATTAAAATGTAACCAAAACACATCAAAATTAAACCCCACCATGCACCTCCATTACTACACCTACCATCTCTCCCATCCTTCTTCACTTCATTCAAAAAAAAAAAATTAAAAATTAAAAACACTAATTTAATCATTCCACATGCTAAATACCCCAGGATTCGATCCTCCCTGATGCACCGACGACGCCGTTTCCCCACTCCACCCTGTGTAATTCCCAGCAGCTGCCGCCGTCGACATATGATCATAGTCCACTTTCACCACCGGCATTTCCTCCCCGGAACCCGACCCGTTCCCCAAATACCACCCGCTGGTACCCCCGCCGCTGTCCATCACTGCGGACGACGACCCGCCCATGTTCATCAACCCGTGGAGCAATACCGGATTGTTCTGCAGGTAATTCCCGTAGTACTGTCCGGATGCGTTTACGTTGTAAGACGGCTGCTGCTGCAATTGGAGCTGCGTCTGGATGTAGCTCTGGTAGTTGTCCTGATGGTTACTGCCGTAATGAGAAAGATCCTGATTCTGGAGGGAGAGCAGCGGCTGGTTATCGTAGGGGTGGTGGTGGTGCTGGGATAGGAGCGGGTAGGCTTGGAGAGGGCCGGCGCCGCCGCCGCTGGGGCTGCCGTATTGGAATGCAGCGGCGGTGCCGAGGGAGATCATTTCCTCGCGCTTGCGGGAGGATTCCATGGCCTGAGCTTCCTTGAGGCGCTTGGCGGCGCCGCCGCCGATGGGGAGGGTGTTGCTCTCCAGGATCGCCTTGACGTCGTAGCGGCTCATGTCGAAGTTGGTGACGGCGTTCAGGCCGCGGAACTTTATCGCGGCGATGTCGTACGCTTCCGCGGCTTCTTCCTCCGTGCCTGCGGTGATTGCAATTGTGTCATAATTTGACGTACCGTGAGGAACCCTAATTTGATGCGAATTAAGAAATTTGGGATCGGGATGTTATATTACTGAAGGTTCCCAAGTAGAGATCTTTGTTTCCAGCCACACGGCCGATTCGTGCCTGCCATCTTCCGTGTTGATGATGCCTGAAAATGATGTAATGCTGCTATTAGACAACCTAGGATAGAAATTAACAAAATTTGGACAAGGACATGAGTGGAATTAATTTGTAACCTGGTGACTCCACGATACATTGATGCTCCCCTGGAAAAGCCACTGCTTTTTCTGATTTCATACAAGGAATGACAGATCAATGGTGACACATAAAATAGGTGGACAAAATTCAGAGTTCAGAAGTAAAAGGAATTAGAAGCTGCCGAAGAGAGCTTGTTCTAAAGGAGTCGGTGATTGAACTAGAACACGTAAGTGTCGATTTCTGACAGAATCTGACCAATGTCCAGTGAATTAAATACTAGTACAATACAGGTGAATCTGATGCGCCAAGGATAACAAATATGATATGCCTGGCAGTGGCAAAATTAGTCAATTTCTATACCTTCTGATTGATGCCACAAATTCTTGCCTCGTCATGTGTTTCATCTCCTCGAGTTCTTTCTCATAGTTGCTGATCTGCAATTCAGTTGGTGATGTTGTGTAAGAATTCTTTAAGGGGGATAAACTCTTGTTTATTAATAACTCTCTCAGATTACAGAAACTAAGAATAAGAATAATTTACTGGGAAATTGGTAGTGGTGGAAGTTCCCCAGTACTTCAGTGCTGCGAGATCATATGCCCTAGCCGCCTTTTCTTCCTTGTCATAACCACCTGATAAAGAAAAAAACCAAAAGTGAAAATTAATTAGTTCAAGTTCAAAGTTCAATATACTGTAAGAACCCTAATTGAGTTTTCAACTTACCCAAATACACTGCATCATTGTCACCAAGAAAGCGGAGAAAAACAAAAGGCGAGCACAATTAGTGATCAATCAAATACAGGCTAAGAGATCGATGTAAAGTGCATGATAAATTATGTTTAAACATGTAGAACATCCAATTAATTAATTACCTTGACGCCCTTTTCTTGATTGCCCTTCCCTCCGGCAAGAATTATCCCAGAGATGTGCTTCATACCTACCTGTCCACCTATGCCTAAATCACGCACCCAAAGCATGTCAATAAAAAAAAAAAAAAAACCCTAACATTGAAAAGGGGGAAGTTTCATTAAAACAAGGATTTATGATAACCTAGTGACGCCTCTATAGATTGAGGTTCTTTGTCCAAAAGTGTCCAAGGTCCTCCTAGGGGCAGTCTCCACAATACTTGTGTTGCTATTATCTGCACTAGCGGTAACACTGGTTTCACTAGTCGACCCGCCCTTTCCACTCCCCATCGAAAGCGTCAACTGCTGCATGTTGTTCGAGGCATTTTCTTGGAGATTGCTGTCGTAGCTTGCCGCCACAGCCAGCGTGTTCTGCACCGGGACCAAAGCGTTGCTTGAAAACAGGTAACCGGAATCACCTGACTGGATTTCATTGTAGTTAACGAGTTCGGACTGGTTGCCCGATTTCCCAACTCCAAGAAAGTCAGCAACTTTGGGGGCTTCATTGCTTTCCTGAGAGGTGATTAGGTTCCAATCCGCATATCCTGCAATAATTAATTTATCAGCCAAAAAAAAGAGGGTTAAGGTTAGGGTTAGTAAATTAATAAATTAAAACGGTTTGAATTGAAATTGAAATGAAAAGATGGAAGAAATGAGTAAGGTATAGGGGAGAATGGAGTTGTGCCTTGGTTCTGGAAAGGGGTTTCAATGTTTGCGTTGACGAGGCCCAAGGAGAAGTGGTGTGACTGAGGTTGTAAGGAAGGGTGGGTGGGAGAAAGGGGGAAAGAGAGCCAGTTGTTGGAATTCATGGAGGCTGCCTTGCCTTGTCTTGGCTCTGTGCCCTAATATTTTTGCAGAAGTCGTTGTTGTCCGTAAATTCTTAGGATGATGATCAGCAAGCTTGTAAAATGTATGGGGGCTTTGACTGAAGGAAGGGTGTCTGGTCTCGTTTATAAATCAAAATCTGTCAGGGATCGATCCTGCACATGCCAAAAAGAGGTAAACAGAATTAGATTAAAGATGGATGTGGACGATGTAGAAGTGGTATAAAATATGAAATCTGAGTGAAAGAAAGATCTTGCAGGGTGAGGAAAGATCAGGAGAGACTACTGACACAGTTTTGCCCTAATCAGAAAAGGCAGCACATAGACACAAACAAATTAAACCCTCCTCTCTCCCTCTCTCTCTCTAGAATGTGAAAGAGGAAAAAAAAGGTGAGGAGCAGTTGTATATAGAAAGAGAGAAGAGAGGATGGCCAGAAAGGAGTGATTTGGAGAGAAAATAGTGTTATTTAAATGTTCATTTATTACATGTCCCTAGCTACATACTACTAAGTTGCTTTCTCAATTGTTTTGACTCTCTGACTGCCTAATCCCAAAACTCTTGTTTATATATATGTCTCTGTGTGTAGTATACTTTTATACTATATACAAATGGGGTTTTTAAATTTACAATATATAAATATATATGTATAGTATAATTATGTGGTATAGAAATGGGATTTGTTTTGATTCCAAAAGAAAGGGGCAATCAACTAACATTCCAAATGGGTGTAAGAATTATTAATGTACTACGAATTAATTAAAGTGTGTAATGGAGATGAAACCATTTCTGCAAATGAAACTGAAGGGAGTGAAGATTCAGAAAATCTGAGATGAAAATGGAATTAAAAGGAGGAAGAAAGCTAATAAGCTAAGAAGAGTATTAGTAGTAGTAGTAGTAATTTATTAGATTAATATTGCACGAGGGGGGGAGCATTGTCTAAAAGCCTGTGGTCCTACCAGTGCTTGTAGTAAGACAAACCCACAATCTTTCCAACTGGATGAATCCACCCCCCCACTTGGGCTTAGGGTTTTCATTGGGACTCCCTCAATTCCTCGTTCCCTGTAAATTATGACACCCCCAACCCCAGCATTTCCACGCCACCATTTCCCTTTTTCCCTTATTTCACCACCACCACACAGACACAGCTGTGATTAACTCAAACTACTGCAAGTGCAATTACAAATTAATCTCCTCATTAATCATGAATTAGCATACACATTATGCACAACATATATATATATATATATATGTGTGTGTGTGTGTGTGCAGTTCATGTAGGAATTCATAGTACTATATATAATTAAAATGTAATGAAAATGAAGTTATTAATTAATAAATAAATTAATTTAACCATGAAATGTTTACCAGTGTGAGGATCCCATTGTGGCCATGTTGATGATGTACGGACCAAGGATATTATAATTGGGAGAAAATTAAAAACAATGCACGACATATTAAATATTAAAAGTACTACTGGGGGAAATAATGATCAGTGAGAGTCACTCCAAGTTTTTTTTAAAAAAAAAAATGCTATATGTAAGCCAAATTAATTAAGTAAAGAAGTGAAGAGAGATGGATTGATTAATATTATACTGCTAAGTATATACTGTAAAAAAGAAAAGATTGGACGATTTTGGTTGGCCTTTCCAAGTAGAAATCTGTTGACCATGTAGTTGGAAATCGCACTCGTCAAACGTCAATTTTTATTATTAATATTTGTTGTGCAGTGCATGTCCTCTTACATTTTTTTATAAAAGGGAATTGATGAGGTTTAATTCACATAATTAAAATAAAATGGTACTACTAGTAGCTACTATAGGATTAGTAATATTAATCCTACATGGGGGTAGAAATAGAATATCGCCTCTTTGTTTCTGTGCCTTCTGTCTTCCACTTACTGCTTCAGTCAAACTATTTTCAAACTCTCTCCTAAACTATTATTCATATGTTTGTACTACCTACATCCTCCATTTTGTTTTTTTTTTATATATATAAAAAGAATTATAGTAGGCATTAGGAATATAAGCATATATAAGAGCTACCTCTGTTTCATTTGATTTATGCAGATGCATGTCTGATTCATTAAAATGTGTTAATCCATAAAAAAAGATTTTGTGTTTTCGAAACATGGAAAAACCATAAGAAAGGAGATATATATGTGTGTGTGTTTGTGTGTGTGTGTGTGTAAGAGAGACAAATATATGAGATATTTTAAAACTACGTGTGTATTGTAAACATGTAATTCCAGTAGCAACTAAAAATCTGAACATATACATCTTGTAAACATATGGATGCGTGATCTCACATATAATTATTTCTACTCATGAAATAATAAATCAATTATGTCATATCATACATATATACACATAATGATGTCCCAACAAAAACTACATAGGTATGAAAAGCAGTCGCCAAAATGGCAGAAACAAAAGGAGAAAATTCAAGTGCTAGAAACCCTAAAAGGAAGGATGATCAGACTTACTATAAGTATGGAAGAGCAAATTATAAAGACATGGCTTGCAAATTAATCTAGCCCCACATCATTAGAAATTCTCCAGTGCAAAAAAGACGTACCAAAGCGTTTTCCTTTTCCATTTATGTTTTCAAGCATTTTAGTACTATATAATTATAGGAAAAAAAAGAAAGAGGTAAAAATAAAGTGGGGGAAGATCAATGTTTGAATGTATGTATATATGGAGATGCATGCATGTATGTATGTAACGTATATGTGTATGTGAAATCAATCATCTTGAAACTAGTGAAGGAGACTGACATCGTAATTTGGAGAAAGGAGAGAGAGGCAGCCATGGTGGGATTCGATACAACACTAATTAAGATACACCCTGCACCAACATTTATAATACTACTCCCTCCATTACTAAAATAGTTGTCTCTTTCAACTCAATTTCCATAACCAAGGTTTGCATTAATTAACTCATAGATTTACATTTTACCCTTCAACTACATTCATTCTTAATAAATGTCCAACAAATAGCATTTATGTAAAATGAATGGCAATATAGTAAAAACATAGCATAACTACCTATAACTACCTAAAAATGACAACTATTTTGGAACAATTTTCAATCTCTAAAAAGACAACTAAAAAGGAATGGAGGGAGTAATAATTCTCCCCGTTACTTTTTAGTTGTCTTTTTAGAGAGTAAAGAGTGTTCCAAAATAGTTGTCGTTTTTAGGTAGTTATAGATAGTTATGCTATGTTTTTACTATATTGCCCTTCACTTTACAAAAATGCTATTTGTTGACATTTATTAAGATTTAAGAATGAGTTTAGTTGAATGGTAAAAATGCAAATTTATGAATTAGTTAATACAAACTTTGGTTATTGAAATTGAGCTGAAAGAGACAACTATTTAGGAACGGAGGGATTACTAACTTCTCATTTCATTAATTAATACTTCCACAGTCTTACTCTTTTTGTTACAGATCACTATTTGACACTATTCAGTATTCACTATTTAATTTTGATTCAAGTTTTTATCATAGTGATGTAAGAGAAAACATAGTCAAGTGAAATCTTGTTAGAAGCGTCTAATCTTGTAGATTTAAAACATTAATTTTTTTATATAATTTTTTATTGTATATAATTTAAGTTATATTAAGCGTTAAAAATGTGCATCGGCATGCGTGTCGGAGAGATGTGTAACAATTACACTGAGACGGAGTAGTAGTTTTTATAGGATTTGAAATTACTCTTTAATGCATGTAGAAAGATGGCCACGCGATAAGGGTTTGGTAAATATACTGCTAATATTCAAGTAAATTACGCTAATGTAGTTCTATTCGATAAGAATTTGAGTTTTTTTTTTTCTTTTTTTTTTGGCAGTAAAATAAGTTAAATACTGATAAGAAATAAACAGCAATTTTTTCCAATTTCCTAAGATGGAAGAAGTTGTAAAGACAGACGACTGGGCATTGGATTGGATTGGACCCCTCACCATCAGTCAGTCCCCCTGTAAATGTTATTACTACAACAACAATGAATCGCATTCTCTCCTGCGCAGATTATCCGGTGTCCGGTTTGCCCTTTAATATGCATTGCATGCCTTCCTTTCTGAATCTGCTGCACTACTATTACTGTTTCCAAAAAGATTACTTTTTTATTCTAAATATAAAAATAAAAATAAAAAGTAAAATTACTGCCACTTTAGATTAAACCCTAGCTAGCTTGTGTTCTCGACTGTACATATATTTTTTTAAATTTCCTTTTATGTTAATCCTTGAAGTTGTGATCAATTGTGATTCCATTAGTAGGGCACCGGCTGAGCTGGGGATGTTGCATTGGGAATTCTCTGATCTGCAATGCAAGACTGCAACTTTAATTAATTTTATGAATTCGATCCATCAGTAGTTTTGTAGTACTAAGTGCACTGCAGTCTGCAGTGATCCAAGAAAGTAATTAAGGGACACAATATAATGACGACAGTCAATTGCCCGTTGACAGATATTATTACTAGTACTACTACTATAACAACAGACTTGCAGACCATCTGGATCCTCAACTTCGTTACAGTATTTGGGGAGTATTTATGAATGACTGCTTCTGATTTTAGTAGTAGCCTAGCTGTTTTTGGAAACCAGCGAGTACTAATAATTACTGGTAAATGATACTTATAGTAGTAAATGTAGGAGGAGGAGTAATTTGGTAGATAAAGGCGAGGAAAGAGGGGCAAATTTGACGAGAAATGTACACGAGAATAGAGGAAGAAATGAATGAATATTAGTAGTATTTCCAAATGGTGGATTGGTGGAAGAGAACGCCCGCCGGCCGGCAGGGAAAGTGCTCGTGTCGACTCGATCATCCAATTCCACCATTTTACTACTACTACTACTGCTAGTGTTCAGTAAAATACTAGTAATTAAGAATCCCAATTGTTTAACTAATCTTAATACTACTATTCCCAAGTCCTATGTGGGTGGTGGTCCTGCTGGCTAGGGATAGAGTTTTAGGGTTGTTTTCTTGGGGACAAGACAAGAAGGAAACCAGCTACGTAGCTAGGCTAGGGTTTGCTAATCCCTCTGTGGTCTGCAGTAAATTACCAAGATTAATTAATAGATTAATCGCATATGCTTAATTGATTAATTAGTTATCCCACGCTATCAACAGTTCAACAAGACAACAACACTTTTGCAATTGCTATATAAATTGACGTTCTTGGTGCAAAGACTCAATTACCAATTATCTAAGTTCCTGGATATAGTTATCATTAATTAAGAGGATTTTGTGTTGTTTATATATATTTACTTGTATTTCTAATTAGTCTATTCATTGTGTTATTTCCTTGAGGTATGTAATTCATCAATTAATACTAAAGTAATCATATTAGTATCAATGATGAATTAATAATGCATATCGTATTTCTCGAAAAAAAAAATAATGCATATCGTAAAATTAAGAATATAATTTTGTAATTGTGGCTGACGACACGAGTAAAAACGCCTTAACTTAAGCCACACAAATTACAAAGAGATAATAAAGTGGAGGAATATGGGGCCGGGTGGGAATCGAACCCTCAACCCATGGTTGGAAGGCCGGGAAGATGACCACTAGGTCATTATTACTAAAATAGAAGTTCGAAACATTTTTTTAGAAAAAAAGATTTTTTTTTTAAAAAAAAAAAAAAAAAAAAAAAAAAAAAAAAAAAAAAACATTGCTAAAGATGTTACTAACTACAACATTTGAATTTCGCAACACTTTTAATGACACCCTATATATCGTACTCCTAATTAAGGGCAATATTTTTTTTTTATCAGTAATATAGTGATGTCCTAAGAGTAGCTGGTAAATTAATTAAAAGGATATTGTATTTTTTTTTCTCAATTTTATCAATTCTAACTTTTTCAAAAATAAATAAATTATTTTGTTTCCCCAAGTCCACATTGGACCCAAGACTGTTTTATTTTAATTTTAATTATATAAGTTTTTAATTTTTTTATATAGTTTTATTATATTTAGTATATATTATACTTTTAAAATTATTCCATTTTAATTTGCTTTATGTTCATTGTTCTCATTAAATTTTTTTATTTTTTATTTTGGCTTTAGTGCTACCGTATGAGTATGGCTCTAGTCACTTAACAAGATAATGGATTCAAGCTATTGTAATTAATTGCAATAAATTGTTTTGTGATATATGTACACCCTAAATCCATCAATAACTCAGAAGTTACTATTAAACTTAATTAAAAGAATAATTGAAAACGATTTTGGTTCACATAGAAGGACATAGTTACTGTCCTGATCTGATCAATTCTGGATATTCAGACCATGATATACCTATGTGTCTAATGTGATACACTTTGCCAGCATTAAAAATATACCATCAATAGGTCATTAATAAAAATGGAAACCTGATATGTGAATCCCTAAATTAATGAAAGAAATTATTTGTGATTAGTAACTGCCAAAATTGGAGGTGGTGCAATTATGGAGACGTGATATGCTTTGTCATTTCAAAACAGGAGAACTCATGATTAACGAGGATGCGTAACGAATCGCATGCAGACAACACTTGCGATTTATACAAAAAGCATGGGATATAAGTGGCAGCAGCACACTTAGTTAGCGTGAGCACTGAGCAGCATGTGCCTGGCAAATATCGAAAAAATGAAGAGTGTGCAGATATGGCATCTGGTGAAGTGTGTTTATGCAATATACTGGCAGCATGTAGTGATAGGGTTGGCATCATGTTGGTAGTGTAAACGAAGCATGAGGTACATAAATTGGCAGCACACATATTTATATGAAGAATGTGGAGTGCATTTTTCTGGTGCGAATGCATAATAGTACCGCACAATTACAGGCAAAAAATATGGAAACATATCCCCCATATTGACCCAATTAATGTGACATAAAAAAAGAAACAATGAATTAAAAAATCTAATTAATGTAACTTAATCTCACAACATATCAACTAAGTAAAGATAGCAAATCAGGCGAGTGGGTTCACATACTGACTCTGCAAATGCGGACGTGCATTATGTATAATATACAAGTGTTTTTTTAAAAAAAGATTGACAGTGACTGTAGGTATTAATTTTTTTACTTTTATATATTCTATAAATTGATGCCAAATTAAGGTATGTTTCCAATTGTTGTTCCCTCGAATCATGGAAGAAATTTGTTAATGTTACACATGTGGTGGGCCCAGAATATTGTCCAAATTATAAAAGATTTTGGATATTTTCTATTTTTAACAATGGTTTATGTTAGGTTTTTTTTGTCTTCCAGCGCCATTATCTATTTGCACCGCTTTTGGTCTTATTTTTTATAACCTTTTTTAAGTTTTCTATCTTTAAAAAATAGAGTGGAAAGCTAATCAAAACATGATAACTAATTAGTGCTACCGAACAACTACATGTATGCAGCCATGACGCTTATTTCTTGATGTCTGCAAATATTAATGAACTATTGTGGCTCATAAATGAACTTGCCTTTGCATTATCTTGTAATGTGTGCTGCTAAAACATCACTGTTGTGCTATTTATTTTGGCATAACATGTTCTATTCATGAGGCGTGGTGCTCCTCATGTCATGTTGTGATTCAAACTTCCATATTCTGAATTTGTGCTAATACGCGTGTTATGATCATGCTTTAAATGTTTAGTGAGCATGCTTTCGCTTGTACGTTGCTTACATGATTCATGAAACATGCTGTGTTATAAAATATGTTATTTTCCCCCTCTTTCCATGCTATATGAACAACGATTCAATGCTGCAATTTTCCCTTTATACCATTTGAATTGAATTCAATTCATTATCTTTCAGTAATGAATAGATGTAATGTCTGGTGCCCTCCGTTCAAGAAATCCACTCTTTCAATGTTAATTATGTCGTGCCCAAATGCAATTTAAGATTTTTTTTTAACCAATTGAATTGAGCCTATGCGATGGGTGGCTTAAATTTCTCAAAGGAATGGTGTGTTGTATCAATATCTGGTCCACTATCAATGCCTGCAATTCCTTCATAGTTGCTTTTTTTAAATTGGCTTTTTAAGTTGTGTTGCAAACAAGTGCTTGATGTGTTTTTTACCGTGTGTAGTCATGTTCTACGCAAGCTGTGTTATGCTACTCATTCCATGCATGTTATCGTACACTTTCAACTACTACTTATGCAATCATTGGTGTTATACCTCCGCTTTAAATGATTCATAAACATGCACGATGTGTTTTTTTCCCATTCATACATGATTTCTGGCCCTGTTTGCAATGCTGCCTTATTTTTACTTCTAAACCATTGTCACATTTGTTCCATATATTTTTTTCCCCTATTTTCGCGGCAACCATTGGGTGTTTTTTGTTTCCGATTCAGAATGGAAAAAGGTTTGGTATTTCAACAGTCAAATCCGCCAGCCCGGCTTCGAAGGCAACAAGCTGGTGATCAAGCGTGTTCTGCATTGCTTCAAAGACGATCTTCAAAGTCCTTTATATCTGCAAATTAGTATGAATAAATAATCACTTCGTTTAAAAAAAAAAAAATTGACCCATCGAGATTCGACTCATGCCAATATTCATCATACATAAAACCATTGGAAACATTCAAACACTTTTATATGTTACCTTCCAACACTGGTGCAACACGGCTGTATACGGCGGAGCACTCTTCAATACCGAACGATGCATCGTCATCATTTTCCCCAATTCCATCACCAGGTAATGGTAATGAATCATCCCAGCACTGCAAAATATCCTCGTCGCTGTCAACAATGCATTCCCCATAAGGTGTATTATCATCGTCGTTACTGGGGTTTTCCGTTGCTGTTGCATTGTCGGGGGCGTCACCTATATCTTTCGGTAAGGAGTTGAGTCTAGCATCTTCGTTCTCGCTTGCCCGTGGAATAGCCTGATTCTTTTTCATTTTTGCAATTGCCTCATCACAAATCCATATTTGCTGCATTATGAAATAGGAAGTTACCAATCAGTCACTTATTGCACCCATTAATTTGGGGGTAATGAGATACAGTTTCCATTCATATTAATTGGCTCTGAATGGAAGGTTTGCACAGGAGGATGACGCGTAGCACCTCTTTCAATGCATTGGAACATGTCAGCATATGCATATTCTTTCTAGTCTGCATAGTAACTTAATGGCAAATCAGGATCAGAACTCAATCGCACATAGAATATACGAGACATGTAACTTTAATAGTATATATGGATTTAATTAATACTTCCTCTGTTTTTCAGGTTACAATTCTCATTTGCACGTATGTCAATGCATATTTTCAACAATTAATAACTCAAATTCGGTACAAGTAAAAATTCTAAAAATTTGATATTTAAAACTACAAGATGAGACGAATCCAACAAAATCTCACTTGGCTATATTTTGTCTTCTATAACTATAATAAAAATAGAAGTCAAAGTGCTACAATGAACAGTAAAAAAGTCAAAGCGTAACCTTTAAAAAAAAAAACCGAGGGAGTATATACTATTATTTATTTTATCTATAATGTATGTATATAAAAGAATATAATATGGTGATGTATTTTAAGGGGTTGACGAGGAATTAGGCTCTGTTCTCTATGATTTATTTTCAGGCCTTATTATTTATTTTTTATATAAATTAGATCAGACCTGATCAGATAAGAAATATTAAGATGAGACCAGATTAAATAAGTCAGACTAGATCAGATTAGATCATATCAAAATATTATAATAATATAGAGAAAATAAGATCAGACCAGACCAAATCAGACCAGACCAAAAACATTCAGACCAGACCAGACAAATTCAGATCAGACCAGACTAGATTTTATAAATTCATATCAGACTAGAAAATTAAGGCATAGAGAACAGGGTCTTACTACCATTAATTAAAAGAACTATTGATATCACTGCGCGTGCTAACATGCTGTATCGTGATTCAAGTCGTTCTCGAGGATCGAAAATTTTGTGGTGTGTAAAATTCCGAATTTGATCAAGCTTGAACTTTAACTTTTAGGCTTAATTACTATTTTAGCAAACAAACTGTAATCCCTTCACTTTTATTTTGAAATTAACTGTGCGAGCCAAGATATTTTTATTTCGAAAGAACACAAATAAATAAATAAAAATGAGAGTGGTGTGGACAAGGGCACGAGAACAATGGAAACAAACGGAATTTGATACGCATATTGAGGAAATAAAAGTTTGATAAAATATATATATATATTCCAAATCCCGTGCTTATTAATTCAACAGCCAATTAGTATAATAGTATAAATTAACACACACATATAGTCATATAGACAAGGGCATGTGCATACCAATGTCTTGTTCTCTGCAACTAAAAATGTTCAATCATAGTGTATTATTATGCATATTATAGTAATTAATATATGGGCATAGGGGTGATGGATTAATTCTCATCTCGATCCTTCAAATTTTATTTAATTTATGGAGTATATATACAGTTTTTTAATTAAAAAAAAAATGCAATGCACTATAAAAAATATGTACATTCAAATATGAAATATTGGGATGAATACTAGTGATCAAGTTGGAGTTGGAATTCAATTTCCCACCCGACACATATCCCTTCCCTTTTTCCATTTGTAATTGTGTTACATGAGCTCTCATTTTATCCTATAGGTTGTTTAAAGAAAGAGAGGAATTTTTTTATTTATTGTTTTTAAAAAAAGACACTGTGAAACCTTAAAATGTTATTACAATTTTATGCATATACGTACGTAGTTGACAATTACAATCGTCATTGAAAGATCTTCCGATCCATATAATATACTGTATATGAGTAATAATTAATTAATTCTGCGACGCATGTAAATAAATGGATTACTTTGTAGTTTGAAAAGTGGATGTTTCGAAAAATATTATAAGAGGTCGTTGTTTTCAAAGTTTGATTGATGACAATTTTATTGTAAGAATTATAATATATAATCTAAAAATATCCTTAATATATTATCATATAAAAATATAAATTCCAATAAGAGTTAACTTGATGAGTGATAATTGAGTTCTAGTTGTTTAAAAAAATATTTTGGATTGAAACCCTATGAATGCATAATAAAACTTTGATGGGGTTAACCCACTAATAAAATCCAACCCTACCTCCTAGCCAGTATTAGTTACTACTAGTAAGTAGTAACTTCTGTCATTTGAAATGGGCTAGAGAGCACTAACGATTCATTTGCCCGAACTTTTGGGCCACTTTGTATAGATTTCTGGCCATTTAAAAGAAATTGCCATAATTTTCAAGCCCATTTAAATTTTATCGACAAATTGTCGTCCGTGGATTGGAGTTCTAGTCGTTTAAGCAAAATATCGAATTCGAGTATTGGGTAATATAAAAAACTGTTTTGGAAAATTTGTCTTTTATTGCTTATGCATATCATCGATTGATTAATGTTAGGTCCAATATCGTCTAGATACCCAGTTATTCACCGAAAGTATTTATAGATGAGTTTAAATCACGTCTCATGGTTTTATAGTACTGTTCTAATGTATAGTGGATTCAAATCTCCCTCTTAATTTGAGGATGGTGACTTGGGCTAATAATCAAGTCCATGACCATGACTTCCAATATTGTGATTAGAAATTCATTCCCACCCGACCACCTATAATACCAGTTCACTAATTTCATACCCCTCGTCTAAATTCATTTATAAATTTATATTCGTCCGTCCATTTGTATATATAGATTTGGATTTGATAAAGTATGTGGATAAAAAGATTTCGAATTCTTCAAGCGATTTGAATTCAAAATTATACTTCGGCTTCGTTTGGTAAATAAATAGACTTTAGAGTTTAGAGTTTGGTTTCAAAGATTAGAGTTTGGCTTCAGAGATTAGAGTTCCCAAAACCACGATTTGTGGAGAAAATCAGCGATTCCAAATCTTGTAATTCCGGGAAAACAAACAGGTATGAATCTCTTATAGTTGAGAATGGACTTTTATCGTTTGGACCGCTTATTCCAAACGGGGCCCTCATGTTAGTGGATTTGACCCATCCCTACATTACTCAACCAATCCATCCAAATTGAAGAATTTGTTAATGTGGATCTGATCCCCTCCCACAACCACAATCCAAATGCAAGCAACTTAGGGGAAATTTGCAAATTGGAACTAAATAATCCATTTCAAGAGAAACTCACAATTTAATTGTAACTACATATATTCAATACCATATCCTCACTTGATAAATTAACGTTTCTTCAAATATTTGTATTTGTATTTTTCTTTTTTCTGGGTAACAAATTTTAGAGTTGTTAACCAGTCGAACTGAGCCAAGATTTTAGTGTTTGTGTTTGATTTGTTTAGTTCACGAACAAGGCTTGTGTTCATTTGTTAAGCTCTCAGTTTAACTTGTTAATAAATTTTACTAATATTTAAATTCGTGTTCGTGTTCAATTCCTAAACTTAGGGATTTGAGAATTACGATTCATTTATAATTTATACTTCCTCCTTTTTTTAAAGATAGCTACTGACCAACCCAGCACGCAGTCCAATGCACAATTTAAACCATTAATAATTCAAATTCGGTAGAAGTAAAAATTCTAAAACTTCGGTATTTAAAAACTACAAGATGAGACGAATCTAACAAGATCTCACTTGGCTATATTTTAACTTGTATATCTATGATAAAACTTCAAATTAAAGTGTTTAGGTGAATAGTGTCAATTTTACCAATGTAGCTATCTTTTCTAAACGGAGGGAGTATATTTTATAGTTTATATTATATTATAAATACGTTCTTTTGATGAATGTTCGTGAACTTGAACTTGTTTCTTTAACAAAACAAGTATATTTATAATGTTTAGTTTGACTAATTTATGTTCGTGAACGAGTTTTAAACAAGCCGACCGTGTTAATTTTATGACCCGTTTGGTTCGTATAACAACACTTACAGTTGTTGTTCCTGTGTTTTTGTTTTTTTTTTCTTTTGTTTTTCCTCTTAGAGGCCCAATATCTTGTGTAAACAACTTTTGGAAATAAAAGACATGAAAAGTTAAATATACCCCATTCCTCCTTTTATTTATTTCTCATTTTCATTGATTAAATTAGATATAATATTATTGGAATTATATAAAAAATATAGACAGATTGAGCATTGCTAAATTCATTTATTTTTTTCTAATTTTGATTTATGATACTGTTTATTGACCAATTTTGACCAAATATTATCACAAGTATGGGTGCGTTTTTTTTTTTTTTACAGATAATGGAATTGCAGAGAAAGAGAATTGGATCAGAGAAAGGGAATTGATTCTCTTATTTGGTAGAACAGATAATTCAACAGATAAATGTAATAAATAATTACATTATAACATAATATATTGATTTATTTTTTATGTGATTACTTAATATAATATAATTTTATTTTATATATACATTATAATACTTATAACATAATTATATTATTATAAAATTAAATTTTATTTTGCTATTTAATAGTAATATATTAAAATATCTTGCTGTTTTGCAAACAAAAACTATCAATTTTTAAAAATATTTCATTATTTTTTTATTTAATTTAAAAGTAATGTATTTCTATATTTTTTATTTTTTAATATTTTCTGCTGAACTTATTTTAATATTATTATTAAATATTGATTACTCAAAATTTGATTTCATTTATATTTTTATATTCTATTATTTTTATAAAATTATTTTATATATAATTTTTAATATATTTTTATCTTTATTTGAATATATATAATATATAATTCTGTTTTTATTTAATATAATTTCTTTTAATTCTTTAAATTATATATATTTATATTTAATTAATAATATATTACTTATTTATTTAATTATAATTAATGTTATTTTATTTATTTAATAATATTATTATATTTAAATTTTCTTTTACATATTTATTCATATTTAACTCATAAAGGCCCATTCTTTCAATTTCTCTACTTTTAGTAGAGAATCCAAAATTGAAAGAAAGAGAATTGATTTAATTTTCAATTATAGATTATCGGGTGTCACCAAACAAAGAAATTGATGAGCTCAATTCTCATTCCCTATGCTCAATTCCTTGTACCAAACGCACCCCAAGAACAATATAGATAGGTTGAGTATTGTTAAATTAATTTATATAGTTTTAGAATATATAATTTATATAATTTTTAATAGATTACATGTTAAACAAATGCTATATTATTTGGTGATAAAAAGTTTTGGATATAAATAATGAATTAGAATGTGTATACGATATTATTTGTGCTAGGTTCATTTTTTTTTTTTTTTTCCTATCACACATTCACAACTACAACCAAAAATTGATTTTTGTGCGAGTGTAAAATTTGATTGCTTTGTCATTGGACCAAAAAAGGTATGCATACAAATAGTCAATAGGAAGTACAGTAAACCCTGTTTGGATGAGTGTTTTTAGGTACTTTTGATTTTTTCTTTTTTCCAAAAATTTATATTTTTAATTATAACTAGATTTTTTCGTCCGATACACACGAATGTTGAACTAATATGACGATATAAAATGAGAATATAGTGTTTTTGGATTACATGATATTCAATGTCTTTTGCTTAAATAGTGGTTGAAATGCATGCAACAAAATTAAAAGGAAAATAAAGGAAATAATATGATAAATGAAGAAAATTCAAACCCAAATGGAAATAATATAAAATAAATTATTTTTAATGTTAAAAAATTAAATATATAGTTTTCTTTCATATCTAAAATGATGAGAGTAAGTGGAAAACAAATATCCCATAACTATTCAAAATTAGAAAAAATTACTCCATCCGTCCCACTAATTATGTCTCACTTTTCTTTTTTGTCCGTCCCACTACAATTGTCACATTTCCCTTTTTAGAAAAAAACTTACTCCATAAAAATCAACTAAAACATCGCATTAACTAAGTACTCCGCTTTATCACAATAACCCACTATACCTAAAATACTGTGTCCAAAAGTTTTGGGACAATATTATCGGAACTGATGGAGTATATTTTGCATTATTAAGGTTGTAAAAAAAAATATTAGTTTAACTCCCTAATATGTTGTACATTTTGACTATTATCCCTAAAGTTTTTAAAAAATATTATTTATACTTTTTTTATTATCTTTTTCATCATTTAAAACTTATAGTATTTTATTACGTAATGTATTTTAAATTTTTGTTGTGATTAGTTTTTATGGACTAATCCAAAATTTTATAAAATAAATCTTAATTATAATTACATTTTGATTATCTGTTAATTTTTTAAATATTATTTTAGTCCATAATATTTTCTTCAATTTTTTCTTTTCCATATCGATTATGAAAAAGAAATTAGTAGTTAATATTTTTATTTAATTTAATTAAATTTTTATTATTTTTAATTCATTTTTATTATAAGCCTTAAAATCAAATTTATACTCCGATACCAAGTCTTTTAGGGTTATACTTTTTATATTATTTTACAGTACAAATTATCTTTAATTTAAAAAAATTGTATAACAATATACTCAAAATTTCATATACATTTTTATTTTATACTGAAATAGATGATGATTAGTGGATTAAGGATATTATGTATAATAAATAAACTATGATGTGTTTTAGTCTTTTTTTTCTTCCTTTTCTTTCTTTTCTTCTTTAAAAAGAAAAAAAAATGTAAAATTTGTTTAGAATGGTATAGAATTTTAGGTTATTAGTCATTTTAAATTAATCAATATTTTTAGGGCCAATTTAATGTTTACATCATATTTTCAATGAATATAATTATTATATTCCTTATATTGATATATGATTATATATTTTCCAGACATAAATTTGTAACCATATTAATATTTTTAAAAATATTATGTATACAATCAAATAGTTTATATATATATATATATTTGTAATCGATTATATCTTTTTAAAATATATAAAGATTTTCTCAATATTTTATTATATTAATAGATAGATTTATTTTTTAAATATAGATATCGATGATGTGTCCGATGACGTGTAATTAGTCAGCAGATTACGTGTAAACTTAAGAACCGTTGATTTAAAATAGCAAATAATGACCGATTAACCTTTTAAAATTAAGAATGATGAATTAAATTTAATATGGACAGGCGAGTCTGCACATGCCAAAAAGTATTTAGGATTTATTATATAGATAGATAGATATTAAGTTTATCTAAAGATCAATAATATTTTTAGTATAAGAAAGCAAACTTCTGGCTAATAAGTATATGTGTCTAAAATATTTTTAAAAATACAACATCCGTTGGCTTGAGTGAATTGAGGCTCCAGTCGCTTAAGCAATGATTCACTATTTTTTTTAAAAACATCTTTATTAAAAAAATGCGATTTTTACTTTGAAGTAGTTCAAATTAAAGCTGAAAAAATAAACCCATAGGGTCTAACTAGAGGTGGACAAATGGGGCGGGTTAACCGGGTACCCGACCCGAACCCGGAAAATTATGGGATCAGGTTGGATACCCGAACCCAAAAAAACCCAAAGTTGGGTACCCGAACCCGAAATTAGTAGATCGGGTCGGGTATCGGGTTTTACAAATGAACCCGAATTCCCCGATCGGGTACCCGAATTACCCAACATTTAAGAAAAAAAATTTATTTTATTTTATTTATTAAAAAATGTCTTTCTTTTTTTGAAAAAAAATTTCCCCACAATTTAGAGAGTATTTGTTTTTTAGTATTTCTAATTACATAATTTTATGCAAACCAAAAGGGTAAAACCTCAATCCCAATTTTTTTCGAAATATTATTAGTCAATTCTTGTCTGTTATTCGTTAATGAATGAGTATGTTCTCATTCTTATTAATTTGTAAATTGTAAATCATGATGGTGATTATTGAATTTATCAAACTTTCTTTAAAAA
The DNA here is from genome assembly GCA_030278955.1 of Hygrophila difformis. Classification (NCBI taxonomy): domain Eukaryota; kingdom Viridiplantae; phylum Streptophyta; class Magnoliopsida; order Lamiales; family Acanthaceae; genus Hygrophila; species Hygrophila difformis. The sequence goes on from JAOANR010000001.1 coordinate 10,283,293, forward strand.
TTTGTTTTTTTTTAAAAAGGTTTTTCTTTATTTTTTTTAGAAAAAAGAGTGGGTACCCGACCCGATTGGGCATCCGACATGTCGGGTGCCCACCAATGTCGGGTAATGGACGGGTAATTTATTTTTCTACCCGAATCCGATTAACCCGAACCCACCAAACCTGACCCGACGCCCAGCTCTAGGTCTAACCATTAACCAAAAATAAATTTATAAATTCTATGCAAAAAAAAACACATTTAATTTTTAGAAGTGCGATTTATTAAAAGGAGAAAAGTACAACACGATTTTAGGCCCAACCATTACCAAGGCTAAAAGACTCTTTCTCTCGAACGCGTTACGTTTCTGTATATGTATTGCTGCTACACCCGCGAAGGATTAAAGAAAGCAGAGACGACCAGTGAAGCAGCTAGGTTTTGAGCTTTTCTCTGGATTACACAGTCAAAGTCGGGAGAGTACACCCCAGTGATGTAGCGTCAGTTTTAGATTTAATTATTCTCAAGAGCCTTGGCAAGGTAAATTTTACGAAAACCCTAATTTTGTTGAAGGCATCGGTAGTTTGTAATTGATGGATCGAGGCACAATTTTGTTTACACTTAGGGGGAGAGTAGAACCTCAATTCTCGTGTTAACCTTGAATCGATCGAATTTCGCGGTCGTTATTTTTTGTTTATATGCATGTGGGTTTTGAAAGTGACAATGCTCGAGGAAGCACATATGATGTTCAGGGGCGATTACGGTTGCTGTAAAAGGTTTTTGAAGGTCTATTGGTTACCCGAAACAGTTCAGCGTGCTCTTTCTGTTTGGTGTCTCTGACGCTCCCTTTTTATTTGTGTAGACAATTGATGCATGCTTGTTTTCTATTGGGGTATAAGTGTTTTCTGGGAAGAATTAATTGCATCCCGGGAACTGAAGATGCCTATGCATTATGTACTGTAATTGGTGTGATTTGAATAAGCATTGCTGCGCCTCTTCCATTATAATGAAGTTGCCTCAATTTATTTTATTTTATTTATTTAAGTGGACAGATGAGTCTCGTTTAATCTAAAAATGTTGCTAGCAGTTTTAGCAAGAAGGTGCTGCTTGTCTTAAATATCCCAATTATCAAGTATAAAGGCGGACTTTAAATCCATGGAGTGACCTCGAGTCCTGCGGAACTTCAGCATGTTACATTTGAGAATATTCCCTCATGAGAAACATATTCTTTTTATTATATCTTTTTTCATGTCTCGTGGCAAAACGCTTCTGTATTACAGCGAAGAATTATAGTGAACCAACATATTGGTAGTTGAGTTTCATTGTAGTTGTCTGTAGACAAAGTATTTTATTATTGTCTGTGGGGAAAGTTCAGTTATATATGATTGGTGTCAAGAATATTAGCGGTATTGGTAACATAATAGCATTATGTATACAAGAGAAAGAGTGAAGCAAGTCTGGCCAAATGTGTATCAATCCAAAAGAGTGAAAACACCTTTCCTGTAGTTCCCTGGGGTTTTGTTTTAATCTTTGCGGCAATTGAACCAGAAATTGTTTATGTGTTTTCTTCATGTCATGAAAGCACTTCCCTCCCTGCCTAATTGAATAATAGAGCAGCGCACTTATTCCTTTTTAAATGCTGTTGTTTTGGTGGCTTCATTGCCAAACAGGCAGCATGGCAAATCCACAGAATGTTGAGCTGGAGGCAGCCAAGTTTCTGCATAAACTTATTCAGGAGTCTAAAGATGAGCCTACCAAATTGGCCACAAAGCTTTATGTGGTATGCTTTCTAGCTTTTGTATATTTTCCATCTTTTATTGTTTAAAAAGTCACATATATGCTGCTATTTTTGGGGAGGACACAGATTTTGCAACACATGAGATCTAGTGGGAAAGAAAATTCAATGCCTTATCAAGTAATATCAAGGTAAATGAGCCCAAGGTTCTGGTGGCAGTTGCATATATGTTTGTTTGACTTGTTTAATTCACTCACTTTACTTTTACAAGATTAAAATTGATGTGTTTCCGGCCTCATTTTATGATTATATGCAGAAATGTGTTGGGAACGGAATGCCCATGAAATTTATTCTGTGATAGATATGAGAAACTATATGGAATCACTATTCCTTGGGAATCTTGGTTTTAACAATTTGCACTAGCTGAATAGCATCCCACTACTCATGCCTTGTAGACCCATATGGATGTGTTTTGGCTAGGTCTAAAATAGCATTTAATTGTTTGGATGAGCTTTTATAAAAAGGCTAAGACAACCTATAATGTTTGAAAAATGCTCTCCCAAGACCAAGAGCACCCTAGGGGTTGTTTATGATAGTTTGGTTGTGCAATTTTTAGAAACTCATTCTAATTGCCCTCGCTAGTTTGAGTGGATTAGAAAGGGGCTAGTTTTTACAATCTTAAATAAATTTCTTACCTTTATATGAAAAATATACTTCATCCGTATTAAAAAAATGTTAACATTCCTTGTTTTCACGCAATCCAATATACATTTTTATAGAGTAATATCTCAAATTTTATAAAATAAAAAATTATAAAATTTTAATATTATAAAACTACGTGATTAGACGAATCTAACAAGATCTCAGTTGACTATGTTTTATCTTATGTAAGTGTGTTAAAAAGTCTAATCAAAGTTACTCAATGAATAGTGTTTACTATGCAAACATAAACATTTTTAAAAAACGGAGGGAGTATTATTAAGTGAACGAAACATTACATTAAAAATATGAGTGCATTTACGACCCTTACTCACAAATGTTGCACCAATGTCTCTTTTGTAGTTCATGATATGACTTTGGTAATGTAAATGCTATTATAATCATATTGCTAAGAAATATTATTTGGTGGCTAGATGTGCCTATAAATTATATTTAGTGTTTTGTAGATAATGTTCTCGTTTGATAATAATATATATATATATCTGTATATAATTAATAATTTGCACTATCCATTCTTACTCAACATGAATATGAAAAAATGCTTTCATAAATATTGTTTCGGTTATTGCCCTATAAAAATGCTTTTCCCTAGCCTGTAGCCTGACCATATGAAGACTTTGAAGTGGATACATTTTTTTTTAAAAAAAATATATATTATTATTTATTATTTATTTTTATTTTTGGCAATCCCACAAATACAAGTTCGTTAATATATGTGTATATATTCTATGAATACGGTGATTGGACCTTCGAGTTCGGGCTGTATGCTCATGGGGATCTGTTAAAGCTATTTACTTGGCTACCACTTTCGACTCAATATGCCAACATTTCGTTTCTTGACCTTTTCTTGGATCTTTCTGGGGTTTAAAGCATTGTCTTTTACTCAATAAAAAAGAAACAATTTTTGCATAAAAACCGATAAGTGCGCTATTAATACAGTATTATTATAAGAGCAGTTGTGTAAATAATATAAACAAAGGATTAAAATATTATCTTACCATAGTATCCACTATCCAGGATAGTGGACACATATGTTATAGATCTTAAACATATTATAGAATGATATAAAATGTTGTCTAAATATAATTATTCAATCATCCTCTATATATATAAAGAAATTAGAATATGCTAACAAGCAAAGTATACCAAAAAGGTATTTTAAATTTATATCTTACGCTTTTCTTTACACTCTATTAAATGTAATTTTGTATTTGCGAAGTGCATGCCTTTGTTTTGATTTTCATTCATTCCTAGTTTTGTATCTTTAGATGGTGTTTTTGTCATTATTTTTCACCATCTGCATTTTCTATTTACTCATATATTTTCTTTTCCCCCAATAATGTCTGAAGGGCCATGGAAACTGTTATCAATGAACACAATCTTGACATTGAGACTCTGATGTCGTCCCGCCTTCCTATGGCAGCTGGAACACAAATTGGGGATCCTAACTCACAATTACCTGGTAAAATCAAATCATTTATCTTTGCACTTGGAGGACTCATCACGCATGTAGGGTAACATGTAGAACATAATTAGACAGATAGGATAGCTTCCCATGCATTGTGTTGCTGTTAGATAAAAACTTTTTATGTAATTCAAGGTAATGCAGGTTCCTCACAGGGACCTGGGGCTCCTAAAGACACCAAATCAAGCTTTTCTGGAAATGACATGGGAACACCAGAGACATTTGCTAGGGTACATACTGGTACCGGAGGCAGCGGCCATGGCATGTATCAAGGATCTGCGGCGCATATAAGTGGCAAGTCATGAACATTCATCGTGTTTCTAAATCAACCTTTTGTTTTACTAAACAAGAGCATGCAACTACATGATAATTCAAGAAAAGAAAATGAAATGCTGATATAGATAGATAACACTACTGGATGATTTTGAATCTCGCAACTCAATTCTAATGTACATTTCGAAAGAAGTCAGAATTGTATGGTAGTGGCTAGAGTTTCACAATGATATCTGTGTGGGACCGATGTTTTATATATCCTGAAGGCTTAGTGGTTTCTGCTGTGTTTCTTTGCTTTAGATTTGCCCTCAAGAAAGCAAGCTCTTGTATTAATTCTTGCCAAAACTATGTCTAGGAAGGAAAAAGTTCTTAATTAATTGGTCCCCAAGCTTTTTACCATAAATGCCTTTTAGAAAATCTCTTCTCATTTACCTTTACATGTATTTTTAAGACAGAATTTCAAGGAACCAGCTAAGTACCATTGTCTGCAATGTGTCTTTTTGATATGAAACTATTGAATTTCAGGTGGTTCTCTCAAGCTTCATGGGGCATCACCTGGTGCTCCAGGGTCTTATTTATCTGCAGAATCGGCAAATAGGATGCAGTATTCCAGTTCTTCTGATGGTGGTTTTGCTGCAAAACCTTCCAAGGAAAGAGGCATGGAGGTGTATTCTGGCATTCCTACTGGTGATCATTCTGCAGGCAAAAGCATAGCTGGAAAGGCATTAGATCATGGAGGATCTAGTGTGGCTACTAATTCGAATAAGGTAAATTGCAAGATAATTTGGAAATGTGAATGTCTTAATTTATTGCTGATTGTAGCAATTGATCCTTTTGAATTCTTGGAACACAATTTCCTAATTTTATTACTATGTCTTTGGTTTAACTGGATTGTCATTCTTTCTTTATCTCTGTAGGTTTGCTCCCCAAACAGTCATTCAGAGCCAAATGCACTCAGAGCCACTGCTTCTAGGGATACTGGGAAATCTCCTGTCTCTCAGGTTTCTGCTGCTAGCCTTCCTTTCAAGGAACAGCAATTAAAACAGCTCAGAGCTCAGTGCCTCGTCTTTCTGGCTTTCAGGTAGAAAATGCTTACAATACATGCCATCATACATCTTCCATTTTTCTGGAATTTTATGCATTTTTTCTTACACTAAAAATATGGTTTTCCATGTGCAGAAATGGCATGCTGCCTAAGAAACTCCATCTTGAGATTGCACTTGGAAATGTTTATACCAAAGAAGGTACATATATATACACCCCATATTGATGTTTTGGGTATCATTTCTCATATATTGGCAAGTAACATTGTCCACTGCAGATGGAGCACGCAGAGATCTTATTGATCTGAAAACAAAAGAGCAATTTCACGACCCTAACAACGTTTTGGAAGCTCAAAGGTCACTGGAAAGACCAGGGAGTAGTAAGGGTCATCCCCCTGTGTTGGAGTCTAGTTCCTCAAAAGAAGTAGATCTTGCAAAGATGACAGATGAGAGAATTGGTCAACATTCTATCCCAGCTGAAACTGAAAATGAGAAGAAAAATTTACCAACAACATGGAAAACAGATGCTGAAATTCTAACACAGCAGGGTGTAGAGTTACATGAATCTATGCAAAAAGAACCACAAGGTTCAAGCACAAGGGTGATGTTTAGTCATAATCATGAAGAGGGGAACAGCCATCGGCTAACAAACTCGTCCTCTGCAGTTTCACAGTCAAAACAGGACATTGGTGGCACTGGGAATGGATTTACAAATGATACTTCTAAGGCGCCATTGCCTTCCAATTTTGTTCTGCAGGAAGCTGTCCTACACAGAAAAGATGATGCGACAAATCATACTCAGAGTCATGTGGACTCCAATGCTCTAGGAAGGCTACAATCTGTTAAAGGGTTGCCAAATTTTCCATCAAAGGATCAGTGGAAGCCTGTTCCAGGTATAGTTGGCAACAATTACCCAACAGTGACAATGAAGGATTCAAATGCAATGGTAAAAAGTGTTTCACTAGGTATGGCTATGTTCCGTCTCTTGAATGCATGATTTATATAAATATATATGTGTGTGTGTGTGTGGAATCATGATCAGCTTTCTTTTAGGAATGGGTACGGTTTTCTTTTCTTTTCTCCAACGAACAACCCTATTTTTTTTTGAAAGAAAAATGTCTTATATGTGACTAGTATATCTTATATTAAGTATATGTGTGTGTGTGTGTGCGCGCACCTGTGGGTGGTGTGTGTGCACTTGTGGGTGGTGTGTGTGTATGGAATCATGATCAGCTTTCTTTTAGGAATGGCTACATGTAGGTTTGTTAGACCTTGGACTGGCCACTTAGACTTTTATGGACCTACCTTTTGTGGGTGGTGTGTGTGTGTGGAATCATGATCAACTTACTATCCTATTATTATTTTTTTCCAAAAGAAAAATGTCTTAAATAGGACTATTATATGTTATATGTGAAGTATATATAACATTTTCAGTCCTTTATCTTGAATTTTGGCTTGCAGTATATGAATTAGAGCTTTTTTGTGCTATTAGGCTGAAACTTGGGAAAATAATTGTTATTATCGTTTATTAGGGACAGAGCAGGAAGAAGGTTTTGGTTCAATATCTACTGACAGGAAACCTTCTCCTAAGCATACTACTGTAGAAAGATGGATCTTGGGCAGGCAGAAGAGAAAAGCTCTTACTGAGAGGAACTGGCAACAGAAACAGCGGAAGACAGAGCAAAAAATTACTGCTGCTTCTGAGAAGCTGAAGGTTGGTTTAATCAGAGATTGTAGGGCATAATAAAAATTGTGACATTTTGAATAACCAAACCAGTATATATGAGAGATTCTCCACCATGTTTTTTTTTTTTTTTTTTTTTTTGTTTGCATTTCTGGCAGAGGGGACTTTCCAGTTTGTGAATGGTTATATGTTAATTGTTGGTCATACTAGTTCTTGAGATTAGCAGGTTGCCTTTTGTGTATTTGAATTTGGCATATATACACAGTAAAGCACAATTATAATATTCTTTTTCAAGAGAAATAGTGTTTGAAGTATTTGGTAGTTTGCTGTATCCATGTGTCTAAGTCTAATGTTACTTTACAATTTATCTGTAATAGAAGCCCTTGCAAGTGCACTTCTCTACTTTTAGTAACCATTTCTTGTTTCTTCATATGCATTACTGTTTTCACTGTAGCATTGTAAATGCCTTGACTTGGTGGATAATCTCTGTTTGATCACTTGATGTACCGACATAATGATGGATCGCTTATTTGTTGATTTTAGTCTCTTTACTAAGTGGTTATGTTATTTTTGTTCATTCATGCTCTAGGAAATTGTGAGCTCTTCTGATGATCTTTCTGCAAAAACTAAAAGTGTTATTGAGTTAAAAAAACTTCAGCTGCTGGAGTTGCAGAAACGTCTTCGAAGGTAATTTCTGTTTCTGGGTGTCGTGGACTTTCTTGAGTTCTAGGTGATCTTTATGACTTCATTTTCCGAATTCTTTTATGATCCGGAAGTTGTATCAATATTTGATTTTAACTGGTGTCTGTCTTTTTGCTGCAGTGATATCTTAAATGATTTTTTCAAACCTATAGCCACTGAAATAGACAGATTGAAGTCTATTAAGAAACATAGAATTGGAAGGAGATCAAAACAAATGGAAAAATATGAGCAAAAAATGAAGGAGGAGCGACAGAAGAGAATTAAAGAAAGGCAAAAGGATTTCTTTAGCGAGATTGAAGTTCACAGGTATTGTCTTTTGTAAATTATCTTGAGCAAGTTGTTTGCTTGTGCTATACCTGGTTTACACCTTCATAATGACAGTCAATGATGTGATGTATTTTCTCTGTGTTTCAGAGAAAGGTTGGAAGATGGGTTTAAAGTAAAGAGAGAGCGGTGGAAAGGATTCAATAGATATGCGAGGGAGTTCCACAAGAGGAAGGAAAGATTTCATCGTGAGAAGATAGACAGGATCCAGCGGGAGAAGATTAATTTGTTGAAAATTAATGATGTTGAAGGCTATCTTCGCATGGTTCAGGTGCAGTAGAGCCTGCCTGGACTTGGTTAACCAAGCTTATAAATTATGATGGGTCGCTTGCTTATTTGAAAAATTTTCAACTTTCCTCTAGGATGCCAAATCAGATCGCGTTAAACAACTGCTAAAAGAGACTGAAAAATATCTGCAAAAGCTTGGGTCCAAGTTAAAGGATGCAAAGTCAATGGCTAGACAGTTTGAGAATGATATGGAGGAGAGTGAGGGTGGTTTTGTTGAGGATAATGACAATGTTCTTGAGAATGAAGACGATAAAGATCAAGCCAAGGTCTCATTCCCTTTTTTTATTGCAACATGGTTTAAGCTATTTGTTATTATTCTGTCCATTATATTGGAAAATTACTGGGCCTGACATATGCCTTCTGTGCTGTAGCATTACTTGGAAAGCAATGAGAAGTACTACAAGATGGCACATAGGTAGAGCAATAATTTCGTCCATTTTTATATATGGTTGTTTTGTGTAAGTTTTTCAAAAAGTGGAATATTTTCATTTCAGTGCGCTTTTGTTTGCTTTTTAGTTCTGTTTTATCTTATCATTGCATTTACTGATGTTATGTTTGTGCAAGGAATTTAATGCTGTAATGTTTCTGTTTAGATGATTTATGCTGATTGTGTTTGCTCATGGGATTGTGGTTTGGTTAACTGCAGTGTAAAAGAGAATATCATTCAGCAGCCAACGTGTCTTGTCGGTGGAAAGCTGAGAGAGTTAGTGATTTATACTCGCCTCTGTTCTTTGTCCACTACTGAGAATTTTGGATTTTGCTAGTTACTATTTATTGATTTTGATGAACTTTATCAGTTAATTTTTCTTGTGCAATTATAACGTATGATTATACTTGTAAACATTCTTCTTGACTGCTTTTGTTTGCTTGTGGAAATACTTTGAATTACATAGGTACCAAATGAATGGGCTAAGATGGCTGGTTTCACTTTACAATAACCATTTGAATGGCATTCTAGCTGATGAAATGGGCTTGGGTAAAACTGTTCAGGTATGGCAATACTGAACTGTTGGGATAGGATATATTGGTAATAGTAACATTCTTTTTAAGCGATTTCAACTGAATACAATTTTCCTTTTAGGTTATTTCTCTAATTTGTTATCTAATGGAGACAAAGAATGATAGAGGGCCATTTCTAGTGGTTGTACCCTCTTCAGTTCTACCTGGATGGGAGTCGGAAATCAATTTCTGGGCGCCCAGTATACACAGAATTGTTTATTCTGGCCCCCCGGAAGAACGCCGAAAGCTATTCAAGTAAGCTGGTTGAAGTTTTTGTTGATGTTTTAAGTTTTTTTTTTGTACTATCAAGGTTGTACAATTAAGTGAAAAATGTTTTCAGGGAACATATTGTTCATCAGAAGTTCAATGTCCTTCTGACAACGTACGAGTATTTGATGAACAAGCATGATCGGCCGAAGCTATGCAAAATACAATGGCATTATATCATCATTGATGAAGGCCACCGTATTAAGAATGCTTCCTGCAAACTAAATGCTGATCTTAAACATTACCGTAGCAATCATAGATTGCTTCTAACTGGAACTCCACTTCAGGTTGCTATTTTCCAATTTACTAGCTTATGCACCATGTTGCCTTTACATGCTCTGCTATTTGTTTCTTATACATGAAACTCTATTTTTTTAAAGTGTTTTTTTTTTGTGTATTATCATGTTGGCATTAATATTATCTTGTCCATGGTTTACAGAACAATCTTGAGGAGTTATGGGCACTACTGAACTTCTTGTTGCCAAACATTTTTAACTCGTCTGATGACTTTTCTCAATGGTTCAATAAACCTTTTGAGAGTAATAGTGACAATTCACCTGATGAGGTGAGTTTGAAAATTCTCATTATTGAGAATTTTTATTTTATCTTATTTTATTTTATTTTGGGTAGGGGACCTTTTCTAACGTAATATCAAATATGGCAGGCTTTACTTTCTGAAGAGGAGAATCTTTTGATTATAAATCGTCTTCACCAAGTTCTGCGACCGTTTGTGCTTCGAAGATTAAAACACAAGGTACTTCCTAGGGTCCCTCATATGGCTGAGTGGCTAGTGTGTATTTACACCTACTTAGTGACCATGGATATGGATTTTCTAGTGCATCAACATGGATATAAGCCACTATTGTGAGTTTGTGTGGATTTTTCTCAGAATCTCAAGTATTAATTGAAAATATTGCGTTCAGATTTCTTTCTGACTTTCTGATCTCTAATCAACTTTTAAATTTAAATGATTTGACCAGGTTGAAAATGAGCTACCTGAAAAGATAGAAAGGCTTATTAGATGCGAAGCTTCTTCTTATCAGAAGTTGTTGATGAAGCGTGTTGAAGCCAATCTTGGTGCTATTGGATCGTCAAAGGTCTTATACTTTATTATGTTGTAATTGTCTCTAAATTTCAATTTTAGCCAATGTGCTTATGCTTAGATCTGTATTGATGTTCTGGGATACAAACAGCAATGTGTGCACGATACATTTTGAGCTAAACTGCATGTATGGTGACAATTGTTTGTGTTTCTTTGTGTATATGCGCTTAATGTTCTCCAATCTCCAGTATATAGCTGTCACTGTTGTACCTCGCAAAGCATGGTTTGTTGGGCTTACCGTCTCATACATTTGAATATATGCCCAAACTGACGATTTGCTTTACCCCTTTTGTGCTACATCTCAGGCTAGGTCCGTTCATAACTCCGTGATGGAACTTCGCAATATATGTAATCATCCATATCTCAGTCAACTACATGTTGAGGAGGTATTTATGTCTGTCTTTTTCTGCTTATTTAGTGATTTGTGTCAGGAACTTGGTAAAATTTATGTTTTTTATTGGATGTTTGCCTATTTAGTTTTCAGCTGCCCTTGTGATCTATTTGAAATTAAGCAGTGTAAAAGTACTTGTTGACTTTTATCCCCATTATAGTACTTGAGCTGGTGTGGTGAATTTCTAGTTTGATTGCTGAACATGGCTTTTCTTGATTTGGTAACCTTTTGGAATGATGCATCTTGCAGAAAGCATTAATTGGCTATCTTGATTACATGATATTTTGTTTGTTTTGGTTAGGTTCATGATTTGATTCCAACGCATTATCTTCCCAATATTGTGAGACTTTGTGGGAAGCTTGAGATGTTAGATAGATTATTGCCCAAGCTAAAGGCAACTGATCATCGGGTATGAGTACTTTACTACTTCTAGCCATAGCCTTAGAACTTTGTATTTGCTTTGGGAATATATTATATGGTTAAAAACTTCAAATAATATATTTTTTATTTTTTATTTTTATTTTTTTTGCGTTCTCTTTTAGCATTTTTACTCTCTCTTTTTCCCCCCTGCATCAAAATTCCTCTCCTTCTAGTCGTGCATTATGAAATCCCCTTTACCATGTTTCTGATAATTTCGGTTTTCCAGAAGCATATATATGTTTGGTGTGGTTGGTTTTCCATTTCCTGTTGGCTCTTGGTCTTATTATGTCTGTATGTTGCACATTATTACATACAATTGCACGAGTTTAGGAAGGTCCACATTTCCAGCAAAAGTACTAATTGTGCTCCATTGTATTGGGAAAGTTTATTGAAATTTGATTCTGTTTCCCCTGATTCTGGTCTTCTCTAGGAAACAATAATACTTTTTCATTGGCTGAGATTATTTATGGAATAATGATCCTATGGCTCATCTGCAGTGGTTCTCGACACTCTACTTTATCTCTTGCCCATATATTTTCCCTATCGTGCATGTGGCTACTTATTGATTATATCCTGTTACACTTCCATTTCTAGTTGCCTTCTATTTTTTCATGGGGATATGAAGGGATGATTTTCTCGAGATATTTACATTTATTGTCAATAATAGGATTGCATGCTTATTATATGCTTAAGATCATTCAAAGAGTATTTCCTGAATTTTGCAGGTTCTTCTCTTTTCAACAATGACCAGACTACTTGATGTTATGGAGGACTATCTAGTTTGGAAACAATATAAATACCTTCGATTGGATGGACATACATCTGGTGGTGATCGAGGAGCCCTCATTGATCGGTTCAACCAATCTGACTCTCCATATTTTATATTTTTACTCAGGTATATTAATTAGGCTTTTGAATTTTTGCTCATGTACTGATGGTTAAGTTCTGACCTCAACAAGAATAAGTACATGCGCTTGATGGAATGCCAAGTGATGGTTGCGATTTCAATTTCGTTGGTAGATATTCTGATATTCGGTACTGCTAATGTAACTTTAGGTTTCATTTTATTCTGCAAAACATACTATGTAGATTATTATATAGTTGCACCAGCATTATGGGGGTTGGAAAGAGGTTTGGAATCATATCCAAGACCAAGTCCCATTTGGAAGAGAGACTTTGGGTGAGGGTTAGGAGCCAAAGTTAAAAATTCTGATCTTTTATGATTTTCTTAATAAAATTATACAGATATTCACTATGAACAATGTTCCAATCAATTATATCTGCATATCGATTTGAAAGATAAACTGCTGGCTTTTCATTTTATTAGGGTTATATGGGAAAATTTAACATTAACTTAGATTTTATTCACTGAACTAGAACCATGATTGGAATTCCATTCTGACTAAAGAAAAGGTTACTATTAAGAACTCTAATTCAAATCCAATGGAAATGCATCCATTCAAATTAGTAAATTACAATTCAATATCTGAACCAAGTGGCTCACATGTGCTGCCAGAATGTTTATCCCATGGATTGAAGCTTCTACAACTTTAAACCGTGACCTTTTAATGCAACACAATATTTTATGCTATGTAATGTTAGTTTCTGTCAAGTGATTTTCTCCCTGACCTCTGATGTCTTCCAGCATTCGAGCTGGTGGAGTCGGTGTGAACCTACAAGCTGCTGATACAGTGATTATTTTTGATACGGATTGGAATCCCCAAGTAATATTCTTCTGATTCTTATTAAATTGTGAATCATTTGAATTCCTGTGTGATCTCATTTTTAAAAGTGGTGATATTTTAGGTGGATCTGCAAGCGCAGGCCAGGGCTCATAGGATTGGACAGAAGAAGGATGTTCTTGTCCTTCGCCTAGAAACTGTAAATTTCTGATCCAAGTATTGTATGGCTTCTTTTATTTATTATTATTTTTTTTGCTGAACAGCCTATACAGGCTAGGCTTCTTTTATTTATGTCTTGCTGTTAAAAAGTGAATTAAATTGATCTCTTGTACTGTTACTTAGCAAAATTTATTTATGTTTCCAGTATATTGTAATTTTCTTCATGTTGGGGATGGAACATTCTTGGCATTAATTATTCATGTTATGTGCCCCTCTCGCGCTTATTTTAGTCGTGTTTGTATGTGTGAAACCCTCTAAATAACAGTTATTTGTGAACAGAGGGAGCATAATTAAATAGTTAAATTATGTCTTGTAGAGGATAAGAAGCATTTTTGGACCAAATAGGTGAGTGGGCATTCCTTGTGGTGTGGATGGTCATTTTTGTTGCCCTTTCAAATTGATTTTATTTTATTTTATTTTTGTTTTCTTACGTCCTGTTACTGCAATGACATGTCTATATGATAACAAGTAATGTTGGGGTTCTTGTTCTTTCTGTTAATACAAGTGTAAGATTATCCTTTTGTTAATTTAGCTTCATTGTTTGTTTATGAAGAAACCAAAATGATACTGCGTTTGATTGTTTGATGCTTTATTGATTTTTTTATGACTTGTGTTAGTTTCTACTCCCTCCGTTTCTTTATAAGCTTATCATTTGCATAGTTGATATTATTCATTAAATAACTTTGATTCAATATTTGAACATAGTTATATAAAATAAAATATAGTCAAGTGAGATGTTTGATTCGTCTAATCACGTAGTTTTATAATTTCAAATTTTTATAATTTTTACTTATGTATAATTTGAGATATTAATAATTAAAAATGCGCATTGGATTGCATGGGGTGTAGAAATGAAGAAGTTATAAAAAAGACAGAGGGAGTATATTTTTGCACTTCATGCCCATCTTTCTGCAATCCTTTACATAAACGTTAAGATGATGAATGTTTCTTAGTCACACATAATGACATAAGAGCAAGTTTAAGTGGTTAAGGGGAGTAGGGGGCACACTTGTTTTTATGTTATTATTTGTAGATCGTGTATGAGAATCTCTCAATCAGTTTGGAACACAATTGTTTCACTATTGACCAGGTTCAAACTGTTGAGGAACAAGTTAGAGCTTCGGCTGAACACAAACTTGGGGTTGCTAATCAGAGTATTACAGCTGGTTTTTTTGATAATAATACCAGGTATGCTCTGCTCAAAATGACATATGGTCTCCTGATGTTAGACATGTGATGAATGACATGCATGCAATTTTTTCAGTGCGGAAGATCGAAGAGAATACTTGGAGTCACTCCTGCGTGAGTGCAAGAAGGAGGAAATTGCACCTGTTCTGGATGATGATTCTCTGAATGATATTATAGCACGCAGGTATGTTTTTTGTTTATGGTGGTTCTGAATTTTTGTCATCTGAGTTACTAGTATGGTTTACCTAAAGTTAGTTGAGTTCTGGGAATTGGAATAACTAAAAGATGATATGATGTATAATGTACATGAAATGGCACAATTCTGATCTGGGTGTTTTTTGATTGCTTAATGAGTATGTTTCCTTTTTAAGATGAAATTTTTGTGCATTTAAATAATACTAATGTTATAATGATTTAAAGGTTTGCTCGTTAAGAAGTTGAAATTCAAATATGGGAAAAGTTTTTCAAATAGAATGCTCTGATTGTTGGATACTACTGTTCTTTTGTATGAGTGATGTTAGAGTTATTGTACTAATTCATGATTTTTACCAAGTTGATCATGTCACAACTTTGACTGAGCCAATGTTACAGCAATATAATTCTGGAGGGGTTGGATCCTTGAACTGCATAGGCTTTTTATGCAGTCCTCTATTACTTATATTTCTGTTAACCTGAACTTGAATTTGTGTTTTTCTCTCTCTAGTCTATTATGTCTTGTTTGTGTGGCAGTGAGATTTCTATGTCACAAGTGGTAGCTTGTGGATGGATCACTGGAGTTTTATAGATCTGTTTCTTCATTGGTTTAATTTATTTTTAGGAATAATTTGGACTGATCAAATTGAAATTAATTTTAATTCAGTAGGTGGTAATGTTGAACTAGTTATTAAAAGTAAAGGGTGGAGATATTGGTGACATTTGACAAAATTTTCAATCTAACTATTCTAGAGCTTGAATCCGTTTAAATGGATTTGCACTTGCTTCACTATGATGTCTACTGAAGTGGCTTGTTGCTTCCAAATATGTCATTACTAATTCTGGTCATATTACATTGATGGAAATATTGTAACATTTGACTAATTTTCAATCTATGATCTTAGAGATGTAATCCATTTAAATGGATTTGACTTGCTTCACTATAGTCTCCTACTAAAGTGTCTTGGTGCTGTCAATTATGCATTGCTAACTCTGCTTATATTAGACTGGAAGATTGTAATTTTGCAACTTTTGGTGTTTGCCTACATTCTTTTTTAGTATTCAACTATTCGGTAATGTGATTTTCACATTATTGATTTTTACAGCTGAGGCATACTCGACTTAAATTCAGTGGAGTGACTTGGTAAAAAATTCGAGTTCAAGATACTTTATAAAACTTTGAGTCATTTTCGAACTTAGGAATTCAAACTCGAAACCCAATTCAACGAGTTTCAAATCAAGTTTGACTGCTTGAGTAATGTTAAATTATTATTATTTTTTAATTGGAAATATATAAGAATATGTTACATTCTATAAACAATGTCCGAAGATTGAGTAACTAGAGCTTTCGGACTAGTTCAGCCGGTGAGCTTGACCTGGTGTGTGGACTTAGCTTCCGGGGTTATGAGCTCGAGTATCTCAATAATCTACTCAAAACTTACCCTAATTGATTTAAAACTCCTTTGAATGAAATATTTATTGTGCTTGTCTAATCAACTTATAGTTGTACCTACACAGTGAGTCTGAAATTGATGCTTTTGAGTCGATTGACAAGCAGAGGCGTGAAGATGAACTGGTACCTACCA
Organism: Hygrophila difformis; assembly: GCA_030278955.1. Lineage (NCBI taxonomy): Eukaryota > Viridiplantae > Streptophyta > Magnoliopsida > Lamiales > Acanthaceae > Hygrophila > Hygrophila difformis. The sequence continues at coordinate 10,299,545 of JAOANR010000001.1, forward strand.
CATCTGAAATATGATATCTTTGTCCTATTTGTGTATATATTTTAGAAGTATATTATCTTCTTGCTGTATTAAAAGATCTCTATAAACTCGGCAGGCTATATGGCAAAATATATGGGCTGGGCAAGGGTCTGAAAAAGGCAAGCAAATGCCTCCTTTACCTCCAAGACTTTTAACAGATGAGGACTTAAAGTCATTTATTGAGGTGATGAAGATCTCTGACGCACCGACTCCTGCTTTATTACCCACTACTGGGTTGAAGAGAAAAGGGGGGTCTATTGGAGGCCCCGACACACAACAATATGGGAGGGGCAAACGTGCGAGGGAGGTAATTTGTATGACCTTTATGGTGCAATCTTCTTATTCACATATCTAAGACTGCTGCCCCGTGCCTCTTAACATTTTCTTAATTTTTGGTCATTTGCTTAATTATGCAATCAGCATTGAGAGCATGAAATCTATTTTTGTGTGTTTATATTTTTGTTGTTTGCTTCCTCAGGTGCGCTCTTATGAAGAGCAATGGACCGAAGAAGAATTTGAAAGGATGTGTCAAGTTGAGTCGCCTGAATCTCCCACAATGAAGGAAGAAGCTGGTGATGGAAAAACATTGCCGGTAGCTGCACAAATCTCAGCTGCAGCCATTGGTGAAATTCATGCGCCAGCCCTACCTCCATTGCCCCCACAGCCAAAAGTGGAGCCACAAGCGCTGCAAAACAAGGAGGCTACACCACCTTCAAAAAGGGGCCGTGGACGGCCAAAAAGAGTGGTGGATGCTTCTACCCCTGTTTCTTTTCCTGCACCAATAGGAAATGTAAAGGTCGAAGAGGGCCCCAAGGTTGAAAGTACACCTGCTGTGCCTGGTCCTGATTCTGGGTCAGGTATTGATGTTAAAAATGTAACTGGGGATGTCACCGAGGCAGGGCCAACTGTTGCGCTGAACCCTGGATCAACTGTTTTGACGCCCACTATTCCTGCTTCTCAAGCTTCTGAATCCCCTTCATCATCTGGGAGAGGAAGAGGACGAGGCCGGAAATCTCAACTAGGAGGAGATGCTCCTGCTTCCAGACGAAGGGGCAAAAGGCAGGTTGTGGCATTACAAAATGTTCCAGTTCCTGTCTCACTTCCTGTGACTGACAAACCACCTATAGGAGTACAAGAACTTGCCTCTACCACAATGGCTACAAGTGCTGGTTCTGTTTCCATTGCCACTGACGTTGTGAAGGAGGTTGAGAAAGAACCAAATGCAGCTGCACCAACATTAGCTTCTGACCCAACTAATACTGCCGCAAATGTTACTGTACCACCATCAGCTTCTGTCCTGATTAACGCAGCTGCACTTGCACCTGCTGCTGTAATTCCAACAGCTTCTGTCCTGAGTAATGTTGATGCAGGATCACAACAGGAAACAAAACCTGGCCCTTCTGCTGCTTCCAGTAATGCTTTTACTTCACTGGTGCCCTTGGTAGGTATTGGTCAAGCAGATGCTATGACTGTACCTGCTCCAACTCCCCAAGCTATTCCTCCCCCCTTACATCCTGTTGCACCTGCTGCTCTGCCAATTACTGATCTCTCTCTAACAAAGTCAGGCAGAGGGCGAGGTCGAGGTCGGGGACGAGGACGGGGGCGAATTCCTCAAACTCAGGAAGAGACACCTCAGCGGAGACGCCGGAGGCAGGAGCCTGCAGTTTCCACTGTTCCTGGTGCATTATCTAGTACGGATTCAGAAATTACAGAACCCCCTCATAAGAAAACCAGGGTTTCTATTGGACAAAATACTACAGGTGGTGAGAGTGGTCATGAAGGAATAAATATTAGTCAATGTGCTGCCCAAAATTTTGCAGATCCTCCTGCCGTACAAGTCCCTACAGGTAGGTTGTCTCAATCTGAGTACATGATTGAATAAAGTTTTCTGATGTTGATACCTCTTCTATTTTGGAATTTGCACTGCTATCTTTTTGAAAAGGCAAAGTGTATCACTGAGATTTGGCCTTTCTCTCTGCAAGTAAATAATTGCGACTATATTTATAAATATTAATATACATGTTGCAGAGTAGGCTTCTAACTTTATATAATCTAATATATACCCACAAGTTTTAGCCAAGGCATAAGAATGCATTCTAGTGAGCATGCAATTGGAGGGATGAAGACAGGTTTTTGTTACTTGACCCTGGTGTTGTGGGGTTTTTCCATGAATTTCCTGACTAGGTCTCTCTGAATTCCATATTTGATTTTATGAATGATTTGGGGGATATTTTTTTTCTTTAATTCTAGTTTTTTTATTTTGTGTTTACAATTCAAAGAAATTTTGGTGTTTCAACAGGATATGTTGAAAGGAAAGGCGAAAAATTCAAATGGAGGAGCTTGCAAGTTTAATTGATATTAGCAATAGGCATCATATGATCTTTATTTCCAGCTTAACTTGTTTATTTGATTCTTAGTCGATTGAAATGGTTACTTGTGGCAATAAAAATGCAGATACTCCTTTGGAGAATGCTTCCTGAAATAAAGTTATCCACTTATCCTAATTACTTGGACCCAGCAAGTACAAAACTCCTGCGCACCAGCCGCACCTTATGTTCGTATGTTATGTAAATTTATCTCTAATCAACAAACAAACAGAAATTTTCCCCACTTAATGGTTTCTGTTTCTTAATGCAAGTTCCTAACATTGTGTCATTTACATGATTGTCAATAATTTCCTTTCAAGTATATGCTTGTCCATTTGTACATCCGGTGCATTTTTCTAGTGGAACTCTCTCTGAGCATTATAACAAAATGTTCTGTTTGAATGTATATACATGCTGTTGATGTCATACATATGTGCATGCCTGCAGGTTCTGCTACAGCTGACATCGCTGAAAGCAAGGTTGGAGATCCCCCTCAGGAGCAAGATGCAAATGAAAAAGGAGGCAAGGATAATGCTGATGAAGTTGCTGCATCAATATCTAAATTCTCTGTCAATTCTCTTCCAGTTTCAGCCTTGCCAGCAGACAGAGGATCGAGTTCTCCATCTGCTGTTTCAGGGTATCAATCTGCAAAAGATAATGAAGAATCCAATGATAAGAAAGATCCCGATAACAAAGGTCCTTGTGCGGATACATCTAATCCTTCTATTGCATTGTCAGATGTTGATAGTGTTGGAGCTTCTGCGGTTTCCCAATCTTTACTGCTAACAAATGAATCTTCTATTGAGAAGAAAATATCCCACAATTTGAACAGTGAATCTGTTAAGGAGGCAGAAACATCAGGATCAATGCCTCCTCCCTGCAAGAGTAGCAACAAGTTTGAATCCGCTGAGCCTGACAAAAACTCAGATAAAGATGATGCTTCTGTGTCAGAAAATTTATCAAAGGGAGTGGTGGATGGTGCTTCTCTTGATTCCATCAAGTCATGTGAAACAGCTGAAGCACCTACGGATTCACTTCCTCTGCCTGTTGTAAGTGGAAACTTGATTGATATGGTCAAACACAAAGATCAATCTAGTGCAAATTTTCAGGCTGCGTTAGCCCATCAATCAATGCCGTTACCTGGGGAGAGCGTTAAGCATGGACCTCCATGCAGAGAGGAAGCAGACAACATTACTGAGCCTTCTAAGATCCACAGTCCAGATGAAACCTTAGCAGCGGTTGGAACAAATGTCGCGTCGGAAATAGAAGAGACTGGGAAGGAATCTGGGGTCAAGGGGTTTGATTCAAAGCCAGAGCCATCTTTGACTGAAAGCATGCCTGACATTGGGAAACTCGATTCACAAGATGATCTACAGGCAGCCACAGAAATGAAAGGTCAGCCTGAAGTTGCAGAGGCTGGAGATGGCATATTGGAGGAAATTAAAAAAAATGATAAAGAAGAGAGACCAAGTGAAGATCAAAGGGCTGAAGTGTTTGTATCACAACCTCAGGTCTCTGTAGAACCTGACAGTAAGGTTCTCCATGTACCTGATGCACCTGAGGCAATGAGCCAAGAGATAGGTATGCAACTTAATGAATCTACATCTCCTCTTGAACCAATGCCTATTGCAGAGGAGTATGAATCAACTGGTGTAGGAATGAATGATGAGAAAGCAACTGGGTCTGCTAAATGTACTGCTGCAAAAGAATCATTATTACGAGATAATACGGCGGGAAGATCTAATCCCATTTCTGAACATGGAACTGAAAAATCTCATCCAAAGGATTCTGCTCTGATTGAGGAAGCTGCATGCCCAACTAGTGAGGTACTTCATTCGGCTGCTTTCAACTAGTCAAATTTTGTATATATGTGAAAAGTTTATTTCGTAGAATTTTATTGACGTGGATAAACCATTTATATGACTAGGTAATTCATCCTTTGCTCTAAAATAGGTAGTCCTGAAAAAACTGCAATAAGATATAAGTGCTTAAATTCAGTCTTTTTTTTTTTCAATGTTTCTCTGAATTTTCATTTATATTTTCTGAAATTTGATGTAAAATAAGCTGATTCTGTGTAGTATATCTCTTGGGTTTTCTTACAGAAATGTGGATATGAAGTAACTATTTTTACTTCCTTGCTTCACGATTTTTATAGGAGAGATTTTTTGATCTCTTCACTTAAACCTTTTGTTCCATTTCCCACAGGAAAATGCCCCTGTCGAAGGTGGTATTCTAGAAACTGAAGTTGCACCCAATAATTTGTCCGAATTAGCAGCAAATACCAACCCCGCTGCAGGTAGGGTTCTGGAACCTGAAGTTTCCCCTGATAATTTGTCCAAATTAACAGAGAAAAGTCACTCAGCTGAAGGTAGGATTGTTAAAACTGAAGTTGCGCCTAATAATTTGCCTGAATTAGCAGAAAGTTCCATGTCTGCTGAAGGTAGTATTCTGGAAACTGAAGTTGCACCCAATAGTTTGTCCGGATTAGCAGAAAATACCAACTCTGCTGAAGGTAGCATTCTGGAAACTGAAGTTGACCCATATGATTTGCCCAAATTAACTGGGAATACAGACTCTGCTGAAGGTAGCATTCTGGAAACTGAAGTTGACCCATATGATTTGTCCAAATTAACTGGGAATACAGACTCTGCTGAAGGTAGCATTCCGGACACTGAAGTTGCACCTGATAATTTGTCCGAATTAACAGCGAATTCTAACCCTGCTGAAGGTAGCTGTCTGGAAACTGAAGTTGCACCTGATAATTTGTCTGAATTAGCAGCAAAAACCGAGACTGAAGTGTGTGGGAGAACAGTTGATGAATCTGGGAAACTTGCTGGTGAACAAATAAAGGAAGATGCCCTTGTTGAAGGTTCCAATCCCGAAATTGAAGTTGTATGCTCAACTCACGAAGACCCCTCTGCAATTGATTTGCCTGAAACAGTGAATACAGATACTGAGCAACGTAAGGACTCATCTGAGACAAAATTGAGTACAAAAGAAACTGATGGGCATGCGGAGGAAAATGCCCCAACAAAAATTCCAACTCCACGAACTGATGTTGAATCCCATACTCTTGAGGTCTCTTTGCCACAAGATAATTTGCTTGATGGTGCAGAAAGGACTGAATTTGCACGACCCCAAGCTGATGATGAACATCCAATAAAAAATGCCTCTGTTGATGCCTTGAATCTGACAACCGAAGTTGCATGTCACTTGGAACAGGATGTTGTGTCTGATGTAGCAAATTCTGATCCTGATCTATTGGGGGATACACTACAGAATCAATCTGAGCAATTACCTGCTGATGGACCTCTAGCAGAAAATGCTCCAGTAGAGGTTTCTACTTCAGCAGCTGAAGAAGAATGTCCTACATCTGAAGCTCCCCAGGAGTTCAACCATCAACCTGATGAAGCAGTGAATGCGACTATCGATGTGCCTGGGCGGGATGACACATGCCAAAATGAATCTGGGAGCTTACATGCGGTTGAGCATGCTGTGGAAAATGTGCATGCAGAGGATTCAACTTCAATCACTGAAGTTGCACGAGATGACAGAATATCTAACGTAGCAGCGAATACCATTTCTGAGGTCCTTGGGAACATGTTTGGTAGTGATTCTGGGTATCTACCAGTTGAGGACCATTCTGAAGAGACAATCCCAGAGTTCACCTCAAATGCTGCTGATGTGCAGGAAGACGTGATGCCAGACACAGCTGCTAATACCATCGAGGTACATCAGGGCACATCAGGTAATGAATCTGGTGGTTCAGCTGTAGACGAACATAAAATGGAGAATGCCGGAATTTCAACAACTGAAGACACATGCCCCTCCCAGGATGAGTCGGGAGCTACAGATAAGGCTCCTGATGAAGCTGATCCCGAACCTGATCAGGGCGAGGCCGAGGGTCATCTCAAACAAGGATAAGGATATCAGATGCAAAGCCTGATTCTGCTGAGAGTGGAATTGTTTATGGAAAGAGTTGCTGAAGGTGAAGAATTGTATGGGTTGCTGTGAAGCAACTGGAATATTAGAAATTAAATTGAAGCTTTGCAATATAAGAGCATGTTTGAGGCGATTTAAGACATGTAGGTGCTCAATTATTGTTGCAGTGTAATATGTATACTTGTAATTGTACTAGTTGTATTATACCATTATCATTTCGAAATCATCCAGATTTACATCTTTTATTGGGGTCAGAACTCAGAGGTGAGGGGACTGTATTAAACTATTGATCTTCCATCCATCTCAGATGTCGGGTGCCTTCTTCTACCACAGAATGAGCCGACAAATAGTACTCCCTCTGTCCCAGCTAACGTGTCTTGTTTGATTTTTTGACACTGTTCATTTTTCTACTTTGACTCGATTTTATTGCATATATATATTTAGAAAAAAATAGTCGAGTTGGGTCTTGTTAGAATCGTATAATCATGTAGTTTTAGAATATATATTTTACATAATTTTTTGTTGTACACATTTTGAGATATTAGAGGTTGAAAAAATGCATTGGATTGTGTGCAAAAGTGAAACAAGACAAGTTAAGTGGGACGGAGGGAGTAGTATTTAATAGAGTATATTTTTTTGTCCTGACATGAATTATATAAATTTCATTTATCAGTTCATCAAAGATTAGATTTTGGGATGAAATTTATATGAAGTTTATACCTTAAAATTAGTAGATTAAGAAAGCACCCATTTTGTATAAAAATAATAATAAAGTACAAGTAACATACGTATGATTCATAATGAAATAATAATTCTCGACTCTCTTCCAGTATCCTCCACTTCACGATTCGCCGCCGATGCTCCTCCTTTTCCACCGCCGCCACCACCGCCTCCTCCGCCTTTGTCTTCAATTCGCAATCAATCCATCAAAAGCAAATTCCCCTCCCAAGAATTTGATGAATTTTTTGGTATAGGATTAGAGGATATAAATTCACTTGACCTGGAATTCATACGCATTGTTGTAGTGATTGATGTCTGATGTGCTGCTCCTTGGGAGTTTTTGGACAAGTATTCTCGATATCAATGAATAAAGGTGCATTCTGGTTAAGTATTATTAGATCTCTCATCTCTCCATTTTAGGTGTTTTACTGCTATGTTTATTTCAAAATTGTGGGTTACTACTTTCCTGCTGATCATTCATTCATATGGTTCCATTTGGTCTTCTCTTTCTGCTATAGAAGTGGAAAGTACAAAAGTTTCATGTTTAATGCTACTACTTAGGAATAACTTACAGAAATAGAACGTCATGAATAATCCCTTGTGGTACAAAAAAAAAAAATAGTTATAGAAATAATGTATTGTGAATTGCAGTTTCATACGGTGATATGAATGATGGGATCAAGAGTTATAGGAGCAACGATGGGGGTATCGACTATGCTCTGAAGATCTCGACTTTCGCCTCCCAAATACGCCTTGAGGAATGCAACTACAATGCCTCCAACGCCTCTTCTCATATTTTCTTTCGAGCCCTTTCCGCTCTTGCTCACAAAACTCGCCAAACCTGCTTTTGAATCATTCAACATATCACAGTGGCCATAATCCTTAGCAAGAAAATAGCAACACGGCGGCCTGCTCTCGTTAAAGAATTCCGAGTGATTGAACCCATTGGGGGCTAGGGGAGGAATCATGCCCTTGCTTTGATTGCTCAAGCCTGTTCCTATGATGGCAATAGGTATCGAGAGATGGAAGGAGTGCGGGACAAATGAGAGGATATTATTATTATTAGGTTCCACCCATGTCGGTGGATGTGGGCCCGAGACAGGGTCGACTCCTAGCAACGCCTTGAATTTAAGGAAGGTCGGAGCGTGGCCTAGTGCAAGTGCAAATGCTATCTTTCCACCTCTGCTGTGGCCCATGAGGGCGAGCCGGGAGAGGTCCGGTTTCACGCCTTTAGGTAATGTCGTTGGGAGTCCTGTTGATAGCCAGTCTGTGACTTTTGCTGCCGTATTGATTTCGTCGTTGAGGGAAATGACCAGCCACTGGTAAAACTGCAATTGCAAATATATATATATCTATCAGAATTCATTCAGGATTCACTTCCTACCCTAACACGACCACAATGCAGAGAGCTAGGTGGAAAGACGAACCTGAGGGGCGACGACTATATATCCATGGGAAGAAATGTGGTGCAGGAGCTGAGAGTACCAACTATTCTCAGTACAATAACCGTGGCAGAAAAGCAGGACCGGGTAACTCCCCTCTGCCTCGGGCACCGCCATAAGCAACTTTGCAGGAGGTAAAGAAACGTCCGACTTGTTAACTGTGATGATTCTCGCCCCAACAGTTCCAGCCTCAAACACTGGTATTGTTGCCATGGAACCGCCGCTTTTATCATCTGCAACTGCCATTTTCTTTCTGAGTTAGTTATATTGCTCTGTGGTCTGTGCTTCCGAGTATGAATGAGGCATACCAACGACGTAGATGCATATATATATATATATATATATATATATATATGCAGAAATAGACAGGCACCATACAGCGTTGTGTGTGTGGATTTGGAGTGAGATTTGACTTGAAAATCCTCTCAAGAGTGAGTGCCACTTTACCAAAAATTGGAGCTTGGAATGCAGAAACAAAGGGAATTCGTTCTTCCAAGTTTGGCAGTAGTCAATTGATTGGGGGGGGGGTAATGACTAATGAAGTCAAAAAGCGAATCTCGGTTGTTAGGCATTTTGCCCGCATGACATATGGTGGTAGTATTTTCCTTTCAACTGATTTTAGGTATTGAATAGCTAATTCAATTGGAAAACTCACCAATTCCCCACTATTGGCACATGATAGTATGATATTTTAATCACAACTTGCAACTGCATGTATTCATATGCATATATATAATTTTCTCCTTGCTCCACAGTTGACACTTGACTGGAATGAAATACTTCTACGTAGTAGTACTATGTTATTTAGCGTTGGTTGACTATCCATGGGCCCCGTTTTAAAAGCTGAAAAATAATTTATCAAGGTATTTTATGTATGTTGGTATCACGTTTTTTGTTGGTCTTTGAAATTCAAAGAGAGGAGCTTCTTAGAGTAATTAATAATAAGTGTGGCATTGAGGAAGCTTTGGTGGGCGGGCGGGGAATAATTATATATAATTCCTAAGGCTGCAATCTGTAGAGACTACTCATGATCACTTGAAGCGCATTCGGGTGATAAATTAAATTGGTTCTGATGATGTGAGCCAATCAAACTATAGAACAACAACTTGAACGAAGCATGACAATATGAGGAGCAACCTTACCTTTTATTATTACTCCTACTTATGCATACATACATCTATACATTTATTTAGCTACCCCTAAATAATTATAATTCAATTGAAAACATTTGAGTTGACAACTCATTGGATAGCTCATTCATTTTCCTGTCTAAATATATGATGATGATAATAATAATAATAATAATAATAATAATAATAATAATAAAATAATTTGGAAAATAAAGTAGAAAGGTGGAAAAAGTGAGAATTACTTAGGGCCTGTTTGGATTGATTTTTGAGAAAAGCAGAAGCCAAAAGCAGAAGCAGAAGTGAAAGCCATAAGCAAAAGCATGTAGCTTTTTTTCAAAAGTGTGTTTGAATGTGTAAAAGTGAAAAGTGCTTTTGAAATGTTTAAATTATCAAAAAGGACATGCTACTTATTATGATAATAATATATATTTGTAATGTAGTTTATTTTAAGTAATGAGGGTATTTAAGTCTTTGCACATTTTACGAAGTGCTTTTGGCTTCTGCTTTTCGGAGAAGCACCCCTGGGCTGCTTCTCCCAGAAGCACTTTTGCAGTTTTTCGAGGTGCTTCTGCTTTTTTAAAAAAGCCAAACCAAACGTTTCTTTATCCCCAAAAGAGCTTTTGGCAGAAGCAATAGCCAAAAGCACATTGGTAGAAGCCAATCCAAACACCCTATACAGTAATAGCTAGGTAATAAAGCCGTACGTAGATTAAGATGGAGATTTTTATTGGGAAAGAGTGGGTACTGTTGACTGTTGATCTTCTGGATCACCTTTTCTACTACTCCACAATGGAGTACCAATTTTCTTGGGTCAAAACTCAATAAGTAGTTATTCACTTGTGTCACCCAATCTTATAAATTATCGATTGTTCAACTTTAAAACAATATTTTTAACTGATAGAAAATGGAGAACTGCATATATTAATTAGGAGAAGTTTCGCAAGTCTAATGCCTTTCGTTCCAGGAAAAAAAAGATTTCTTTTTGAAGTTTTAAGACCAGACCTTGATGCTGCCATTGAGAATTATTTGCAGATGAAGAGATGTTAATGGGGCTTCTTACTTACCAAACAGATTCTCGTACATCTATATAAATGCTGGTTTGTCAATAATACACAAGAAAAGCACTTCGAATTGTTGTTTAATCGTCAGAGCTAGTTGGCTTAGAAGCCCTGCCTTGGGTTCAACCTATTCCTAATATATATCCTTCAAAAACAAGTTTTTACATATATACAACAATAATGAGTACTATGTTTAGCAGAAAAAATAATAATGAGTATCCATGAAAAAATAATTCTAGAAAATAAAATTAAATCAGGCGGTGGAATTCTTGGCTCGTAAAGCAGCTTTGGATGAGCAACTCTTTACTACTTAGGCGTTTCCCCCGGATGGATTAGCTTCGATTCTTCAAAGAGATGCAGACGGTGCTAGGTATCCCACGCTGTGAGCTGGCTGGTGCCGTGTTTTCTTGTTTGATCTAGCATTTTTTATTTCTTTTAGCTCGCTTTTGTGGCTTAATCGGAAAAAAAATTGGGCAAATGTTACTGGAAAGTGTGAGAGTATTTATTATTTATTTATTTATTTTTGATTGAGCCGGAGAGTATTTATTTGAGTACATTATTGAAGCAGGCAGCTTCATGAATTTGGTCAACAACAGAATTAAGTGAAATTTTTTTTTGGGGTGGAGCAAATTAAGTGAAAATTAAAGCCAAGAAAAGAAAAAGAAAGAAATAAAGAAAAACTGATCGGGAAAGCCTTGGAAACGTAACTGGGTACATAGAACAGTAATTAATGCATGCGAGTCCATGGAATACATACAAAACCACGTTTCTAAATTTTGGGTCTGAATGTTCTCCATTTGCATTAATAAATTCATAAATTTACAATTTTACATTCCAACTAATCTAATTCTTAATAAATGTCAACAAATAGCATTTATGTAAAGTGAATGGCAATATGGTAAAAATATAACATAACTACCTATAACTACCTAAAAATGACAACTATTTTGGAACACTTTTTACTCTCTAAAAAGACAAATAAAAAGGAATGGGGAGTACATTCCAATCACTTGATCAGGGCGAGCAAACACTTTTGGGAAGCTATTGGTCAGAGAATGAATCTTGGAAATCAATGCCACACAAATCATAAAGAAATAAAGAAGTCGGATGGATAACGTGCCATATGAAGAATCGAATCCCCTGCCATATAAGATTGGCCACTACAAGAAAAATTATTTTTACCGACCGACATTTGCGGTCGGTAACCCCGGGATGCAGGTCGTTTCGGGGTTTACCGACCACAACATGCGGTCGGTAATCTACTGGTAGGTATTTTTCCCCCGACCAAAATTTTTTGATGTCGGGACCTTGCCGACTGCACGGTGGTCGGTAAATTTACCGACCGCAAATTAAGGCGGTAATTCTATTTTATGAAAAAAATATGTTCAGTAGGGCTCGAACCACCCACCTCAACATCACAATCCTCAACTCTAACCACCTTTGTCAACCCTTAAAATCACCAACACAAACCCACCATGTGTCATTTATAATAATTCCTCTCCAAGTTCTCCCCAAATGCTGAAGAGGGGATTCAAACCCTGGTTTCCATGTTTCTCACCTACACGCATGACACCCAGACGCACAAGCTTTCATGTTGTTATATGCAATGTGTTATATATATAATATATGTAACTATAAATGCATACATTAAAAACCGAAAAAATAAAATAAAACTGATATTAATTAAATAAATGATAAAATAATTCATTAATTAAATAAAAATATAAAATTGAATTAAATGAGTAAAATAATTAATCACTAATTAAATTTAAGAAATAAAATCAAAATTATAATTATATCTATATCTATAATTAAAAACAATTTTAATATTTATTTTTTTCTTTATATTATTTAATAAATAAATAAATAATTAAATGGCTCAAATAAATAAATAAATAATTAAATTTTAAAAATAATCAAAGAAATATTTTATAAAAATAACAAATAAATGGAAAAAACTTTAGAGACCGTAAATTCGGTCGATAATGCGGTCGGTAGATTATATTTTTTTAAAAAAATAATTAAAATTAAAAAAAATTGAAAAAAGTACCGACCGCATTTGCGGTCGGTAATACCTACCGCAATAATGTTGGTCGGTACAGTGGTTGCTCTTAAATCTGGGCCCCAGTAACGGCTCCTTTTTACCGATGACCAGGTGCGGTCGGTAAATCCGACCCGCATCCTGGTGGTCGGTGATTTCGGTCGGTTTTTTTTTTTTTTTTTTTTGTGGGCATAAAACTTGACCACTTGATCAATTCCTCATCTTTCCTGGACGAGCAAACATTTTGGGTTCCTTTTCTCTTTTCAATTATCTCAAAAAATAATATTTTTGTTTATAATTTAAATACGAAAAAAATTAAATGCAAATAACACTTGCATTTTTGGTAAAATGAATTTGCTACCAAATTTTATAAGTAACTACTAAATGTTTAGTTGCTAAACTCGGTAACTAAACAAATATTCTTGTTATGTTTATTATCTATGGAATTCAAAAAAGTAATCCAAAATATTACTATAACAAATTAATTGAAATACTATTGGTATTCTTATTGCACCCTTAGTTCTCAACTTGCGAATTGCCCATGATTACAACATTCACATATACACACAAGTGCTGCATGTAAGAATGTAGTTATATAAGTGATTTGTTACAAATATTCTGTATTTCTAACTATCGTTTTCAATAAAAATAACAAAATTGAACCGATCGAAATGTTTTTTTATTTTATTTTTTTTAAAATTTTTTTTTTAAAAAAAGGTAACAAAGTTATACTAAGAAAAAATAAATAAATAAAGAAGAGGAAGGAGACGACAGGAGTAACATTTTATATTTCCGTTAAGTAAAAATAAGAGGGTGTTTGGATTGGCTTCTACCAAGGTGCTTTTGGCTTTTGCTTCTGCCAAAAGCACTTTTGGGGAAAAAGAAAGGTTTGGTTTGGCTTTTTTGAAAAAGCAGAAGCACCTCGAAAAGCTGCAAAAGTGCTTCTGGGAGAAGCAGCCCAGGGGTGCTTCTCCGAAAAGTAGAAGCCAAAAGCACCTAGTAATGTGTGAAAGGTCATAAATGTCCCTACTAATTTATTTAAATTACACTATAAATACTACGTACTATCCTATATAAATAGCATATCCTTTTTGGTAATTTACACATTTTAAAAGCACTTTTCACTTTTACACATCCAAACACATTATTGAAAAAAAGCTGCTTTTCAAACATTTCATCCAAACACAAAAGTTCCCCGCTTCTGCTTTTGGCTTTCACTTCTACTTCTGCTTTTGGCTTCTGCTTTTTTCAAAAGCCAATCCAAACGGGCCCTAAGTGTTGTTGATGTTATTGTTCCATTAAACTATTTGTACTCATATATGTTAAATTTATATGTCATGAATTTAATTTAGGTCGCCAATTATTTCAATTCCCATACATATATTTATGGATTCATTAAATGCATGCAGAGGTTTGGTGCCGCGTCATCTATACATGACATGCAACATATTTCCTTTTTTCTTTAAAAATAAAATAAAATATGTACTTACTATTTTAACTTTACTTTTATCACTATTTAATGAAATGAAAAGAATAAGATTGTTCGTGAATCACGTAGTTAATTATTCATGGTTCAAAACACATTTTGTATTGCATGAAAAGGAAAAAATTGTACAATTATTAAAAAGCGAAATTAGTATTTTTTTTGTTTTCCTCTTTTGTTTTTCTTAGATATATTATTATTGTTAATATTATTAAAATAAAATAATGCAGCTTAAAATATAGTAGAAGTATTTGTGTAGATTCTATAAGTGTTTTGCGTAGCAGTAGAGGAGGAGCACGATATAATGTACAACTACAGTACGATGTGCATGTTGCAGCTGCAGGTCTTTTATTTTCTGTTACTGAGATCACAAAATAATTAATTTTCCACTGTACAGTAGTATATTTATTTAATTTAATTATTGCTGCAGTGGAGAATAATTAATTGTCACAGTTGGTATTCTTTAGAGCAGTTTTTAGTACTAGTATTAAGTAAACATAGTACTTTAATTTATTGAATCCATCAGTCAAAATGGTTGTTCATCAGTTTAACAATCATCATCATCATATATCATCGCTATTATATTCGCTGCAACCACTGGTGTGTGTTTTATTATGTTGCACAGAAAAATAAGGCCTTATTTTAGTCCTTATACATTTAATAATAAAATAAATTAAATATAGTCAAATCAAGTAAGTAAGGAGAAAATTAAATGTGTTTTCAATCGAGCCCTAGGGTACGGTCGGTTGGTTACACATGGGTCATCGCCTCAATGTATGCTACTAATATTAATGACTCTATGGTACTAGCAGTTTGGTAAAATTTTATTGAACATATTACTACTACTGTAACAGACATTATTTGGTAGCTCAATTATTAAAAGATGTGAGGATTGCTATAGTTTACTCATTATTAATGTGTTGTCTAAAATGTCATAATGATATACTATGTACTATTAGTATCTTTTTTTTTTTTTAATTTTATTATCATTGAACTTAAAAGGGATTGATAAAGCAAAGAAATGAGTGGAATTGAACCCTAGTAAATCATAGAATTAGAAAATTAAAAATTTAAATAACTTGTAGGAAGAGGATTCAAACCTTAATTCTAAAATTTCGAAAATAATAAACTAATAGTACTATCTTATATCCATTAATAAAAAAATAAATTGAGAAATCAAACGCAGTTGGTCTGGAGCTCTGACAGTTTAAGCAAAGCTCTCGGGTTCGAGGCTTTGTATTTGCAGAATTCTGCTTTGGGATAGGGAACCCTTCAATGCTGATCTGATTCTCGAGCGATTGATTTTGAGTCCAATAAAGTTTGGAGATACCCGGTTATTTATCATACTAAAAATAAATTGAGAAGATAGATGTCAGATAATGATACTTCCTCTGTTATCTTTTAAATGCACCATTACTGCTTTTCACGTTGTCCAAGACACATTTTTAAATGTTAATAACTCAAATTATACATAAATAAAAATTATAAAAATTCGATATTCTAAAACTACGTGATTAGACGAATCTAACAAGATCTCACTTGACTATGTTTTTCTTATATAACTATATTAAAAAAATAATTAAAGTTACTCAATGAATAATGACTACTATGCAAATGGATCACTTATTTAATTTGAGAACGGAGGTAGTAATTGATTAAATTTAATTTACAACTTCATTTCTCAATTTTGCACTTCAATCAATATCTTAACATTTACTTCTATTTGCTGAGTGTAGTTTTATTTTATTTTACTTTTACCACTATAGTAATAATGCAAGTAATAAATTTTGGGAGTGATTTGACAGCAGAGTAATGTGCAGGTAAAAATAAATTCCACAAACTATTTAACTATAAAAAAAAATGAAAAAGGCAATATTGCAAATGTTCTTCAAAATAAGGGATTTCAAAATCCCTAATTAATCTATTTATGAAACATACTTTAATTTATATAGAATTTAATGCAATTTTTAAGGAATATATATATAATAGAATTTTTAAAAAAAAACATTAGTAATTTAAATACAAAAAAGAGTTAATTAATATAAAAAAAATTACCAAAAAAAATATAAAAAATACAACCATCATTTCAAAACAAATAAAAAATAAAAGCCCGCAGAACCTTTTGTTGTTGTCTCTTGTGTGTATTAACACGAATCATATATCCGATCCAAATATGAATATATGAGCTGAAAATAAAATTTGAACTTATATCATTCTAATTAAGAAGAGGTGGGACTTGGGAGTTATGTTCAGTCTAGGGGTGTTAATGAGCCAAGGTAGTTCGCAAACAGTTCGAGCTCGGTTCGATCAAAGTTCGGTCAAAATTCGACTCTAATAGGCTCGACTCGAGTTCGAGTTCGACTCGAATAAATTACAAACCAAGCCGAACACCATCGAGTTCGGCTCGAAAAACTCGCGAACAAGCTCATGTTCTATTAACTTATAATACAAGTCCCATATAATACATGTCATTTGAAATGTATTGTACTAGTACTGTATTTGTTTAGATTTTAAAATAAATAAAGTAAATATAGAGTGTATTACTATATTTCCGACATGTCTACCCTATGCAATTAATGCATCTCCTTTTAAAGTGATATGAAATGAAGAATTATTTATTCATTAGTAAATATATTTATTTTTATACATATATTTATTTATTAGTAAATATAGAAGTTATATAAAATATTAAAAGTTAAAGTGTGTCTGAATCAAACATGACATATTTATTGGAATGGATGGAATCATTTTTAAATTATAAATATATTTTTAAAATTATTTAAATATATAGATTAAATAAAATATATGTAATTAAATGTATGCAATATGTTAAATATAATTTCTTTTATAAATTATGTGAAAATGAAAATGAGATTGTTCGAGCTCGGCTCAATTTCGTCAAAGCTCGGTCAACGCTCGGCTCGAAGTAGCTCGGTCAATGCTCGGCTCGGTCAAAGCTCGGCTCGAATTCTTACGAGCTCAAGCGGACCTTACCAGTATTCAGTCTCAGTTCAGCTCGTTAACACCCCTAGTTCAGTCACTTATAGTAACTAGACATTCATTTTTGTATAAAATCCTACACTAATTAATGAGTATTTTCTAATTGTCTTTAATTACAGCTGGCTTATTACTCCTCTGTCCCGCTAAATGTGTCTCATTTTGATTTTTGACACTGTTTATTGGTCAACCTTGACCTAATGCTATCGCAATTATTTAAGAACAAAATATAGTCAAGTTTGGTCTTGTTAGAATCGTCTAACCATATAGTTTTAGAATATATATATATTATATCATTTTTATTTATATCGATTTTAAGATATTAATAGTTAAACAAATACATTGGATAGCGTATCTAAAAGTTATGAACATAAATAATGGAACAAAGGGAAAACTACTCCCTCCGTTCCTAAATAGTGTCTCTTTAACCTCAATTTCAATAACCAAGATTTGCATTAATTAACTCATAAATTTATATTTTTACCTTTCAATTAAACTTATTCTTAATAAATGTCAACAAATAGCATTTATGTAAAGTGAAGGGCAATATAGTAAAACATAACATAACTACCTATAACTACCTAAAAATGACAACTATTTTGGAACACTTTTTATTATCTAAAAAGACAACTAATTAAAAAGTAACGGAGTGAACTCAAGTTGGCGGCATCCTAAAATAAATAGCTACTTCACTCGTGTTCGAAAAGAATAAAGTCAAGAATCAAACATATTTTGTCCCAAGTTTAGCTATTTTCTTGAGAGACGCTATGTTACTGATTAGTTACTTCTGTTTCCTCTAAACGAATAGTGGAATTGGCAACTAAAAATAAGAAAAAGAAAGAAAACAGAAAAGAAAAAGAGCAAATGCACAAAAGTATTAGGCTCTCATCTAAAAAAACAAAGAGAGAGAGAGAAAAAAATGAAATCCCCTCTAAATGAAACATACCTATTTTCTAAAGAAAATGGAGGGAAACGAACACTAGCTAGCTTGGGTGGGGTGTTGGGGGTATTAAAAAGAGAGAATACATTCAACATCCCATTTTTCAATTGATTGAATAACTTTAAGCAGGAAAAGATGCAAGAGAAGCAATGGAGAATGTAACACCCCCATTTTTCCTAAAGGTACAGCGGAAGCAAAATGCGGGAAAAATGGGCCGATGTTACCGCCACGCATTCTGGGCTGTCCGAAATACGCTAAGGCTAGCAGGCATACTTGCATAAAATCAGAGTTTAATGTATATGCTAACCATTTTCAAGATAAGCTGGCATATAACTCGCACAGAAGCTTATAATACTGTAACAAATATAAAATAAGCTTATTTATAAAAGTTTGATTTGCATAACCAAAACAAAGGAATGCGTTCCGCTAATGAGCTCAACGAAAACAATTCGTGGAGTTTTAATTTAAAAGAGGTTGTCTATCTCGTATTTCAAAAAGAATACTATTAAAAATGCTAAACGCATTGTTTTAAAACAGTAAGGCACATTATTTGTGCGAGTGGGATAAAAGCCAAATAATTTTTTTGAGAATAGTAGAACACATATGCCAAGTACACTCCAGTCAAGGATAATTAAAAATACATATTTTTCCAATAATACCCGAACCGTGCCCGATGTCGTAAAAATGCCTACTGATCCTCACGGATATCAAAACCTGAAAAGGGATATTAAAAGTGTAGAGTCAGCGAAAAATATCGCTGAGTAAGTAAACCCTTACTCCCGGAGGAGGTCGAGTTGCGGAAATAATTAAAAATGACATTTATGGAATAAGGCATGCTTAAACGAGGATAATTTATACATATACGAAATATTATACTATATCCCGGGAACAGATAATATAACAATATGCGTTACCGAGAAATAATTATCTCAGCCACCGTGATGTGCAGGTTTCCCCGCCGTAGGGCCCAATTCGCACATACACTCAAGGGTGTGGGGGAGGTAAGAAATTTCCTCAACCCACTGTGGGATAAGGTAATGGCATCGGGCTGAATAACCCCAGTGGTCTCCGCGTGGCTAAAATATGCACAACAAACGAGGGAGTTGGGCAGCAGCGACCCACACACAGTCCCACCCCCGTAACAATGCGCGCTCAAAAATCCGTAGGATTTTGAGAATAGTTGCAACAAATATTAGGCACAGTAAAAAAATAGCATACCAATATTCTAAAAATGGTAGGGAGCAATAAGCATAAATTTAAAATATAATAAAGCGGTATTTAAAAATTTATGCTTAAGCTAAAATAATTTGGGCTTACTCCAAAGAGTAAAAATCTACTTACCGTTACCGTAGGCTTGGGGTTAGCAACACAATGCAGGCGACGAGCAGATAAATTTTTTAACTATATTCCACAAGAAGCCTCCAATTGCAACTCTACTTCACCATCTCTCTCCCTAACTCACAATTATCCAAATAATATTCTCTTTAAAAGATTTTTCGACAATCTCAAGGGAGTAATTTCATATAAGGGCATTCAACAATGCCAAATATCATTTCAACTACAAACCCCCATATCAACTTATCATAAATCTGAAAATATCATTTCACGGATCTCAAAATCCAACAATTTCATAATAGGTGCAACATCACCATTTCTTATGTCGCAATTTACGCCAAACAGCTTTAAAAATTCATACTAAAGGCGTTTGCTCTGAAATTTGAACTGTAGATACTCAACACATAGATGAATAAGTTTCATGTTTTGCACTTTTCAAAATAAGGTACGAAAACAGGTCAAAAGTTGTGATCTTTGTAAAACTACCTTGCTGTCAGAGTTTCAACAACAGCGGCTTACATTTCAACGAGTGTTAAAAATATCAAAACTCACTCAAAAATTATGAAATTTTTCAGAAATATTCTATACTAGAATGAAATATTTCTCATAAAGAACCTAAAGAAGATTCCAAAGGGAAATACGAAAATTAACTCGATCAAGTTAGGGTTTCAGAAAATCGCGCTCACAGCCGCGCGGTCGGAGTTAAAAATATTCTGGGAAAAATCCACTCAACGAAAAATTCTGAAATTTTGCAGTTGTGTTAAAAATTCATAGATCTAAATTTTGTATGAAGAAAGATTTGGAAAATTCGGAATCAAAGATCATGATATAGAAAGATTTTCATAAAAGATCCAAATCGCAGAATTTGAAATCTAATGCGCAATCTCTGTAATTTAAAAACTGACGATGACTCTATGGACCAAAAATTACGAAATTTTAACCCTAAGTCCTGCACACATATATCTATAACTTTCATTTAGAATGTTTTGCAAAATTCAGATTTGAAAATATCGAAACAAGAGAATCTTTAGAGAACACAGAAACAGTCAGATTTGCGAACAACAATGATTTCGAATTTTGGAACATTATGGACGAGTTCTAGGGCACCAAAACTGAATATGGATGAATTAACTTACAATGTTGGATGCTCCTTCAATTGCTAGGAGTGCCGAGAGCTTCGGTAAACCCACGAAAACTTTAGGAAGGAGAAAAACTACTCACTAAGAAAAGCCTGCACTAGACTTGGTGTTTCTTGCTCTCTTTACGATTATGATGAAATGATTTAGTTTGGTATGAATTGAAATGAAAAATTTTGCCTTTATTTATAGACATTTCTAGCCGCAATATGCATAGTAGTCAATAGCCGCATTTCGAATAGTACTAGCCGCAATATGCATAGTAGTCAAAGCCGCATTTCGAATAGTACTAGCCGCAATATGCATAGTAGTCAAAGCCGCATTTCGAATAGTACTAGCCGCAATATGTATAGTAGTCAAAGCCGCATTTCGAATAGTACTAAGCATGTGAAAAAAAAAATATGAACACCAACACATTTTCTAGTAAATAATTAAATCTTACACAATTAATTCATATGCAACTTTTGGGCATAAAAATTTACCCTTCTATGTCATGTATGCATATGACCCCATTTCATTTCCTCTAATAATCGATAGAAATTAAATTTATGAAACAGTTTTAAAAATATTAAATTCTAAAAAAAATTATTTATTTATTTATTTATTTTAAATTTTACGGAGTGTTACAGAGAAAATAAATTAAAATTGGAAAATAATATGCATATATGTTAAGCTTTATACTATATACTATGAAGTATATCTATATATATTAATTGGTGGAATAGATAATTAATCACTTAAATGACTCTATCACCTTAATTAATTAAACAAAGTTTTGGAATTAAATGTTTGGGCAACATCAGATACACAAAAGATTACTGAAGAGATTACTCGCTCTCTAAACAATGTGTGTGTATATATATATATATTGGAACTTTTAAATTTAAATTTTTCTTAATCTATATATATATTAAAGCATTAGTGAACAACCCATCCTACATTTAATGTAGTGCCTCCATTTCAAATTTCTAATTTTTATAAATTTTTGTATTTTTTAATTTATCCATTTTAGATTTTCGCATTTATTTATTTATTAATTATAGATTTTCAGTTTTGAAATATATGGAATTCCTACCATATTCACTTTAAAAAGATTTGAAAGATTTGAAATTTTACATATCTTATTTTATCTATATTATTTTGTATTTTTTAATTTACTAATTTTAGATTTTCGTATTTATTTATTTATTCATTATAGATTGTAGTCTATCGTCTATAAAATCTATCATTTACTTATAAACTAGATATTTCTCCCGCGCTCCGCGCATGGGCTTCGTGTATGGGCATTAATTATTTTTAATACAAACTAATATTAACTCAATTAATTCAAATTAATAGCATTATTTTAGTATATTTTTAAAAATAAAAGATTTTATAAAATAAAATTTCTATTATCGTTTCTTTTTTTCAAAATGATAGAAGAAATAAATTTTTAATTTTTTTCATAATACGTACCAAAGTATAAATTCAAATTTTTATAAAAAGAAAATATTAATAAAAAAATAATTCATTAAGATTACCAACCCTCCTAATTATAAATATTATATGTATAATTAAATGATTAAATATATTATAACTTTAGACTTTGTAACCCACTCTTAATCACCGGTAAAAGTATGTTGATTGTATATAATAATATAAATATTGAAATATAATACGATACCAATGATATCAATATTAATAATATAATATGTCTGTAGATTAATGACTAATAAAAATATATAAACGATAAATTATTATGATATTGATTTTATGTACATAAAATAAATGTTGGAGAAGAATAGCTTTGCAATCATACGGTCATGAATTTTTTAATAAATTTTAGGATGAGTGATTTTATTTTCTAAATCTTTGATATGTAGTATCTTTATACTAGAATTATTGTTTGAACACATAATATATAATTTTATAAAGAGATTAATTATAACTTAAAAGGTTAATATATGTAGCACAATGAAAATATGGTTCCAGAATATATTATATAGATTAAGATTCCGTGAGGCATATTTTTACTTAGTGATTTTATTTTGATATGTATCTTTATGATAGATATGCATATTTTTTAGGATAAAATACTGTTTGAATCCATAATATATAATTTTTATAAAGAGATTAATTATAACTTAAAACTTTGTTATAGACATCACAATAAAAATATAGTTGAAAGATTTAGGTGGAGAGCAATAGATTGCATCCTACGGTCATTGATATTTAAGATGAAGTGATTTTACCTTCCAAACC
The DNA here is from genome assembly GCA_030278955.1 of Hygrophila difformis. Lineage (NCBI taxonomy): Eukaryota > Viridiplantae > Streptophyta > Magnoliopsida > Lamiales > Acanthaceae > Hygrophila > Hygrophila difformis. Next base: position 10,322,394 of record JAOANR010000001.1, read on the forward strand.
TTTGATATGCATCTTTATGATAGTATGCATATCTTTGAGCTTAAATTACTTTTTCAACCCATAATATATTATTCTTATATATAAATAGATTAATTATAACTTAAAAGGATAATATAGGTAACACAATAAAAATATTTTGTGTTGGAGGATTTAAGTGGTGATCAATAGATTGCAATATTAAGGTCATTGAAAATTTAAGATGAAATAATTACTCTTTCTGGACCTTTGACATGCATCTTTATGATAGTGTGCATATCTTTGAGATTAAATTACTTTTTGAACCCATAATACATAATTTTTATAAATAGATTAATTATAACTGAAAAGGATAATATAGGCTCGCAGCATAATAAAAATATAGTTTCAGGATTTATTATTGTATTGATGATAGATTAAATTTAAAATTATACTTGATACTAAAAATTATGATTAAAATTTGATTAGAATTTTCTGTAGCAGAATAATTTCTTTTAAATATAAATTTTAATAAATTAACAAAATTATGGTTAGAATTAATTGATTTTTTAATTGATTATATTGATTTAATACAACTAATATAATATATATTGGATATATATATTCAATTAAAGAATTTATAATATATATATATATTTAATTAAATATTTATTAACCATCAAATGTATTATAATTTGTTTATGATTTATATATTTCAAAAATATATAGAAAAGTTTTTGAAAGATTTGTTTATAATATATAGATTTATAGTTTTATGATTTAAATATAGTATTAAAAGTTGATGACATGGCATAGATAGAATTAATCAGCGGTGAGGTGTATCTTGATGATTAATCAGCGCTGATGTGTCTTTTTTAGGTCCGTTGATCTATAAAATGATGGCATAATTACTGATTAACCCTTAAAATTAAAATTTTGAGTTATTTTGGAAAATGACAATATAGTCTACACATGCAAAAAAGTATTCAGAATTTATTATATAGATTCCCATTTTATCATCATGTCATATCTATATATTCACTTTTAAAAAGATTTGAAAGATAAAAAGAAATTTTGTATTTTTTATTTTATCTATGTTGGATTTTATTTATTTGCATTTTTTTACTCTATTTTAGAGTTTATTATTTTACATTTTTTTAATTTTATTTACTTTAAATTTTATTGATTTAGTACTTATTTATAGATTTTTAGTTTTTACACCATAGGATTATTATGACGAGGTTTTGCACTGGCAACTAAGAATTATGTCGCGTTTATGTTTCAATATGGTGAACATATTATAATGTCGGGAATGTTGTGTAGGTTTAGTCTCAATTTGGTTATATTTTTTTGTATGAATGATGTAATAAAAATGTACATTGCACCTCAACTTTATTTATTCATGTTAAAGATATATTAATGTGTATATGGAAATCCCAATTTTTAGTTTTTAAAGATATTTAATTTTCAATTTATATGGAGTTCCCACAATTTTCAGTTTTTTTAAAAACTAGAATTTCAAATTTAAATGAAATTTGCAGTGTATATATGCAATTTATATTATTAAAAGATACATTAATGAATATAAAAAAAATATTTGTATATATTAATTAATGTATATATAGGCCATGTTTTTACAAAAATATGTCATTTCTCTTAAAAGTAATATACAATTATATAGTTGCGAATAGATCCATCAATAAATATAAAGTAAATAAAGAAGGAAAATTTAGTTTTTTTAAATCTACTCCCCATGTCCCATTATTTCTGTCTCAAAACTTTTGGACACGCATGATATCCAGTACATTTGTTTAACATTTAATATCTTAAAATGTACATATGTAAAAATTACGTAAAATATATATTCTAAAACTACATGATTAGATAAATCTAACAAGACCGAATTTGACTATATTTTTCCGTATATAATTACGATAACATTAGGTCAAAATTAATCAATAAACAGTGTTAGAAAGTCAAAATGAGACACTATGAGTGCGACGGATGGAATATTTTTTTAAGAAATACTCCCTCCATTTTATAATAAGTGTAACACTAGGAAATGACACAAGATTTAAGGTAAGTTAATAAAATTTATTTAGTTGAATTAATTAAATAAATAAAATAAGTCGTATTTGAATTTATTCCTTTTGACTTTTATTTTAAGGATATAAAAAATTACTCCCTCCGTCCCACTAATAATGTCCCGTTTCTTTTGGACACAGTTTTTATATGGGGATAGTTAGTATTTAATGTAGGGATAGATTAGTGTTTAAAGTGGGGGTAAATTAGGAATTTATGTGATGTGATTGGAATGTGTTGAATTTTTAATTGATTTATTTATGTGTGATGTGATAGTTCTGTGTTTGAAATTTTAATATATTTATTTATTGACCTGATATGATGAGAGTGAGTTTGTATTTAATTATTTCCTAAAAAGGAAATGGGACAATTGAAGTGGGACGGACTAAAAAGAAAAATGACACGGAATTAGTGGGACGGAGGGAGTAATAATTTAAGTATAATTAGTAAAAAAATTATTAACCTTCATAACATTTCAAATATGGTAATGTAACATTTATTTTCAAACACCCAAAAAGGGAAAGTGTAACACTTAAAAAACAGATGATGTAATTCATCAATCTATATTTTAACAGATTTGAAATTGATGAAAAACAAATATAAATCTAGCTTTGTTAGAAAATCGTGATTGTGAATTATCAAAGTAAGTTAATATTGAAAAGCTAATTGCTGCAAATTCTATAAGTTTGAAAATTTTCTCTGGAATGCCGGTACTGAATGAAGTCTTAACGTCTGAAACAAATAATCTATTGATACTAGAAGAGACATATTATAATAAGGAAGAAATGAAAGAGGATCATGCTAAGTTATTACATTTGCTGATTGAAATTGTTGATTCATTTTTCTTTACGTTGTGGAACTGACAATACATTTATCGATAATTTATCTAGAAAATATTATGTTTAATCCTTCATGGTAGATGTATATTGTGCTGCCTGTAGCATCCAATGGAATAGCACCATTCTCATTCCAAGAGATAGGACTGCACATTCTAGATTTAGTACTCCACTAGATTGTGACGAGAATTCTACCTGTAAAGAACTTACATCAGAAAATTATTTAACATCTCTAGAAATTTTTTTAACATCTCTTCTCATTAAAACAAAGCTTAATATTTGTGATGAAAATTCTTGATTGGTGGAATGATTATGAGTCCGTCTGAATTAACCAAATTCTCCATTCAATTTAAGAGGAAAAATTCCACTCGCAGTTTGTTTTGCTATGACTATAAAAAAAAACAAAAAAAAGTAGATGTCAACTTTTACAGAAGGTTAGACTCTATCTTCAAAAATCAGTTTTTACCCATGTCAGTTATATGTTGCAATATCTCGTGTCACTGTAAAGAGGAGACTCAAAGTATTAATATGTAATTAAGATGGTTCTTGAAGAAAGAGTTGATCACCTCCTTACTGAGTTTCACTTCTGTGCAACTCAATTTGATTTTAGTGTGTACATTTGTAGACAACTTCTCAATTTCTTTTGATGCAGCCCTCTATATCACCTTTCCGGTCACCCACTGCCTTGGCCCCGTCTATTAACCTTCGATAGGCCTTTTCATTTGATGCATTGGTTTGAACATTATAGCAGGGGAAATGTGATGGTTGTAACTTGTGTAAGGAATGTCATGGTGACTTACTACTTGAGACTGCGAGATGTGGAAAGCCGAAGAAGGATTAAATACAGACTGATGGGTGGTTCGGTTTTTTAAGTCTTCTGCCTTGTGTCTAGGTTTGTTGATTTGAGATTTTGAGTTATGGTTAGTTTTGCCTGAAAACACTGCTCTAGATTCTCCGGATTCTGGATTTCTGTATCTCGAATGTTATGTCTGTAATCGTTTTGGATTCAAAGGAATAAGGCATCGTCTTTTCTAAAAAAAAAACTTAAGATACTATAAGAAATGTTATTTACAATGAAAATTATATATGGCAAATATTTGCTCAATAAATACTTCATGTACGTGATGGTAATTGGTAAAGTTGGTATTAATCTTGAAGATATACAATTAGATTTGACATTTCCAGATGATAATTTTATAAACTCTACGAGAGATTCTATAGCGGCAATTGTTGAAAATACTTATACAAATATAAACTGCACCACTCCAAATCCAAACATTTTTACTATATATTAACCCCTACCAATGAGATTGTTTCTACAATCAATAATTATATCATGGAACGTATGTCTGGAAATGAAAATGTATATATATTTATATCAGTTTTAACAATATTTGTCAAAAGGATGAAAGCATAGATAATGCCAATGAATTATTTTCACTGGAATATCTAAACACGATCAATTGTTCTGGATTACTGAATCATGAAATATAGTTGAATAAGGGTTGCATAGTCATTCTTCTTAGAAATATATATCCATCCAATAAATTATGTAATGGAAGTAGGTTGATAGTAACAAAGATGCGGAACTAGATAGTTGACGTTAAACTAATTTTCGGGAAACCATGAAAATAGAAAATTTTTAATTGGTAGAATTATTATGAGCCTATTTGATTTAACCAAATTTTTTATTTGATTTGAGAGGAGAAAATTCTCACTCACAGTTTGTTTTGCTATGATTATAAACAAAAGTCAATGTCAATCTTTAAAGAATGTCGGATTTTATCTTCCAAAACCAGTTTTTAGCCATGAACAGTTATGTTGTAATATTTCGTTCACTAGCAAGATGTGGCTAAAAGTATTAATATGCAATTAGGAATGATTACCTCAAGATATCATAAGAATTGTTGTTTACAATGAAATTTATATATGACAGAAAATTTGCAAAATGAAAAGTTGATGTAGGTGATGGTAAAACGAGTATTGATTTTGGAGATGTACAATTAGATGTGACATTTTCGGACATATACAAATATAAACTGCACCACTTCAAATTCAGACATTTTAAAATATAGTGTTATACTAGCCTCTATCAATGAGATTTTCACCAATTAAATTTGAGCAAATTATTAGGAAAATTTTCATATTATGCTTCATACTTATTTTTAAATTTTATTTTATCTTAATTTAAATTTCAAATCAAATAAAAATATTATTTTAATAGTTATTTTTATTGATCTGTTAGGTTTGTACCGGACAAGCCACAGAAGCTAAAGAATACGGTAAAATATGATTTCTTTGTTAGTTTTAAAAATAATTAAATTATATTATCATATACATCCTATTTTGAATATATAAAAAAAATCATTACACATTTTTCATTACTCAAAATACAATTTATTATTAATTTATATAATATAAGTACATATATTATATAAAATATAAAATTATGCCCGTCGAGTCTCGACGGGTTATTTACTAGTTAAATAAATAAAAAGGATTACTCGCTCTCTCTCAGGTATAATGTTACGCTTATTTTGGGCACCAAATTTAATATATTTATTTAACAATTAATATTTTAACATATATAAAAGTAAAAAATATTTTAAAATATATAATTATAAAATTATGAGATTAGACTAATACTTCAACAATACACAAGACTACCTAGTTTTTATTATATATTTGAAGTAAAATAAAATTGAAGTTAAACCATTAGTAGTAAAAATCAAATGTAACTTCCCCGAAAAATACTATCAAATGTACTCCACTTTGGCATGGACGAGGGAATCTATTTTTTTTAATAATTTCAAATGTTTCAATCAAGCTCCTTGTCACCAAAAGAAAAATGATCAACCTCCAAGATTATAGGATCTAAATTGCTAAATTATATAACACCATATGCTATATATATATATATATATTTAGTTATATATAAATACATATTGATTTATTTATTTATTTTTTATTTGTAAATCACATTGACACACGAACATATTGATTTAGTACTCCCTCCGTCCCACGAATTGTGGCTCGTTTCTTTTGGGCACGGTAATTTATGTGGTGGGGTGTGGTGAGGTTTAGTGGTTAAAGTGATGTGGGTATTTGTGTTTAAAATTTTAATGAATTTTGACTTTCTTTATTGTTTAGCTTTGACAAAATATTATTGTAATGATTTAATTAGAGAAAAATATTCAAGTGTGGTCTTGTTAGAATCGTCTAGACGTCTAGATTTAGAATATATATTTTATATAATTTTTATTTGTACCAATTTTAAAATATGAAGAATTAAAGAAATGCAAGGGACTTTGTGTAGAAAAATAAAAGTGTATTGGAAGTTGTGCAGAATAGTAAAAGTGATTATTTTTAATGAAATTTAGAAACCATTAAGATTCTAATCATATTTATATTAATTAAATTTATCTAAAAAGGGAAAGTGGCCACAATTCGTGGGACAGCCCAAAGAGGAATACGAGCCACAATTCGTGGGACGGGGGAGTATTATTTAAAATTAATATGCTATACATTAGAATGCCTGTTTAGGCAAATAGTCTACCGCCTTCGTTTTGTCCCAAAATAAATCATTTGACTTGTGGTATAAAAAAAAAATAAAAATTTAAAAAAAGAGAAAAAGAAAAAAAGAAGCGCAAATATTAGTACTACAGTATATTGTAATGAAACCCTAAACCAGACCTCCAACCCTTCAAATCAGTCAAACGTGTACTAACCAAAAGAGGAGAACAAACTTGATTATTGAAACATCACAAATTGATCACATTACTAACCCAAAAACTTCACAGATTGATTATTAGAGACAGTACTGGACAAATTTCATAAGCTGCTGCATACTTACCCAAAGTATTTTCTTCTTCTTTTTTTTTTTTTTTTTTTTTTAATAACAAGTTCATCACAACTCAAAGCAAGAGGAGATCGAGCATATTAATTTTATATAAAACAAAACCTGAAAATGGCTCTTTCCCAACCTAGACAGACGAGGACGACGAAGACGACGATGATGATCGCATCCATTTTTTTTTGAATCATCACTTGAAACACATAATAAACACGTACAGTCCAATTCCCTCCAATCACTGCGACGATTCACAATTATCCTGCTCGATTTCTGATGCAGGCTCGTCCTCCTCCTGATCAAAGCAGTCGATCCCATAAGCCGAGTGCCCATTCCCGAACGCCTTGATGTGGTCCTTGAGCGACCTCTTGTGCTTGAAATCCGACCCGCACGTGCAGTACCAGAGCTTCCCGCAGTTCTTCTCGTGGGTCCTCCAATCGCCCCTCACCGCGAACGCCTTCCCGCATTTCCTGCACATGAACGGCTTTATCCCGTGCTTCCTCTTGTAGTGCGTCTGCAGCGTCCTGAAATCCTTCAGCGGCTTCGCCCTCGGGTGGTCTATGTTGTTCCGGCAACCCGGCGCGCAGCAGTAGCACGGCAGCCTCAGCATCGCCGTTGGCTGTGTCCCTCGCAGGGATTCGGGGCCCTTTCTGTACTGTGATCCATGCCCCCACATATGCATCTGCGAAAAATGGATTGATCTGCTCAGAATTTTGTAAGAAATGTCGATTATGGGGGTTTTTAAGGTTTAATTCGGATATGATGGGCTAGGGTTTTCCATCTGTGGGATTATGAAGTAAGCAGAATTAAAAGCCGACTGCTTTTTGTTGAAGGAATTGATAATTAAGTAAGGGTAACAAACACGGCATTGGTTCGTAGAGAATTGTGTGATAATTAAAATGGGGAAAGTTTAACAAGAAAGGGCTTTTTGCTGCTTTTGATGAGTTAAAGATTTTTTACAAAGATAGACAGAAATCTATGTACTGTCTGTCCATCTGTTTGAATTTTTTTTTTCTTTTTTTTTTCATCATGTGAGGATATTATCAGTGTAAAGTCTTGTTGAATCTTGACGAGGAAGGGCAGCGCAGCAGCAGAAAGGAAACAAACAAACTGCTGTCTGTGGGTTATTGAGGCGTTTTTTTCTGGTGAATTAAGGTTGAGTGTGCAGATTGAAAACCTTTTCTTTACTCTGATCATTGATGGGGCAAAACAAAAAAATACTAGTAATAATCTGAACAGGGAAAATGTTTCAGTTTTTGACACATCTGCCAATGCGTACAAATATTACAAACTTCAAGGACAAAAAGCATAATGGCTGTGTTGTTCAATCACACACAGAGGGTGGGGGGGTGGGGGTGGGTATGCTATGGTGACTGACTGACCAGGTTCCTCAGTTTGGACCAGGTAGATTTATGCAGATCCCCAAAACCTCAGGCATTTATTTTTAATTTGATTATTAAACAAGGGGGAAAACTGGAAAAGGGGGTTGATGAAGGAAATTTTAAAATTTTTAAAGTTTGAATTTAAACAAGGAGAAAGAAGTTACTGTATATTGAAAAATAAAAGGGGAGAAAGGAGAAAAAAAAACCCTAATTTGGACCCATACTAATCATCATACACCCTATCAATCCAGCAAAAAGGTAAAGGTTGAAATTACACTAGAAAAGATGTGTTCAAACAAAGAGAGGGATGGGTTTTCTCTTTTTCTGCAAAATCAAAAGGACAAGAAATAAAGAAAGCAGAAAATTTCAAAAAAGAGAGAATATAGTAAGTGTAGAGGAAAAATTAAAGTCGAGCTTTTTTCTCTAATTCAATTTAATCTTATCCCTTTAGGAAATTTGAAAAGAAATTAAAAGAAAAGGGGAAAAAGAGAAACACTGGCGAATAAACAAAAAGAAAGAAAGAAAGAAAGAAATACCTGCATGTTGTTGTATCTGTTGAAGGTCTTGAAGCAAAGAGGGCAAGAAAATTGTGTAGGTCCAATCAAAATCTGGGCAGGGGTTGGGATCCAATATTGGCCCTTGTTGAGTGGACTTGTGGGATTATACCCACTGTTAGCCACAGTAACTTCTTCTTTACTACTATTATCATTGTTATTGCTACTGCAGTAATTCCCAATTTCATTTCCATTACCAGTCTCTGCGGCAGAGGAAGAAATCCTCGTGATCAGCAGCAGATCAGCATCATGGCCATAGCTACTGGAAGGAGTAGAAAGCCCTAAATTCAGGGTCACTCCCAGTACAGATTCATCCAATTCTTCCTCTTCATCCTCCACTATCTGCACAACACAATTGCTGCTGTTGTTCTTGTCCACCTCCATGGCTGTGCAGGAGGACGATTCTCGATCAACCGAGGGCCTCCTGGTGGGGCTGAGGCTCAGCAAAGGGAGGGCCTCCTTCAGCGGCGGGGAAGGGGGATTCGATTGGTGGTAGAAGAAGGAATTGTGGGTATTATTGATGGCGGTGCTAGGGCAGTGGTGATTGTAGAAATTGAAGTTGAATGGATAGATATTTGAGGAGGAAGAAGAGGGGTTGTGGTTGAAGTGGTTCGTAGGGTTGAGATTGAACGGCCAGGATCCATTGCTGAAGTAATTGGAGTAAGGATCCGCCATTGATGAGTTCGCACAGAAGCTAGCTAGGGATTTTGAATTGAATTGAATTGAATTTGGGGAAGAAAGAGGACGGTATGATTTCGTATAGGTAGCCTTGTAGATGGGATGATGATGATGATGAGTAGAGGAATTGAAATGAAAATTGAAAATTTTTAGAAATGGAATGGAGATAGCACAATAAATACCAGATGACCTAAAAAGTTGTAAAGACAATGACTGCACAAACCCACCAAATTTAAACTAGTGAGAAGAAGTGGTTAACAAAGAATTTTTCTTTATTTTTTTATTTTGTACATTGTGTGTGTTTTTTGGGGGGAGGAGGAGAAGGGGGATTTATTAATGTATTTTCTTACATGGGGATACATTGATGTAAAGTAAAACCCAACTCAACAGTGAAAAGGGGAGACAAGAAATCACTTGTGAAATGTGACTAAACAAGAGAGGAAAATAAATGTGTAAAAAAATTGAACAGAGGTGAAAATATATTTCCAAAAAAAAAAAAAAAGAGTGGTGGGATTTGTGTGCGAGAGAGAGAGAGAGAAACAGAAACATTGGGACTTTGGAAAGAAGAAAGAAGCCCCTTTTTTGAACAGTGACAGAGAAGTATTATAAAAATTAAACAAATTATGAAGTACAGTACAAGTAGTAGTAGTAGTAGTAGGATAATCCAGAGATGAATAATTAATTAATTATTTTAGGAAGGGGCCAAGACATGGGGAGGAAATTAGGGTTTGGTGCTGTGTGTGTCTCCCATTAATTAATTAATACAACTCACATCTGCATATATATATATATATACACACATACGTACGACGTACTGGGTAAATACAAAATTATTACCACCAACCAAACTATACGTATAGCAGCAGTACTTTCTTAAACCAAATAAATAAATACTCCTAGAATTTAAATCAGTAGGGGGCTTACAATAATTTCTTGGGAATCAAACAGAAAATATAGATAATGTACTCCTAATAATATATAGTAGTAGTAGTAAACATAAATACAGTAAGCAAGAAGAAGAACCAAAGTTAAGTGCCGGCAATTACATAGAGAGGTGAGCAGTGGTCGGGTTAAGACATGTAACAGTACACACTGCTCATTCATACTGTTCACATTTCATTTACATGTACATCAAACTTACTGTGCATTCGTCATTAATTCCTCTTTTCACACAGTACTATTATTATTACTCAGGTGCATTCATACTCATACATATACATATATACATACATAGACTGATAGACACACCATGCATGTGTTGTTGTATGCATAGGTTTCACGTACGAGGCCCTCCCTGCCTGTCTCAATATATATAAGTAAATGTAGTGTATATATATATATTTATAAGTATATGTATGTGGGTATGTAGGCGCATGGGTGGGTGGGTGGCCTTTTTGGCTTGTAATGAAAAATTGAACAGAGACAGACAGAGAGGGCCGGGCCCTTTCATCAGTTTCATTATTTCATTTATGAACATTGTTCCATTAAATTCCACAAACACATGGAGACGAATTGAATTGAACGGGGAATTGAATTGAACATCGCATTCTTCTTCTTCTTCTTCTGTATTATTAGTATTATTACATGGGTTGAGGTTGATGGTTCCACCAGATAGATAGATAGACACACAACAGGCGCCAGCAGCAGCAGCAGAAGCAGCAGCATTTGGTGTATGTATGTACCTATCTACAACACTGTCCTGCGCATATGTTGTCATCATAATTCTTGTGCGAGACGACTGACCACCAACACTGCTTCATTTTGACTAAACTTTGTCTGCAGGTTAAAAAAAAAAAAAAAAAAACACTCATAAATATATCCAACTAGTACATGGCCCGGCCCCTCTACTTTTTACCTTCACTGTTAAATTCCAACTGTAGGGATAGTTAAACTGTAAATAGAATCAATATACAGTATATATATCTGTCAAATATACAAATAATAATACTTAAACAATTGCTAGGTTTGAATAATTATGAGATTAGATAAGCTCTCAAGTTCTAATTTTTAATTTATCAATAGACGAGAGTTTAGTCCAAATTAAAACGTACAATATTTACGGATGGGTGTGATTGGTGGTTACAAAACCACTCGTGCCTGATTATTTATTATTATTGGGTCTTTAAAGACCTAAGAAATACTCCCTCCGTTTTTTTTTAATTTCTCCACTTCTTCACTGCATACAATCCAATACAAGTTTTTAATCATTAATAACTAAAATTATATATAAGTAAAAATTGTAAAAAATTGATGTTATAAAACTACGCGATTAGACGAATCCAACAAGATCTCAATTGACTATGTTTTATCTTACACAATTGTGCTAAAATGTTGAATCAAAGTTACTTATTGAATAGTGTCAACTATTCAAATGGTGAAGATATAAAAAAACGGAGGGAGTATCTTGGTACCTACAAAACTATTTAACTTGGAAAAATTCAAGTACATGCTAGAAATTAGGAATGTAATTATTTTTCTGGTAGCAGTAAATATAATCAATGCCTGCTTGTACATAGAATAAATAAAAGTTCAATAATTTCATATTAAATACATTTTTTGAAGTGATATTTTTGTTTTACTTTTTTTAACAAATTTAATTTTTCTTAAAAAAAAAATATGTTTTTTTGTACTAATAGGACATGCAGTGATGAGGCAGGCGGCAGGCATATACAAAAATGGTTCAAATAAAAAATGTGTTAAATTTGTATCGCAGCTAGTAGCTACCCAATGGTCGTGCAATAATTTTAAGATGTAAATGCAAATGGGGCAGAAGTTAAGTTAATGCTCAATCATACAATTAGCCAGAAAACGTCAAAGCCCTAGCTAACAAGAACTATTGAAAAAGATAAAATCAATGAAATGACAGATTAATAGTATGTAGCATATAAAAGAAGAACAGATTTTCTCAAAAACAAAAAGAGACAGGCAGTAGCCTTGAGGTGACTCGCATTAAGGTTTGTCTAGGAAGATGCTAATGATTTGTCTTCACATTACTTGTGCATTACAATGTAAACCAGATTTGTGTCGATTTGAATTGTGAGAATTGATCAATTGATTTAATTACTTAAATGTGAAATCATTAACAAAGTTGTTCACCTCTGAGAACGACTGTCAAGCCATTTTAGTGAATCTTAATTAATATTCACAATAAATTGTTTCATTTGAGCTTATTTTTTAATAAAAATAAAAAATGTTATTCGATCTTAACTAGTTCTAGTTTAATTAATTTAATGAACAAGTTACAGAAGAACTTAGCTCAGAAATATCTCATGAGTTCATTTGCAACATGATATTATATGATTATATCTGTATATGTGTATATATTCACATTTATATGTTGAAAATTTTATTTATATTCGTTAATTGAAGAACACATTTAAGCTATAATAGAAATAAGAATAAATTTAGGGTCTATTCTATACGCAATTTCTGACCGCTTTTGGGAATTTTAATTTTTCTGTCAAAATAAAAAGCTTCATTCTTTATACAAGCTTATGAAGAGTGTATCTCTGAAAAAAGTTATGCAAACAAAAGCTACCCTACTTTCCAATCTAAATAATTCTTTTAACACTTTTAAATATTACAGTCACCTCTACCATATAAAATTAACAGTTCCAGCTCCTATCAAAATCCACGGCTCTTAAAGTTCATGTTCCCAACAGCTTAGCTCACAATTATAGCTAATTTTGCCAAATGCACCCAAAATATAGATTAATTATAAAATCCATCTGTCATGCATGGATATTAATTTTTATATACTGTAATTAACCAAGGAATGAAAGTGAAACATAGAAGATATTGTAACTAAGATTGCATACTAAGGGGGAAAAGAATGGAATGAAAGGAAGGATGGCAGCATTGCCAACAAATTAAAAAAGCAATTTGGTTAAGTCGTTTGACTTGATGTACTGCGGCATATTCTCACCATTGATTAACTTTGTAAATCGGTTGAGATTAACTTGAAGGTTAAAATAGTAAATTTGCTATATTATTTGAAAATGAATGCTTTTGTTCTTTTTCACCGCATTTCAATATGAGGATCGATTACATTACCCCCAATTTGCTTAATTATTATGCTATACATAGATATACGTCGCTAAAATATTTTTAAATAAAGTCGTTGAATTATTCATGAAAACGTACCCTAAATGTTGCTAGTTGGGTCGCTGAATTGTTGTTGAAAAATCGTTGAATTGTTCTTGAAAGCACCGCTGAATTGTTCTTTGTATGGTCGTTGAATTGTTCATAAAAACGTCGCTGAACTATTTTTGTTATCATCGCTGCATTGTATTATATAGCATTGCTGAATTCTTCTTTGTAGAATTGCTGAATTCTTCTTGGTAAAGTCGCTGAATTCTTCTAGGTATGGTCGCTGAATTCATCAACATATAGTCGGTGAAATATATTTTGATAGCATCACTGAATTGTTTTTGGCAGCACCGCATAATTGTATTTTGGTAGCATCGCTGAATTCTTCTTGATTGTGCCGCTGAATTCTGCTAGGCATAGTCGCTGAATTCTGCTAGATAGTGTCGCTAAAATATTTTGATAGCATCACTGAATTGTTTTTTTGTAGCACCGCGGAATTGTATTTTGGTAGCATCGCTGAATTATGCTATGCAATGTAGTTGAATTATGCTATGTTCGGTCACTGAATTCTTCATAAAATATTTTTGATAGCATCACGGAATTGTTTTTTCTAGCATCTTTGAAATGATGGATTAATACATTTGTTACCAAATATTATTTGAAATATTAGATATGGTTACCAAATATTTGATATGATTTACCAAATATTAGATATGATGATAACATACTAAATATAGGGTTATGTTTTCATTATGACAATTATACCATTTTTCATTTACAACCATTGGACTTTAAATGAACGATTGAGATCCTCGCCTTGATGTGTTGCAAATTTTACAGTCTCACCATAACCGAACCCTTAAAAAAGAGGTTGATGAGGTCTAGCTACTTAAATTTACATGGAAAGTAGAAACAAATTAAAATTCTGAATACCTATTTAGGAATTAGGAGTATGACTTTTGCAATAATACTCTATTGATCATATGAAAGTAGAAATTTCTGAACAGGGACCAAAATTCTCCCTTCATCTTATCTGTGTGACTAGTAGATCATTATTAATTAGTATATTCTACCACATTATTTATATTTATGTAAAATATAAACCCAATCCGTTCCATGTGTAATTAATATTAATATCTATAATTTCAACTCAGTGTATGCCCCCTTTTCCCCTGAATAACTTGGGAAATCATTTAACTGCTTTTCATATGCCAAAAATTTGACTACTCATAATGAGCTTTATAATAAAGGGATTTTGTGTATTTTACAAGACGACCCGATTTATTTTGTTTAATTTGGTTCTATTTTCATGTACCACAATGTCAAAAACTGACTATACCTCTAGAAGAAGGAAATGGTGATATGGGAACTTGCCACAAGACATTTTAATTATTTCCATCTTTTTTTACTTATTTTATTCTTTAAAATCTTTTGGCATACATTATTAGTGCTTAGGTGCATGATCTCTTTATTTTTAAACAGAAAAAAAGCTAATATGAAAACCCTAATTAATAATTGAACTAATTGCTGTGGCATACATATAATACATATAGATGATCATCTCCTTGACTGAGAGCAAAACAGAATCATGTCTGGATTGAAATCTTATAGTAGTATGCATATATTTAAATGTTTAAATATTGTGATACATATATATATATACATATATATATATGTATACATCTATCCAGTAATGTGTGGGCTCTACAAATATACATATATACACACACACATCTATATTGGTAAAAAAAGAAATACTACTAAGTATTATATATTCACATAATTGTTTTAATATTATTGAAAGGTAGAAAGGAGAATTAAGTTGCATGGCTATGGGGACAAAATGAATGTCTGGCGTTCTTTTGTGCATTTGAAAATAAAAATGGAAATCATTATCATGAGGCCCTGGAAATTAGGCTTTTTCAAAACACCTGCATATGTGTATAAATTTTGAAGCAGTAAAGAGACTACCATATTCTCTCATCAGACCAAAATTTGCCTGCAGAAGATAATATAAATATATATTTTTATTTATTTATTTATCTATATATATATATATATATATGAATAATTCCCTTTTATTCATTTCTTCCTTATCTATTTAAACTTTTACATATTATTATTATTATTATTATTATTACTCCCTCCGTCCCACTTCAAACGATCTGTTTGACTTTTTTACATTGTTTATTGTTCAATCTTTGACTCAATATGATTGTAGGTATATATTTGGAAAAAGATAGTTGAGTTCGGTCTTGTTAGATTCGTCTAATTGTATAGTTTTAGAATATATATTTTACATAATTTTCACTTGTATACATTTCGAAATATTAACGATTCAAAAGATGCATTGGATTGTGTGCAGAAATCAAATATAGCATTTTAAATGAGGCAGATAGAGTATTTTTGAGTTGGGTGCGGTCCCAATGCCAAACAGTGGTCAAACACAGTAGTTAACTGTGCATTATTTATTACCTGTTGTACACGACCATATTACCAGAGACATGTTCACACATTATTATTAGTATTATATAAGTATAGTAGTAGTAGTATTTAATTTCAGAAAATAAAAGGGAGAAAATTTTAAACACTTTATAGCCAAATACTAATAATTGATAATACTAGACATAGTGCAGATAATAATGACATTATTAATATTGGTAGATAGAAATTGTACTTCACAAGTGTACAATGATAATTAGTTAGTGTTATTGATATACACATAAATAGCTAGTTAATGAAAAATGATTTACTTTTTTATATTTGAAAAATATAGTAATCATATGTTTCATGGGGTGATTGTACTTTAGTAGGCACAGTGAAGCCAATAAATACCTACAGAAAGCCAAGATTGTATGATCAGTATTGAATATTCTTTGATCATGAAAGCTCTACACGTATTTTGCCAAATGAATTGTTGTCTTGTGGACAAAACAAGCTGCGTAGCCTTCAAACATATCCCATCAAATCAAACAGTTTCCTTTTTCTAAAGAAAAAATTTTAAAAAAAAATGAATTGTTCATTCAAGAACTACAGCCCACCAAAAAGCTGTGTCCAAAGATATCTATTCAGGACCCCTTCTCCCAAGTCCCAACCCCACCCCAGAATACCCTAATTCAGAATCTGTTCTTGACTTTTTCCCCAAACTCATATTTGAATGTCCCATCAATATCTGCAGCTTGTGAATTTGGAATATGACTAATTGATTGGAACACATACATATATTATATCATTTTCTTTTTTCATGGATTTGTGATTATTGTGTGAAAGGTATATGATATGCACACACATCCCATCTAGGTCACAAGATTAATTATTGGGAGAGATGTATATGGAGATGTGGGAAGACAAATGAAAAAGGTAGAACTTTTTTTCTTTTAAAATTTTTCTTTTTATTTTTTCATGAGACAGAGAACGTGACACATTCATAAATGCAACATGGTAAGTTATGGACATATGTCGTCTTCTTTCTAGTCTTAACATATCATTTCAATTGATAGCTCTTTTTGAACTGTCTCCAGCCTCAAAATGACAATGTATATACATACTCCTCACTTTTCAAAAAATTAAAACGGACCCACAGTACACATAGTCCAATAAACATTTTAAATTATTAATAACTCAAGTTCGATACAAGTAAAAATTCTAAAAGTTCCATATTTAAAAACTACTCGACGAGACGAATCTAACAAAATCTCACTTGACTATATTTTAACTTGTATAACTATGATAAAACTTTAAGTCAAGGTGCGTGTGTGAACAGTACCCAATTTCCAAATGTTACAATTTTTCAAAGACGGATGGAGTATAATATATGCACATACATACAAATTCAAGAATATATACATATATATATATATATGTATATAATAAAGGCATGAATAAATAAAATGTTTTCTTATAGTGATGATCTAGGTGGGTTTTATGCTCAAATATCCCCCAGTGTATACACTTTTGGTATAACTTCAGTATTACGAAGTATTAAATTTTTGTGCATTCATAAAAGTAAAAGCAGAAATTAAAAAGATTTTGTTAACCTAAAAAAGTGAACATGTGTTGGTTGTCATGTCTATTTTTTAAAACCGAAATCTAAGCATGTTTGGTTTGCATATTTTCAATTATACTATACAGATTCAAACATTAATCAACTCAAATTAATATATAAATTTGGTCAGATCAAACCCAAGTTTGGATAGTCAGATTAGGGAGGCTTTGTTAGGTTAGATCGACTAGTTTGCCACAGTTTGATTGAGTTGGGTAGATCAAACTAGATAGAATGATATAAACAAGCTTAGTTCAATTGAATTGAGTTGCAAGCGGGAATAAAGTAATAATACAATAAATATACAACATAAACAAGAATAGTTAAAAACTAAAACAACATTTGTTGTGTTTTAGAAAATGATCTTGCTTTGAAATAATTATTTTTTATAGGTTTCACAATTCAGCACCTAAACCGGACTATACATATAAGTGTGTATAGATATATTGTTGAACAACTTATATATTGGCTAGTATAAATAGGTGGTAGGAGCCTATGCCATATAAATTACAAAGAAACAAAAGGGAGCGACAGAGGGTTGGGTGGAGAATTGAACCTCAACCTGAATGTTAGAAGTTAGGGAACTTGACCATTAGGCCAATTGCTATAATCCCTAAGTAGGGGCCGGTTTCGGTGCAGGCCGGCTGTAGGTGCTGGCACATTCAAAAGTGATGGGTATGTGTATATGAAGTGATGTGTGAGTATAAAAAAGTGATGGATGGAGGTTATGAACAAAAAACTAATAAAAAAACAACATACCATCTATACATCACTTTATAAGGCTTACACATCACTTAACAAAGGGCTACATATCATTTTTAGTGCTGCCTGCACCTGCTGGCAATTGTTATGCAATTACAGAAACCGAATTAGCCTAAATATATATATATATATATATATATATTTGATCAGGTTGTTGTCAACGTATAATTAATGCATTTATATCCAGATAGTCAAAAATTGTCAACAATAGTCAAAGATTGAAATTAAATCCAACCCTAAATTCCGGATACAATTTGTACAGAATTTTCATATCAGATTGAGAGAGTTTAATTTTACTACCTGCCAGGCCAATGGCCATATTGTAGTAGTTTGCAGATAGGAAGTTGGAACTCACCAACCGTAAGCCATTAATTATAAATTGATATATATTTAATAAAATAAAATAAAAATAAGAGGAAGACGAAGAAGAAACACATGCATGGGCATTGGGCATTGGGGGCATAGGACACATAGGGCATAGGGCATAGGCAACAACATCCTTACCACTTAAATAAATGGAACAAAGAGTCATGGGGATTGAGGCCTAAACTGTTGCTATTCATTTGTAGATTTTCACACTGCTCCTCTCTCATTATTCTTAATGCATTTCTGGGGAGACATTCAATTGCTTCTTTCCCTTGCATGTTGGTCTTATTAAGACAATGCGATTGAAATCTGTAAAATATACGTACATACCCACCCACCTACACGCATCACTAGAGAACAAAATTATAATCACGAAACAACTTGTCATGCGTTTTTTTTTTTTTTTTTTTTTTTAGATATATACCCACTTTCGTGGTTATGAGTTATGACAATAATGTTTATCTTTCTTACTATAAACTTTTTCTTTCCAAATAAGCATACAACTTGTTTTCTTGTAGTCACAACGCCTTGAATATTATTACCATTCCTATAGATATATTCTTCACTTCGATACAAAATAGACAGTATTCCATCGTGCGTGTAGTCTGTAGTGTGTGTGTGTTGCCCTTTTAGCTTTAACTTTTTGTTCAAAATATCTGAGTTTTTTTTTTTGAAAAAAATAATAATTTTAATATGACACCTTTATTTCCAATTGTATACACCTTTAACATTCCATTGGATTAAATCATATAACAATGTTTTCTGGGAAGAAACTTATAATTGGTGTTAATATCTTTCAATCTTATGATTGGGGTGTTTGGTTTTCCATTTGGCTCATTCTCTTTTCCTTTGTCTCTTTGCAAGCATAAAAGGGTATTATTATAGTGCAATCTTAGTTTTTTTAATATGCGTGACATACTCTAAAAATAACAAATATTAAAGGTCTTGATGGAATATCATTTTAGAAGATTAAATAAGGTATTAATTACTTGTTGTTTTTTCTACATCCCCTTAATTAGTAGTTTTTTGTTTCCTTTATTAATTAAAGATTTGATGTTTGTCCAAAAAAAAAAAAAAAAAAATATGAACATTTTTGTACTAGTTATTTTCTTCCTTGAAAGTGTGCTATTACCTAAAATGATGTGCATTTTGGATCAAATGGAGCATTGAGAACAAAAAAATAAAAGAAAGTGCACATGCAGTTCCCTTGACAAATGAAAACCTAGCTTGCTTTCTCATTATTGTTGAAAAAGGGTTTACTTGTAGTATAATTGTTTTCCATAGTTTGATGATGATTGTTCCAAGATTGCACGAGGGTATGAATTGAAAATGAAATGAAATTAAAACCCTCTCTATCTTATACACATTGTTTGGAGAGAAATATGTTTGTTGTTTCCAACCATTTTGACCTCTGTTTGTCCAAAACTTGTCCTTAGATTTGCAAACATTGCTGTCCCAATGACATCTCTGATTCCTAGGCACTCATCTACACATCTCATTTCTTTTTTCTATAGGAGTATATGTAATAGTATGAGAATGAATATCTTCATGTTTCCAATATAATAATAAAATAAATATAAAAAAAAATGTTGCCAATGGGATTGACGGTCAATGGTTGTTTTTACATGGCTTGTTCTCTTCCATAGACATCATGTTCTCCTCCCCAGTCTGTCTAAATAGTGCCAAAGTTTTCATTCACACAATTGCAGTGCCTTTAATGTCTAAGGGGACATTGTGTTTGCTTTCCAATTCTCCACTTCTTGCTTTTACCTCAATTATTAATTATTACTACTATTTTATTACCACCACATTTTCTTTTTGGAAATTTCAATGATTTCCTCTTTTTCATTGCTTCTTTATTGTCAACTGTAGTGAATGAAGTTGCAATTTCCAGTGTAGAATGGTGGATGTATGAGTACTTATAGTGACTCAGCCCATGAATTTCCCAACTAAGTGCATCTTAATTAAACCAACCCCTTCCGTAAAAGGGCCCAAGATTTTGACAGATTGAGTCAACAGTCAAAATTGTTGAAAACTAGAAAACTTATTATTACCAGGATGTAAGATGTCTTGAGATGTAAGAAAGACAGTATCAAAAATACATTATAGTACGAAAATAGGTTGTTGATATAATATGAACATGCACATAATTGCAGAAATGTGAGGAATGAGGCTCTTAAATTAGCCCCGTAAGCCAATCCCCACATGAAATCTGCCAGTTCCTTGATCGTTGAAAGCATATTCGAGTCTTAGTGGCCCAACGGACGAGTTCAGGCGGATGCCTATCCCGTATCCATATCCACTTCCAGGCTTGCTTTGTGCCCTGGCAGGATTGCCTGATTGACACAGCGTATCAGTTTAGAGACGATCGGTTGAGCAGCAGTATGTGGATAATAAGCACAGAAATGAACGAATGGATAAATGTTCAAACCTGGAACGGTTGGACCTGATCCAAGATCAGTTCCATAGTCGGCAAAAATAGCCACTTCTACTGGAACTATCTGCAATATAGTTGTGTATATTAGTGGCATATAATTAATCGACAAACGTACACACTGGATTTCGGGGACAGGAGCAGAAAAATGAAAACTGGAATTCTAAATGCCTAAATGTATTTAATGGCTTACATTTAGAGCTGATCTCGCCACTGGAAACGATGTCTCTACACTTGCAACTGCATATGAGCTACCGGATCCTACCGCCCCTTCTTCATAACCTCTCACACTGTTGATTCCACCTATTGGAAATGCTTCGTGTGGAGGAAATCGACCCAACATATGACCACCAGACAAGCTGTGTAATAAAATATAAACTAGACATTACATATCACTGATTGCATCCCTCCCGTCTGAATGATCGACAGAAGACAAAAGACAAGACTTACCATACAAGAATGGATGCAGGTCCGGCGACAAAACCCTGTCTCACACGAGCATTTACTCTATTGAAAATTAGGCACGCTGGGGAGACTGGAATCCCTTGATCCAAGTTGAATGCAAACTGCAACATCCAAAGGAGTTAAAAATATCCACTGGCAGCACAATTAATGAAGGCATTGATGCAAAAGTATGGGATATGGATTTTGCTCACCATTGACAAACTAGGGCCACCAGAGGAAGTATAGACGGTCTCGAGCTTACCCAGTAACATGTCATCGTATGTGTTGCCACTGGAGCACATTTCAAAGCAAGCATGATGAATGAAAAAGTAACACCCAAAAGCTACACATCAAGAATCTATGACACAAACCTTGCAGTGAGAGGACTGCCAAAGAAGTCTCTCGTAACAGGATTTCCCCTTTCATCAAGAGCACCAGCACGCTGGAACAGAGAAAATCAATCCATATTAAAAATGCCTTAATACTGAAACAAAGTCAGGAAAGGAAGTCACTGTGCCTGATGGGTGTTTAAAGAATTGCTATCAACTCAATCAAGCGCCAAAGCACAAAACTATCGACCACAAAGCCAGAGTTAAAACAGAAGAAAATTCAAAGTAGATGGAATATAGGCAAACAACATAAATGATTAAAAAAACAAAAAAAATCATTCAAAAACGAAAACCTGAAAAATAAGTCCAGCTGTTCCACTCCACTTTGGCCTAAATGGTCTACTGAACTCAATCCCAGCAGCAATGCGTTCAATTGTAAGGTCATTGTCATTAGGTTGATTACCATGAACAAGTGTCCCTGGTGTTCTAGATTTCTGATGAAAATAATCAAATAAATAAAATAAGTTTACTCACAAATCATATCAAAGACACAAAGAAAGTTGGCTACCTCAAGCATAACTGTTCTAGATGTTCTCTTATCATCTCCCTCAATCCAAGGGTCAGTGTAGTTAATCCTAAATATGGAATTGGCCTGCCCCCTCTTCAATGTCACATTAACTTTGTGATTTCGTCCAAATAGGTTTTCATGGTACATTTCAATGCTGAAAAATTAGAACACAAATATTTATTCATATTTTGGGTGAACCCAAGGCAACTTTCACCGAATGATAATATGCAAATGGAAAATGTCAAGAGCAGTAGAATTACCACATTAAAATAATATAAACAACAAAGAAATCGATTTAATATACAAGTTGATGATGAATATCTTACTACATACAAGAGAACCATTGTTCTACATATATACAACTGCTCGGGGCATCTTAATTACCTTCCCATTAATCCACTTAAAGGTCCACTGGCTATTCTGCAAACAAAAAACAACAAAAAAGTAACTTTAGCATGATCCATCAGTTTCATACAAGCTAAATCCAGGAAATGCACCCACACAAGTTAACCAT
Source organism: Hygrophila difformis (assembly GCA_030278955.1). Classification (NCBI taxonomy): domain Eukaryota; kingdom Viridiplantae; phylum Streptophyta; class Magnoliopsida; order Lamiales; family Acanthaceae; genus Hygrophila; species Hygrophila difformis. Next base: position 10,345,279 of record JAOANR010000001.1, read on the forward strand.
TTAACATACCCATTTGATATTCCAGCACCTCCAGAAATTCCTGCCAATTTTTTACGCTCAACAACGTTGATAGTCAAATCAACCTTGCCAGGCTCTAGTACATCAAGGAAATTACAAGAGATGAATATATCCACATGAAAATGTCACTTAAGTTTAACTAATAATCATTGAAAGGAAGCAGAGAAGGCATATACCATCAGCTGGCTGAGGAATAACACTAACATCATCAACAATACCCATTGCCAGTACTGCTTCAGCATCTCTTTTCCCTTGAATCATGCTGTATGCCTACATCAGATATAATATATAGTTGAGTTTATAATCAATTAGCAGAATTAATATGACAGAAGTCCATTTGCTGCCATCAATTTAACAAATTGTGCTTAATCAATCTTTTAGTGGATCCCTTGGTAGGCTGTTTCTCAAGCTTAAAGAATTTAACAATACTGAAGACAGCAACAGCTTCTTTCAAGAAGAAACCACTTGGCAGAAAAATGGAATATTATGCCCTTGTTTGGATAGGCTTTAATAAACTACTTTTGCGTTTTGCTTATAATCAAAAACATCCTTTTAACAATTTTCATTTTATTCAAACAATCGATAACATTTGAGTGTACGAGAAAACAAGCTTGACTCATGTTTCTGGTTCTACTATTTTTAAAAACAAATTTATTAGGATTTTTTCTTTTCTTTTCTTTAAGCAAGAGTCAAAAGCATTTAAAAAACGCCCATCCGCACAGCCTAATAATAATTAATTAGGCAGCCTTCTGCAAGCAAAGGACATGAAAATATTGCATAAGATGGTTAAGGATTAAAGAATAGAATAAAAGAAATGTTCCAACAGATATCAAATATAATATAAACCTGCCCCTTCTTGGTTGTAAGTTGCCTGAGGATAGTCTCTGGCCGGGTTTTCCCAACTGTTGTCTCACCACTGCAGAAAACCAACAAATAATTGCAATCATGAAAATCATTCTGCATCGAATAAGTTTATTTAGGAAGGTCCAAGAGCAGTTACATACGCCTTATCGAGGAACCGAAGGGATATATTACTGACTTCTGCTTCCGAAACTTGCAATTTAATAATACCTCCAGAAAGAATCTCCGCACCTGAAACCTGACGGTATGATAAAAATTTGAAGAAATTTATTTCTTTTTTTTTTTAAAATGAACGGACCACAAACTAGACACATGGGAAATTTCTTAATGTTAAAACATGATACACTAACCATCCCAAAAATGCCCCGTTCCATGTACCAACCATTAATGGAGCTTATTACTTCATCTAGATTCCTGATGTTAATAATTTTGCCTGCATCACTTAGCGAACAATGGGTATAGTATAGCATCAGAGGACTTCATAATGGAGCAATAGTTGCATGAAGTACTAATATGTATTGTGAAGGAACGTACCATATTCTACACGAAAAGCATCCTCAAAAATCTTCGATGGAAGAACATTTGCTCCTTCACAAACCAATCCTTGAAACGCTTCATTTGGTTCTACCTTGTGACAAAATGTGTCGATACAAATAAATCTCAGTAATCATCAAATAATGAAGTTTTCATCCAAATATCAAGTCTTGCATAAGGTTAAATTTGCATGAATGCGAACCATTTGATCAAAAGTGGTTATGACATTACATCAGGTACAACAACAAACATCAATAATGTTTTCACCCTTGTGAGTTTCTACAGATATATTATTTCAAATACATTTGTTATAGTGGGTTGAATTACAAATTCAATAATTAAATCAGTCTAGCTATGGAGCCAATCTGCCAATGCATTGTTTAAACTCAAAATCATTTGTGTTACCATATTGCTAGCATAACTTAAGATACCTATAGGCTGAAACCACTTCAGGGATTAAGGCAGACCAAAAGATAAATAGCATACGTGTAATTTTTAAGTGTAAGATCATATCATACAAATAGATACGATCAAAAGAATTTAATAATGTCAATAACTACATTATAGTTTAATGGAATGCTAACTAAAGTTTTTTATTTATGATAAGGTGATGTACACAATATATTATAGTCGTCAACTAATGGAAAATTAACTCAATAATCACTACTACAGTACCATTTAAGAATGAAGTTATTAGCAAACAATCAACAAGATCCGTAAAGGTGCCAAATGCACTTGCAATATGTTAAGAAGTAAAGATTCACTTGGCAACATCATTAACACAATCATTGAAATGAACGAATGAACTCATTTACAAGGTGGGCACCTTAACAAGCAGCAATGCAGCATGCCCAACAGATACATATATAAACAAGCATTGCATCCACGGTAAATACAAACAGATCACATAAATCAACGAGAAATCACGCCTGTATACCAAATACCTGAAAAATCAAATGAATCCCATCACGAGTGTCGACTGCAACTGGCAAACAGGATGTGAAGTACCCAGTGGCAATAATCCTGTGCACGTCTTCCTGCACCTCGCTGGCGGTGAGTGCGGAATTGGCGCGCGAGGCTTGTAGAGCACTCAAGGCCTCGGCTTCCAGGTCCTTCCTCTCGAGCTCCTCCCCACCTTTGCACCGAACAACCACTTCGCTTATCAAAACCCTCTCATCCTCCGGGGCCAGACCGCCTTCCGCCCACTTCGAATCGTCATCGGGTTTCGATTGAGGCAATACCGGGCCAGGGTCCGAATTGAAATTTGAATCCGTCAGACATAATGAAGCAGAGCAAAATAGCGGGGGTTTCTTGAATTCTCGATTCTTGAACTTGTGAGGGCGAAACAACTGGGGGTTGAAATTGAACGGTAATTTGGCGAAGTGGAAAGAAGAGAGGGGGCGAGAAGGGTGTGGGGGTGGGAAGAAAGAAGAGAGGGGGCGAGAAGGGTGTGGGGGTGGGAAGAAAGAAGAGACTTTGATGGAAGAGGAAATGAACTGAACGTCGCTGTTTCCGGACATGGTCTACACTCAACCGGTGGGGTTTCCCTCTTCCCAGAGAGCGTTACCATGGCAGTGCAGAGTGGGAGCACTCACTTCGCCGGTTAGACTCTCCAATTGGGCCTTATTGGGCTCCATTTACGAATTTGGGCTGGGCTGAAAATACAGCCTATATATACCCTTAGCTAATCTTTATTGGAAAAAAGATCAAATATATCATTTTTCTTCTCCAAAAATTCAAATCAGTCATTTTTCTATTTAATTACCAAAACAGTCCGCTACAAATACTAATTATGTCCAAATCAGTCCATTTTTACAAATTATGCTCTAATTGCTGACGTGGCAAGGATTTTAATTTAAACCTGACGCGTGGGCATAATATTAGTCCTTTTTCTTTTATCTTTTGTCAATTCAGTCCTAAACTTTTGTTTTGTTCCATTTGGTCCTCTACCCAAATCAGTCATTTTTATATTAATTTACCTCCAACCTTTCAAATTATTTCATTTCAAGTCCAGAACCTTAAATTTTTTATTATTAGTAATCTGTTTATCAAATAAATGTCCAACATACTTCCGTAAATAAAATTAAACACAAAATCTCATACATTGGGTTTGACTGTCTTGTTACCGGGTGTTCTAAGTTCCGGGATTTTACGGACTCTCTCTAACCACCCGACCGTAACCGATGGTTCAGGTTTCCTTCAGCATCAATCAGCACAATCATACTTTGTTTCCTACCTTAGAACGCATCAAGGTTTGGGTAAATGATTTAATATTAATTTTTGTGTAAATGATTTAATTTTACTTTTTAGAAGGTTATGGATGCATGAAGCATGAAAAATAAAATTTAGGCTATTTTTTTAATATTTTTAATAGTATTTTCAATATTTTTTTTAATAAAATCAAGGCTTTCTGTATCTATAACCTTCCAAAAATTCAAGTTAAATAATTTACTCAAACATTGCTATGTCCTGAGGTAGGAAATAAAGTAAAATTGTGTTGATAATTGCTGAAGGAAACCAAAACCAATCAACCATCGGTTGCGGTCGGGTGGTTAGATAGAGTCCGTAAAATTTACAGTACTTGGAAGACCCGATAACAAAGCAGTCAAATCCAATATATGAGGTTTGATGTTTAATTTTATTTACGGAAGTATATTGGACATTTATTTGATAAATTGATTAGTAATAATAAAAAAATTAAGATTATGGGCCTTAAATGGAACAAAACAAAAGTTTGGGTCTGAATTGACAAAAAGATAAAAGAAAAATGACTAATATTATGCCCACATGTCAAGTTTAAATTAAAACCTTGTCACGCCAGCAATTAGAGCATTATTAGTGAACAATGGACTGATTTGGACATAATTAGCATTTATAGCGGATTATTTTGATAATAAAATAGAAAAATGACTGATTTAAATTTTTTGAAAAGAAAAAATACATATTTGATATTTTTTCCTATCTTTATTACTCGGACATAGGGAGTATACAGTCTACAATCCACAATGAATCTTACCTTCCCTTTACCCTTTTTTTTTCCTTTTGTTTTTTCTCCCCAAAGCATTTCATATTTGGTTCGAAAACTGTTCGAATGAGTAGCCTGTAGAATACTAACTATGGTCATGGATTCGGTTGAAAGTGTGAATAAATGGACTATAATAAAATTTTGGAATAACGACTGAAATTCCGTCGTCATACCCTCAAAATTGGTTACGGCTTTGTCCGGCGGCAAATCCGTGAAGGTTCATTTCCATGAGCTCGCCAGCAGGTCCAACATATTTAAAAACCTTACATAATATGTTTGTCATTACATGCAACTTGATCTACCATAGAAAGAAAAAGTTCTTTCTTAATTATTCTATTAGCATGGCGTTAAGTAGTAAACATTTTACACTAGGGGTTTCATTCCGTCGCCCACATTTCCATAAGCATCCGGCCAATGACGGAAACGTTGGGATCAAGGGGGACGACGACGGATTTGGTGACTGATCTTCGGTCGTCAAAGCCAACGACATGATCAACGACGGAATTTAGAGTCGTTGTCGGTGACTGATTTTTCGGTTGCCATGATGGTTGCGGAATCCAGCAGCGCAAATTTTAATCCCAATGTATGTCATGCAAGATTCGATTGCTGGTTCCGTCGCTGTGTCTGGAGCATGTTCCTGTTCATTCAGTTAACACTAAATCCTCCTGCAACAAAACCAAAATTACAAGCTAGAAAAGATTTCAAGAAATGAGAAACCAAACTTAGAATTAGCTATATACACTTTTATAGAAAAAAAAAAAAAAAAAAAACCGAATGATCCCTTAAGTTTGCCTAATTTCTCATTCAATCCCATAAAAATTGTATTAACCCAATCAATCCATTAACTATACTAATTTTAGTTTAATCCGTTCCAAATCCTCTTTAATGATGTTTTCTGCTGATGTGGCGCCGGATTATGGGGATTAATGATTTTGACCCTTGTTGACTTTAGGAGTCCAACAACCTAACACCATTTAACCGTCCACAGAGGGCCCATAAAATAAATGGTCGGATCAGCCTTGGATTCCCACAATACAGCTGCCGCCCATACCCACAACACCGCCCATCACCACAAAACCGCCCGTCGCCCTCTCCTCTCCCATCGCCCCACCAACTCTGCCGCCCACTCTACCAGCTCCGCCGCCCTCCTCCAATCGTCGCTAGCACCACGCCGCTGTCGTGACGCCTGCCAGAGCCATCGCTGCCTTCTCTCGCGCGCGCGCGCAACTCCTCCTTTGTCGCCGCCCTCTCTCGTGCCTCTCCCCTTCCCGTCGGCCTTTTCCTCTCATCGCCAAAACGCCTACCGCCCTGTTGCCGCCGCACCACCCTCCTCCCATAGTCGCCAGCACCCCTGCACCAGCACAGCTCCACCGCCACCTCCCCTCTCTGGCCACTGTTCATATTTCTACCCACCCACATTTGCTGAAATATTTCTCAAATTCCATATCTCCTCCATGTCTCAAATTGATATTTCAAATTTCTATTATGATTATTGATGTTCCAGTAGACCATTTCCAATTTTTGAGATTAGAAATTTGGATATTCAAATTAGGGACATTCAGTAGACCATTTCCAATTTCAGTTTGTTGGTTTTCGGGAGTTTGGGTGCCGAATTAATTGATTTGATGCAGTTAGATGTGTATATCTGATTTGGTTCGATAAAGGGGAGATAGTTTCCTGAATGTGTTGTAGGATTTGGAGATTGTGGCTGCAGATCATCCATCCAGCAGTGGTGACTTGATTTTTGGTGGAGAATTTTGGTTGTTTGGTCAAAATTGTAGGCATACCCCGATACACGGCAGCCTCCGGCGGTTCGTATGTCCCCAACCATGTCAAAATGGTCAACAAATTGTGAAACTCATTAATCCTTCATAATCCCGTGCCGATCCACATCAGCAGGAAATATCATTAAGGAGGTTTGGGATGGATTAGGCTAAAATTAATATAGTTAATGGATTGATTGGGTTAATACAATTTTTATGGGATTGAATGAGAAATTAGGCAAACTTAAGGGACCATAAGGGTTTTTTTTTCCCACTTTTATACACCATTCCAACATCCATATTCAGTACATCATTCCTACACTTTCGCAACATTCAACATACCAACGCAAACATATTCTTACATACTACTTCATCATTTACATCACCAAACATCCATAATCTCAAAAAAAGCTAGCTGATAAATTGTTGTTGAAACTGAATGCACCTCCAAAATCATCGTCAGCGGGAGGTGGTGGGCGATTGTGGCTTCCTTCACGAAGTTTAAGTTATTCTTCAATTTTATCTTGCTGTCACACACCATGTATATGTAATTGTTCAAAGGTTCGGTTGTTCTTCCCACCCTAGGTTTTGTTACACGCGTCGGTATTGTGTTTGTAGCATAGAATGACCGGTGACTGATGAGTGTGTCAAGTGTGTCATTCCTCGTGGCAAGTCCACCTATCATGATTTGAAATAAATCCATGTCTATACAGATGTCCTTGGATATCTATATCAAGTAAGTGGGTGTTTGGATAAACAATATGAAATAATTTATCTAATTATTGTGTTTTCAAAACACAAATAATCAGGTTTGCAGCACCATTTTGAATGATTAAACTGATTATTTAAAACGCAATAACAAGATAATCAATTTTCTTGCAACTTATCCAAACACCATCTAAATTTATTCCTATTTTTCTGTTACAAGGACTCCTAATTCTCCCATCAACTATGTCAACATCTGGATTCTCACGACAAACTAACATAAAGAAATTTATACCTTCACGGAATTCGGTGGTAAGTTCTCCATAGCATGGGCAATACATCCAACTTCTATCCATTCCTCACTTTTCATGCACGGGTATTACAATAACCAACTACAAGAAACATGGTTAAGAACTAACACAGGTTGATTTTGATATACTGGCAACATACTTAAATTGACCCAAATTTGTATGAAGTCAATATTTTATTCCTACCCCCTTTTTTCACATTTCCTAGTAAAATACATGCAACAACTAACAAAATGCAAAATGGCATGGGTAAGCTAAAAGCAAGTTTGGTTTGTCATATCGGTTGATTCCTTTCCATGCCGAAGCAACTAAACTAAACTCAACTAAGAAAACAATAAAATATTTCCAGATAAGAAAACGACCTCAACAGCACAATAATATTAAAGGTTTCACTAGTTACTTTACTGTAAATTAAACCCAAATATAGAGCACTTAATTATATACGCATGGATTTTTATTCATCATAACCTCATTTTAATTTTTTGGCGAAGCCAAAGTCAGAGAAAGGATGGTGGAAAATCTTCGATTGTTTGGAGTGATTTTATATAGTTATACTATTTTGTAAGATAATCCATTAAAATCTATTAAGAATTAAAATTCATAAAGGGTTTAATACCTCCAAATTTTTAAAGACCTTTTCAAACCTAAATTGAATACGGCCAAACTATTTTGTAAGATTCTTATAGAATCTTGATTGAATACACCTAAATTTAATAGTGGATTTTTCAAATTGTATGAATTTTCTATTTGTAGAAAAAGGCTTACGCTACATGAAGGGAGGGGATTACTTCCTTTGCTCCACTATTTAGTTGTTTTCATGAGAAATGTATATACCAACCCTCAAGAAATCATCAATTACACCTTAAATAACTTCCAATATAAAACACTTGTTCATAGTATTAAAAATAAAACGAATTGACTTGGGTTACGGGTGTGGTTCTGGCAGTATTGACCGCATCTTTTGGCGTAACTGGTTATTCCCTACCTCGGGACCAAATTGGTTATTGGGCGGTGAAAATTGTAACAGGTGTACCCGAGGCTATCGAAAGGAAGATGTAGTTCGTTCTTATAACTTATAATAAGATAATCAATTAAAGTAAAGTGGTGCTTCTGATACAATAATCCAAGCTCCGGTTTTGTACTTAGATTTTTTCATCTCGATTTGGTTTTTGTTCTCGGTACAGAGAAAGAAAGAAAGAGTTCATTAAATAAAAATAATAGACCACCCCACCAGTTGGGATGATGAACAAATAGATCACGTAACTTATCCTAATTCTCATTTCGTCCAGAAAGTATTTGAATTACTGAAATGGTTTTATGTCCTGTAAATTCACTGTTCATAACCAAAATAGTCCTGTGAGTATTTGAATTACCAGGATCGTCCTGTAATTTAAAATTTTCCGACCAATTTAGTCCCGATAGTATTTTTGCAAATTAATTTTCGGTCCCTAGATTTTAAAAATTATTAGCATTACCCAGAAGATGTATACTTTGTAAAGTTTAGTCCTTATTACATATTTCTATTTCTATAACATATATTTGTTTGTTGAATATTTATTTAATTTGCGGAAGCATGTTGAACCGTTTAAAGTGAATTTAATTTTTAAAAAAAGGACTAATTAAACAAAGAATTGTAATTTGAGGTCAAATTGTAATAAAATAAAAGTTATGGGGCAAAAATATGATAAAAAGATTATTTTGGTGATGAACAGTAAACTTACAGAACCATTTCGGTAATTCAAATATTTTCTGGACAAAATGAGATTTTAGAAGTAAGTTACATGATCAATTTGGTCATTATCCCCCACTTGTTCATACGCATATCAAATCAAATCAAACATTGCAGTCCAGCCAAAAAATCAAACACTGCAAAGTAAATGAATAAACCAACAGGATGGCTAATAATTTCCCTGCCTTTTCTTGCATCCTTGAATCTAACACAAACAAGCAACATAGACAAATCCAATATCATAATATTAATGTCAATTTTATTTCCCATTCAATTCAATTCAATGATATTCATATTTCATCCCAACATGATGGAGCTAAGCCCATCTCCTGGCAACCTTACCCTTTCAACCCCTGTTTCATTACAGTTCAAACATGACAAATTCCTCCGTATTCAAAGTTTATTACAGACTCGCCTTTCACGCAGTCCAATGCACATCTTAAACTATTAATAACTCAAATTTGGTATAAGTAAAAATTCTACAAGTTCTATATTTAAAAACTACAATAAAGCTTTAAGTAAATGTATAACTATGATAAAAACATTAAGTGAAAGTATTTGTGTAAATAGTAGCATGTAACCAAATGTCAAAAAACGGAGGAAGTATGTAAATTTGATTATCTAAATTCAGAATGGATTTCAGTCTCAAGCATTGGAATTAAACTCTCAAATCAGAACATTCTTGATCAGTCTCAAGAACACAGCCAACAGAGAAGATTTGAGATTGCAATTCGTTCAATTTCAAAATCTCAAAACACAACCAAATCCAAAACACAAGAAGTGCAAAATTTAACAAAAATTAAACGGAAATTAAATACTCATATTCAATGAAATGAAACAGATTAATTACCTAGGGTTACCGGAATCGAAAATGTGAATGCACCCACTTCCGGCGACACAAACGGCGGCCTCAAAACCGGCCACTATTCCGCCCTTCTGCAACTCCAGATCGACGTCAACTGTAGGCGGTGGCTTCCTCGCCTGACCTTGCGGACAAGGGGTGGCTCGCGGATGTGGGTTCGATCGAAGCTCCCATGCGGTGCGATGGATCCAAAGGGGTCGCAGGAAGCTAGGCCCTTGCTGGCTCGGAATGCTTCGCGGAGAGTGGTGCAAGTGGATCTTCAATGGTGAATTTTGGGAAGGTTTGGCGGAGGATGCTGTAATTCCACAACGAATTACAGACTTACAGTGAATGCAGGATATAACCCATTAATTTAGTAATTCATTCCGTCGCGAAATTTAATCCCTATTAAAGTATGGTTATGATCATTTCCTTCATTAATTATAAGTAGATTTTTTTGCCCGCTGCGCACGGGTGTTGAATTAATATGACCTTATAAATGTGGATATGTGAATATAGGTTTTTTTTATTACATAAGATTTAAAATCTTTTGCTTAAATAGTGGTTGAATATATGAAATAAAAATTTAAAAAGAAAATACATGAGAGAATAAGATGAAGGAAAAAAATTCTAACATACAATCAGGTGGATATAATATAAAATAAATTATTTTTACTATTAGAAAAATAAATATATTTTTGCATTATTAAGGTTCTAAAAAATATTATTTTACTCTCTAATATGTTGTACAATTTGAATATTATCCCTAAAGTTTTTAAAGAATATTATTTATACTTTTTTTTATCTTTTCATCATTTAAAATTTATATTTTATTAAGTAATGTATTTTAAATCTTTATTGTGATTAGTTTTTATGGACTAATCTTTAATTTTATAAAATAAATTCTAATTATAATTACGTTTTCATTATCTGTTAATTTTTAAAATATTATTTTAGTCCATAATATTGTCCAATTTTTTCTTTTCCATATTGATATGAAAAAAATTTGGTAGTTAATATTGTTATTTAGTTTAATTTTATTTTTAATTCATTATCTATCTATCTATATAATAAATCATGAATATTTTTTTGCATGCGCAGACTCTTTTGTCCTTATTAAATTTAATTCATAAAGAGTCTGCACATGCCAAAAAGTATTCATAAAGAGTCGCCACACCATGTCTCATTAAACGAAGACTTTCCTTGGAATCTGTAAAGCAATGGGCGCGCTCAACCCGAAGAAGGTGGAGCCGTTTCATACCATTCCAGATCCCATGCAACTCCGCCACAATATTATAAGCAAACCCAACAAATCCTGAATATCCCTCCATCCAGCAACCATCGCCTGTCCGAATAACACATCCAAACCCGGCCAGTCCTGGATTTCCAAGAGAGCTCCCATCCACATGCAACATCACACCAAGAAGACCATCCGGATTCCAGTGAACCAATCGATCATCTCCATCTTGAGTTTTAGCAGCAAAAACTCGCTCAAAAACTTGTCCGGGGTGAACGGCTTTACGGACTGTGGCCTCCACATTAATGGGATCGCCCCTCAAGCAGTAAGCATTTCTACTTACCCAAATGCTCAATAAAGCCGCCCACTGTTGCCCGCTCCAATTCTTACATAATTGAGGAAACCCCAATGTGTTACTCGCTACAGGTAACTCCCCATGACTTATATTCAGAATGCCAAGTTTACTCAAAACCTCCTCTGCCCAAGAGCAATGAAAAAATAGATGCCAGAAACCCTCATCGCTGTAGCCACAAATGGAGCATGCATGAGACGTAGCCAACCCCCATTTAAACCGAAGCACATTCGTTGGAAGGGACTCATGCATCAACAAACAGACAAGAACCTTGAGTTTCTCTGGACCACGAATACGCCAAGCGCAAAACCTCAACGGATCACGCCCGCAGCCTCGTTGAGTAATAATCCAAGCATAGCCAGACGAAACTGAATACGCCCAGAAGATGTACCCCATCCAATACCAAGTATCATCAATGTTCGCATGAAGAGGTATATGGTCGTGCTCCATGACCTCTCGCTTGATTTCATCAGGTACAAGAGTGTATAACAGTTTCCAGGCCAACGATTACTCACATACACATCCTTAATGCTAAAATTAACATCATTGTAGTGAACATAAGGGACGCGAGACCCCAAAGCCCCGCCCCGTAACCATGGAACAGACCATATATTGCTACTTCCATTGCCAATCCGGATCCGACACCCTCCCACAATAAACAGAGTTGCTTTGCCAATCGCCCGATAAATAGGGAAAGCGCCCGGCTTACGTGTAAAGTTGCCACAGCCACAACCATATTTCTTAATTAACAGCTAAATCCAGGGCCTCGGGGAAGCCTGAATAAACTCAACTATAACCTTGCCAAGCATTGCAATATTCATGTCCCGGCTCTTTCGGAGCCCCAAACCCCCCATCTTCCTAGGTAAGGCAGCTTTATCACATGCAACCAAATGAAGCCCTCGACCGTTAGAGTCCTTCCAAATGAAGTTCCGAATACTACGATCAATTTTATCGCAAGTGGACGCCGGAAGCCACGAAGCCTGCATGACATACGTTGGGATGGAAGAAAGAACTGAACGGGCGAGAGTAATCCGACCCGCCTTATTAAGGAGACCACGTTTCCAAACCCCCAACTTGGAATTAATGTTATCTGTCAGGAAATCAAAATGAGAGCTGGACACAGCTCCATGAAGTAAAGGAAAACCAAGGTATTTTCCCAAATCCTCGCAAAAATCAATATTAAGTATCGATGCTATCTCAGCCTTGGTGTTTGTGGAGACCGCCGCTGACGTATATGCTCTCGATTTGCTGGTATTCATTCGAAGACCCGCCTGCCGCGCAAAGGTTGAAAGAACCTCGTCTACACATCGCACACTGTCAAGAGAAGCATGAGAAAATAATAAAAGATCATCCGCGAACATCAAATGAGACAGGGGAGTAACTTGATGCCCCAGTTTAATCGCCTGCCAAGTCCATCCATCAACCTGTTGCAGAATAGCTCTTGAAAGTTTTTCCATAACAATAAAAAACAAATAAGGAGATAGGGGGTCGCCTTGTCGAATACCATTAGCAGGAGAGAAAGGAGGCAGCGCCTCCCCATTCCACAGAACTGAATAACTGGGGACCTAATGCAGAACATGATAATGCGAACTAGCGAGCCTGGAAGTACCATTTCACCAAGGCATGCCTCTAAGAACTCCCAATCTACATTATCATATGCCTTCTCCAAATCAACCTTCAATAGAAACTCACTTGTACGCCGATTCCTGTTTTTAAATGATGAAATCACCTCCTGCAGTATAATGGAGTTACCCGAGGTACCGTGCCCGGGAAGGAAAGCTGATTGGAAAGGCCCAATATATGACTGGAGAAAAGGCCTCAATCGATTAACTAACACTTTAGTTAAGATTTTGTAGGCGACATTACACAAGCTGATCGGCCTATAATGTCGAATTTCCCGAGGCATTTCCATTTTTGAAACAAGACATATAAAAGTAGATGCCAGAGCTTTATCAAACTGACCATCTAGCATTGCCTCATTAATGAACCTCCACACATCTGTGCCAATCACCTCCCAATAGAGTTTGAAAAATATTGTCGGAAACCTATCGGGCCCAGGTGACGAGAAGCCCTTCATATCCCTCACCGTTGTGGCCACCTCTTGACAAGTAATCTCCTCAGCCAAGCTATCACCATTGCCAGGTGGTGGCAACGGAGGAAAAGTTATAGTGGCCGAAGGTCTCTGATGCCGAGAGTGACCAAGGATCCAGCTAAAGTGATTAATAGCATGTTGCCTCATCCGTTCCTCATCCGTCACCCACTGGCCATCGATCTCCAACCTCATAATTCGACTTTTTTTTTTTTTTACGTCGAATGAGAGTTTGGGAGTGAAAATAACATGTATTGCGGTCCCCATGATCCACCCACTTATCCCGTGACTTCTGATACCATAAAACCTCTTATTGTTTTAGAAGATCCTCCAAGTCTTGCATAAGCTGTTGTACAAGCCGAACCAAGCAAGCCAAATCGACCCTAACGAGGCACCTTCGGATCCCATCCAACCACTTCAAGAGTCTCCGCTTACGCTTGTATAAATTGCCAAAGATGTATTCATTGAAATGGAGTGAGGAAGAGCGAACCTGGTCAAGTTGCTGGATGAGAGGACCACCACCATGATGCCAGGCTGCATCAACAACATGCTTGTATTGAGAGTGGAACGACCACATGTGCTCCCACCTAAAAGGCCGAGGCCCAGCCACCGCCGGCTGCTGGCAGCACTGGAGCAATAAAGCATTATGATCTGAAGTTCTCCGTTCAAAATTTCAACAAAGCCTAGAGGGAAAAGTGTGAACCAAGGTAAGTGTGCAACGGCCCGATCCAGGTGTTTGCGGCCTAAGGGACCTCCAGTAGTATTCCTTTTCCAAGTGAAGGTGTCACCAATCGTATGAATAGAGTTATGGCCCCAATCATTTAACATATCCCGAAAGAGTTCACATTACCGGGGGTTGGGAGCCATGCCCACCGCCTCCGACATGTAAGCTATATCATTCCAATCACCCAACGACAACCACGGACCCTGAACCATAGAGCTAATCGAGCGCATGTGCTCCCAGTTCACCAGCCTCCTCCTCGCACAAGGGTCAGCGTAGATACCTGACATAAGCCAAGACACAGAACCACAAGAAATCTTCATAGTAATAATCCGTGGCTTAATATCCACCATCGAGATATCAACATGTGAAACACCAAGACGTCGAAGGATCCATATCCCTCCAGCTTGGCCAACACACTTCTCAATGTAAACAACTTCATAACTGAGATGATAGAAAACACCCGTAGGCGTTCAAAAGCTCCCCTTGGTTCCATCAAAAGAAAGACCGAGGGCTTATATAGTCGAATAAGATCCGCAATATGGCATTGTGTACCTTTATGTGGATATTCCATACAAACACTGTAAAATCCTTAAATTCAATCATTGTGGCACCAAGACCAAATTCGAATTATCCGCACCATCTTCGCCAGGCATACAAGAAACCCGCTCATCCAGAACCCCTCCATGTACCGTGCCCACTTGCAGTGCACTACCCGACATGCGTTCCACCCGACTCCATATGCCAGACGAAATTGCCACATCTTCCCCAGAACCATCAGTTAATAAATGGTGAAACTTGGCAGGTAAGAGTTTCTCAACGTTCGTCTTGCTACCAGCTGCTCTATCCTCTCCCCGAGGCCGGTCTCCTGTTGTGACCATTCCTCTTCACGCCATGCAATAGTGTCTTAACCCTGACCGAATTGTTCTTTGCAGGGAGCAAGAATTCAGATGAGGCAACTGTCAAGGTCTCATCATTAGCCTTCACTGGTGACTCAGGGACAGGGGTCTCAGTCATCATCGTGCCCCCATCCAGCCTCTCCAAAGGTTTACAGCCCATGTTCTGGACCTCCATTGCATGTTCAATTGTAGGAGCATTATCCCGACCATCAAATAGTTGAGGCGCTGTCCCGACCCTAATCTTGCCTGGACGTGGTTTCCATCTTTTCACCACCATCCAATCTCCCACCCTTAACTCCTCAGGCACTCCACCCTCCGAAGCTGGAGTGTTACTCTCCTTGTGCACAACTTCGGTAGCCGCGGGTGGAACACCCATAGGTACACCAGGCGAACTCCCGGCATCTTGAACCGAAGTAGGGGCCACACCGTGCGGTGGTTGAGATAAGGGAGGGCCCCGAGCCCCAGATTTATCATGAGCAGATGGACAACGGTCCTTCATATGCCCATATCGAGCACATTGTAAACATAACAAGTGCAATCCCTCATACGCCACATGCACAATGTCCCCCTCAACATCCAGCATCCCCAATAAAGATTTGTCCAGATTGATCTCGACGCAAACCCTAGCATACTGACCCCTAGTAATAGCCGTAGTATTCTTATCCACTTTCACGAGAGTACCTAGAGCCGTCGTGATCACCCTTAGAGCGTTCTCATTATAAAACACTTGGTCAAGTTCCGTTAATCGAATCCACATCTGAATAGTATTAACCTGAGATTTCCTCGGATTGAAGTCCGCCGACCATCGCTTAATAGCGAGACAATGGTCGAACACCATCAACGGACCGCCTGTTAGCACTTTCTCACGATCCGTCGGGTTTTGAAATTTGGCAAAAAAACAACCATGACCAATATCCAGGAGTTCAAAAGTATCTGTCAACTTCCATGCACGAGTGAGTCTTTCCTTCATGGCAACATATCCAACCGTAAGGCCTAACACCTTGAACAAGGATCTCCTTCCATGGTTCGTGCAACTCGTCCAAAATAGGTTTCTTGAATCGAATTTTGGGGCATCAACAATGAGGCCCATCCCTATCAATGGACGCAAGGTTCTCCTTAATCCAGTCACGCGGCACAAACGTTGGAGGCACAGGCAACACCTCCGGAGTCATGGTAGAGACGACAGCATCACGGAACGAACCAACCGGCGGATGCCCTACTTCCGCCAGCACGGTTGTCGGGGTCATCACGTCGGAGGGAAGATTAGAAGTTGATACCTTTCCTCCTGGATCATGGGGAGCCGGCGAAGAAGACGTTGACGAAAACTTAGTCGCACGAGCGGCTGCCCTAGCGGAAGACCTAGGCGGGCCCATCTTTTTTCCTCCATATTATAGAAATATTTAAGCCTTTTTTAAAATATTGAAAATTCTTTATATGTAATTTATTGTACGATAATTACTTATTTAATATTTTTAAATCATTATTATTTTTGTATTGTATAGAAGAGAAGTAAATTTTAAGAACATATGAAAATATATATTAAAATATGAGAATGTATATATATATTAAAATATATATTTAAATAATTTAAAATTTTTCAATTGAATTTTTAAAATTAAATTTCATATATTTATCATTTTATAGAATACAAATATTTAAATTTATAAAATAAAATAAGTATAAAAAGTGATGGTATAAAAGTCAAATTAGTGAAGTATAAAAGTAGGTAAAGTGGATGTGGTAATTTAAGATTACCTGCCCCAGGTGGGAATCACATTCCCACCTAAAATACCCAACATTCCCACCTTGGTGGAAATGTGACATTCCTACATGAAACATGTCTCAAACCAAATATGTGCATGTTTCATTTCCTACCCAAGATTCCCAATGGGAATCTCAGATCATCCGAACCAAACGCCCCGAAAGGGTTTTGGGTGGGAATCACATTCCCACACAAGAGGCAGGTAATCTTAGATTACCACCTCAATTTTTCCTATTTTATACTAATTTGTCTTTTATAACCTTACATTTTATACTTCTTTTTTATTTTATAAATTTAGATATTTATATCTAAAAAATAATAAATATATGAATTTTAATTTTAAAATCAAATTGAAATTTTTTAAATTATTCAAACATATTTTTAAATAAATATTCTCACGTTTTCTTAAATTTATTTATCTTCTATATACAAAATAAAAATAATAAGAATTTTGTTACATTAAGTTACTACATTAAGTTACTAATTATTATACAAAATATATATAAAGAATTTTCTATATATTTAAAAATAAATTGTTTGAAATATTATCACTATTTTGTAGCAAAATGACATATTTATAAAATTTGTTCAATTAAAATTTAAGGACATTATAGTAAATTAATTAGAAATGGAAATCTGAGATTCTCAATCTAACCAAACACAATAATATTAAAACAACAAAATTAAGATTCCCAGCAATCTCATATTCTCAGTAATCTTATATTCCCAGCAATCACAATCACATTCTCACCGATAATTTAAGATCTCTCCAACCAAACGCACCGTGTTGTTCTCCTTGCCAATCTTCCTTTTATAGTAATTCCCTTATCTTTTGCTACAGTAAACACAATACACAACACACAACACACCGTCTCAAATCACATAGTCATTGGAAAGGTTCCTCACTGCCACATTTCTTTTTTATACTGGCAAATGCATCAATACATCCATCCTTATTATTCCTCAAGGCATCGAGATGATTCATGACAAACAAACATGTGGCAATCCTACATTTTTTTTCCCCGAACTCCGACTAACTTTTTAAAATAAAAAGATAAAAATAAAAATAAAAATACACTATATATATATATCATGGAATATATATTTAACATATACTTCTATCTACGAATGAATCCAAATCCTCCCCTTTTAAAGCTTTAATTTGTCTTGGCTACGTTTCGAAACGCGATAAATTGGTAGGAAAAAGAATCCAAGAATTACCATATATGGATATTGCCGGCGGCCACCTGCAAATGGTTCACATGAGGACATGAAGTATGTACTCATTTAATTCATTTTAGTACAGAGGAAAAATAGATATCTTCCGAAATACACCAAATAAATCCAAACCCTTCTTTTCTAATGATCTCAACATTTTCAGGTATTAACACGTATTCTCTCTCTCTATGATGGAGCCCTCTGCCGCTCCGTCGGAAGGCTCCACCATCTCTAACTCGTCTCTTCCGGCTACTCCTGGTCCTTTGTCTCCCTTCTATTTCTCCGGTACGTCTGCGATATCCTTTCGAGATAAAGTGTTAGAGGGCAAGGGAAGTGTCCCAAAACCTCTGAAAGAAGATCCGGCTAACGCCAAACTTGTGAAAGTTGAGCTGTTGGGTGGTGACCGCCTAAAACCAAAGATAACTATCGATCCCCAGCTGCATGAGAGGATTTGTAAGCATTTCGAAGATGCTCTAATAGTTTCGGTTCTTGGAAAGCGAGTAGGGTACACGGCGCTGCTGGAAAGGTTGTCCCGCCTGTGGAACATGCCAAACAAGTTCAAAATGGTTGACATGGATGCGGGTTACTATTTGATCAAGTTTGACACCAGTGAGGATCGTGCGAAGGTGTTAAACGGAGGACCGTGGATGATTTTTGAGAGCTACCTCACGGTGTGCCCGTGGAGACCCAACTTCATCGCGGATGAAGAAACTCCTAAGAAAACCCTAGTTTGGGCACGCCTCCAAGGTCTGTCATTTGAATACTTTGATGAGCTGCTACTTACCAGCATGGCGTCGACTTTGGGAAGGCCTATCCGGGTGGATGCCATGAGTAAAGGGGTGGACAGGGGCAAATATGCGAGGGTGTTGGTAGAAATTGATCTTAGCCTACCAGTGGTATCAAGCATTTTGGTGGGAGAAAGGTGGCAAAAGGTGGCATATGAGGGGCTTCACCTTCTATGCAAGGGCTGCCAACGATACGGGCACTCAGAGAACCGCTGCAAATATGGAACAGGGAAGAAAGATGAGGCTGGACCGGTGAAGGAGGTAACGCCGGAGACAGACCTAGCCGAAGTTGGGGAACGGGACAAAGGGGCCAAGGGGAAGGAACCAGTCTCTGCAGAGACAAAGCTGGACAGGCCTATTTTTGGCACTCAAGACAAAAAGGATGTGAAGGCTATGGAAATTGACTTTGTTAAGAGCAACAAAGGGGAAAAGGTGGATAACAAGGAGGGGGAAGGACAGACCGCAATTAATTCAGGTACCAAAATAGCAAGTCACGAGCCCTCACATGTGACTGTGGGACTGAGCAAGGATGCAGAAAAGGAGTTGACCAATCCCCCACAACCTCAAGGGAGTGAGTGGATTATGGTGGTTAAAAAGAAGCACAATGCTGGCAAGAAGACAAATGGGGGTAAGGGGTCTCAAGCTGGATCTGTTGGTGGGCTGAATAAATAGGTGCCTAAGCCCAAGACCAGAACACCATTGGGGAAAGGGAAAGTGCTTAAGCCCATAACCAATTTGTTAGATGGGAGAGGCCCTAATAGGCCCAAAGGGAAAGGATCGGCTGCAAAATTACCAGGCCCTAAGAAGGGGGTGATGACAAAAATGGCAGGGGATCAAAGTGGCCTGAAAAGACAGAGATCGAGTGAACCAGTGGAGGAGGAGAAAATGGGGACTGGGAAGCCGGCCACTGACGGCCAAACGAGCAGTCAACCAGAGCGGATCTCGGAGACACCGGATGAGGATGCTTCGGCTATGGCTGAAGACCCAACAGAAGAAGGGTGCGAGGAAGCCCCTCCAAACTGAAGGTACCAATTGGACTTTCCTCACTACAAATTCTTGGTTTTATGATTAATACGAACTTCAAGAATTGTAGAATTTTGGCGTGGAATGTTGGGGGATTCATTGGTGAATCTGCAAGGCGTATGATGAGGGAAATTTTGCGAGCCAATGGGCCGGATTTGATTTTTATCTTTGAACCGCAATCTATGTTCTCTAGATCCCGTATCTTGTTTCTGCAATCTGGATATGATGAAGTGTGTATTCAGGAAGCAAGAGGCAAGGCGGGAGGAATTTGGGTTTTAAGCCGTCATGGGCATAGGTTTCAAATTAGTGAATTTGATATCCGGGAGAGGATGAGCACCATGTGTTTGTCTCAGGGGGATTGTTCGTGGTTCATCACGGCCATCTACGCACCCCCACAATATCAGGAGAGGAAACTCTGCTGGGAAAGCTTGACCCTTTTGTCTGAAAAGGTTAAAGGTCCATGGGCTATTATAGGGGATTTTAATCAAATTCTGTGTGCGGAAGAAGTCCGAGGAGGCATGTATAATGTTGATAGGGCGGAAGAATTTGGAAACGTCCTTCACGACTGCGGTCTTTCAACAGTTAACACTCAAGGGGGGTGCCACACGTGGTCTCGCTCCTTGGGGGACACAGGCCGCATATATAAGCGTTTGGATCGATGTGTGAGCAATAGTGAATGGGTCTCCTTGTTCCCAGGTGGCTTCGTCAAACCCCTTCCATGTGTTGGCTCGGACCACCTCCCACTGTTGCTGTCCTGTGGGCCTACCATTAGAAGGGGAGTTGGCACCCCTTTCCGGTGGGAGGCCTCATGGGCCGAGCACAAAGACTATGAGGAAATGGTGAGAAAAGAATGGAATGACATACCTGCTTCGGTGCCTACTAACCTCAAGGGAGTTCAGCAGGCGTCGATACAGTTTAACAAAGATAAGATGGGTAACTTTTAAGTGGAGGAAAATTAAAACTCTCAATAGGCTGGCCGGGGTGACGCGGATGATGGAGAGAGTGGATTCGGTTCGCCTTAGGTTGCTGGAGGATGAGCTGCGAAGGGAGTATGACAATATTTTACGCCAAGAGGAAATATATTGGTATCAAAGAGCCCGGGACAAGTGGATCCGGCTTGGAGATAGAAACACGGCATATTTCCATGCCAAGGCTAAATCGAAGGGACACCGTAATCGCATCAATGGTCTTTTCCTACCAAATGGTGTGTGGTGTGAAGATGAAAAAGAGCTCCAGACCCACGCGCGAGACTTCTACAGGGAATTATACTCGAGCCCGAGCGTAAGCCTAAATCAGAGGATGGGCAATGAGGAAGAAAACAATCGAATCCCCAGCTTTGAAGCTATTCCAGCAGAGGAAGCTGAGGAATTGGGAAGGGAAGTCTCATCCCAGGAGGTGGATATGGTGGCTAAAGAGATGAACGGCTATTCGGCCCCGGGGCCGGACGGTTTCCCGTGTGTTTTCTTTAAGAAATTCTGGGATATAGTGGGAAGATCAGTTCACACCTTTATACAGAAAGCCTTTTCGGAGTGCTGCATCCCAACCGAGGTAACCAAAGCATTCATTTGTCTTATCCCCAAGATCGATACGCCTACCTGCTTGAGGGACTATAGGCCTATTACGTTATGCAACGTGCTCTACAAATTCTTGACTAAGGTGTTAGTCAACAGGATTCGTCCTCTTCTACAGAACCGCATCTCGTATCACCAGGCTGCTTTTCTGAAGGGGAGAGGCCCAGTGGACAACGCTCTGACCTTGCAAGAAATTATTGCCAACATTTCGAGCTCCAAATCTCGGCTGAAGGCAGTCATTCTGAAAATCGATGTTGCGAAAGCATATGATAATGTCCACTGGGATTCCTTAGACCAGTGCATTAAGGAGTTGGGATTCCCTGAAAGAGTTAGAAAGCTGATTATGATTTGTGTATCTTCCCCCTCCTTTTCCATACTTTGGAACGGTAGACCCTTGGAGGAGTTTAGGCCGGGGAAAGGGCTCCGCCAAGGGGACCCCATCTCCCCCTACCTTTTTCTAATCATCATGGAAAAGCTCTCTATGCAAGTCAACAAGCTGGTTAATCAGGACATCTGGAAGCCAATTCGGCTTACGGAAGGAAGGGTTGGTGTGTCACACTTGCTCTTTGCGGACAACCTTATCTTGGGCTCTATGGCGGATAAGGTGAGTATTCAAAGTATTAAGGGAGCACTGGATGGCTTCTCCCGAGTGTCTGGTCTGCATCTCAACCAGCAGAAATCGGTCCTTTTCATCTCTAAGGCGGTCGGACCCCTGGATAGAGAATGGATTTCAAACAGGCTGGGTATCACGGAGGTGAATTCCCTCGGGCACTATTTGGGCTTTCCTATGATTATGGGGAGACACAGGACGGAAGACTTCGCCTTTATACTTGACAAAATTGATGCTAAAATGAAAGGTTGGGCATGCAAACTTCTCAACAAGGCAGGGCGCCTTACTCTCTGTCGTGCTGTGTTGGCGGCCATTCCCAATTACTTCATGCAAGTACATTGGCTCCCGGAGTCGATTTGTCTTGCTATTGATCGAAGGATCAACCGCTTTCTGTGGAAAGATAGAGAGGGGAAAGGCCTCCACTTGGTAAGCTGGGATAAGTGTGCTAGGCCTAAGGAAGAGGGGGGCCTTGGGCTTCGGAAGACCAGGTATATGAATATCGCACTTCTAGGTAAACTTGTGTGGAGCTTGTTACACTCGCCTGAGAAATTATGGGTCCAGATTCTTCGAGATGCTGGAGTCGCCAGGGAGGGAGCCTTCACTGTTGAGGATAATGTGAACTCTAAACTTGGGAAGTTGGTGCAGAAAGTCCTTTGTTTTGTGAAGCCTGGTTACAAACTGAGAATTGGCAAAGGGGCAGTGTCCTTGTGGTTCAGTGAGTGGTGGAAGGAGGTTCAGTTGGGATCTATCATCCCCTTTGTGGAGAGCCATGACATCGACCTGCAAGTGCGAGATGTCATAGAGAATGGGGAATGGAATTGGAGCAAGAGTTACTCCCAGCTGCCAGCGTCATTGCTCACGGATATTTGCTCGGCCAACCCACCTGTCATCAATGATTTGGTGCCAGACATATGGACGTGGAAGCATACCAAAAATGGCTGCTACTCGGTGAGCTCGGCTTACAGACTGATAGCCGCCTCTGGGGATCCTAGCCTAGGTTAGAAATGGATGTGGAACGCCAATATCCCAGAAAAGATTGGCTTCCTTATTTGGTTAATTTGCAACGACTCCCTTCCGGTGAATGCTACACGGTTCAAACGGCAGCTTTGCAACTCTCCTCTGTGCGTTATTTGTGGTGTAGAGATGGAGACCTGGGATCACTGCTTATTCTCCTGTCCTTGGGCAAGGCAAACCTGGGACAAACTTCACATTAGAGTGCCTATGGATTGTGGGACGGTGCCAAAAGATCATATTAAACACCTCCTGTTTGGTATGGTCCAACAACTAGGCCATACACTGGTGGCTGGCTTGTGGGTTTTTTTGGGTGGAAAGGAACTCGAGGACATTTCGAGGAGAGGCTAAAACAAGCTGGGTGCTTGCTAGAGACACCGCTCATCTGGCAGCTGACCTAGCTAATGCGGCGGCTCGTAGACCGGGGAAGAAACCTCGGCCATCTCATCTGGCCTGGAACCCTGCCGGCAATGGAGTGGACACTTTGCATGTGGATGGAAGTGTATTTGGTGCCACAGGGCGAGCGGAATTTGGCTTCGTGCACCGGGAGGGAACAGGCTCCTGGCAAGGGGGGGCGGGGGCTGTGGCCACATCCGGACAAGCTCCATTCTGCATGCGGAACTCAAGGCACTTGATGAAGGGCTGGCGTATCTAGCTAAACAGGGTGTTAGGGAATGCTGCTGCTACACTGACTCCTTGGAAGTAATCAGCCGTATTAATTCCAACCCCATGTTCCACTCCGAGGCCTCTCTAATCCAGAGTATCAGGAGCCGTAAGGACCTTTTCACTGTCTGCACCGTCCACCACTTGAAACGTGAGGGCAACAAAGTTGCAGACAAGCTCGCTAGACATGGTGCCTCCGAGGAAGACTTCTTCACGACTTGGGCGTTTCCCCCGGACTTCGTAATCGGGGAATTAGCGCTGGATGCATCGCTTGTTATTCCCCTTATGTGATAGGCCTGGCCGTCTGTGGCCTTTCTCTGCCTTTCTTGTGTTTTTGCTTTTGGTTTTTTCTTGCTTCTTGTTTGTCAGGCTTCGGCTCTTCAAAAAAAAAAAACATTTTCAGGTATTGAATCAGACTATGTCATCTAGACCACAAAATAATGAATCCAACCATAAACACTAATTCCAAATTTTCAATAATATCAAGTAAAATAATTAGTCCTGTAATTCTGAATTAATTCCAAAGAAAGATCGTCACCAAAAAATCGTACTTGAAATTGAAAATGAGTACCCATAATTTAAAAGATTTGTTATGTTCTATTTAATTGTGTCATTAGCCCGATGTCTTGGCGAAGCGTGGCGCTAAATTCCTGGAATTTTTCGCGATATGGGCATATCCCCGAATGATGTCCGTCCTCTTTTAGTTGCAGGTGCTTTAGGGGTTTGGTATCCTCGGTTTAAATTAATTTTGTTTCCATTCATCCCTACTCCCACGTTATAGTTTTTTCTAAGTTTTACTCTTTCCCAATGTTTTCATGTCACTTTTATTATAAAAAAAGTACGTCACTTAACCTACCAACTAAATATAAAAAATAAAAAATAAAAAAAAAACAGTAGTATTACTATTTCAATGTAATTTGGAATGATGTCCTAATTTTAGGACAATTGTGTGTTATTATCAATGATGGATCCAAGAAATATATTTTATTGCTACAAAATATTGTTCCCGCTTTCTCATTATTTTTTTGCCAAGATTTCTTGACATACAATCAAGGCTTCGTTTGGTAAATAAATAGAGTTTAGAGTTTAGAGTTTGGTTTCAGAGATTAGAGTTTAGCTTCAGAGATTAGAGTTCTCAAGACCACGATTTGTGGAGAAAATCAGCGATTCCAAATCTTGTATTTCCGGAAAAACAAACAGATATGAATTTCTTAGAGTTGGGAATGGGCTTTTAGCGTTTGGACCGCTTATTCCAAACGGGGCCCAAATCGATTTATTAAACTGCTGATATCTTAAAATGTTTAGAAATTATATATACTTCAAGTGGGGAACTGTACTATCCGAACGTGGATTGTGGCCAATTTCTGGGAACCGGTCTATATTTTAAAGCTATGCAAAAAGAAGAATCTAACAATGTCATACTTATATATATATATATATATATATATATATTTTTTTATATAACTGCAACAAGAATAAACTTATACAATGGATAGTGTAAAAAATCTAAATGAGACAAAAATAGCACGGATGAAGTAAATAAAATAGAGTAACATTGGGTTCGAATTTAGCGTATTGGCCAATCATTCACCTTCCAATCTTAAAGTTGGCGTATTAACCCCTATCATATCCATCATCTATATAACATTGGGTTTGAATCGAAGTTTTGCTCTATGATCCGGATGATTACATATTGTTTGATGAATTTTATTAACCGCTTTATTATTTATCTTTTTCAATGAAGCATTGTTTGATTCCCTAAATATTAGTTGTTTTCAAATGAATATTATACTTGATTGTCGCGATGCCAATAAATATACAGGAATTGTAAATGCATTATATTTATTCTTAGTTTTTTTTTAAAAAAAAAATTATAAATTTTAAGAATTTAAATGGGGTTAAAATTAAAGAAATCATATCGTGCACACTGAATTTGAAAAATGATACTTATTTCATTTTTCATATAAATAAAAGTAAACTTTATATTGATATTATTGAATTAGTGGTCCTGTATATGGTATAGCTTTATATTGATTTTTGATCCAGGCTTACATATTCGTTGTGACTGATCTGTTCTAGATAATCCAATTTATAAAACCTATGGGCTATGAAACTATTTTTTTTTATGATCTTACTTGCTGATTTAAAATTTAATTGTATTTTGTTTTCAAAAAAATTTAATTGTATTTAAAAACATATTTATTCCATAATTTGTATTCAATGGAATTAACAATCACCAGTTTTAAATAAGCTATATTTTGTTTTTAACATGCTGGTAATGATAAGGGCAATTTTATTCCTGTGATTAGTGACATAAAATTGTCAAGCAATTTATTACTTTTAGAAATGCTATAAAGGAATGTAGGACGTTATTAGAATATTTTTTTTTTCTTTTTTAGAAATAAATTTGTTTTGTCATATTTATTACTTTTACGCATGTATAAATTATTTTCTTTAGAGGAGCCGGAGCAAAAAAACAAATAGGAAAACTTTGATATTCTTTCAACCTTGACAATTAAACGTCAATTTTACAGTTAAAACTTTCATTCCTTTAATCTTGATCAATTTCTTATTCATTGCTTTGATCATCAACTATTTTACTTTATACATTTTCTTTCATTCAATCGTGAGGACAATTTATTTTTTTGTTGAATCTCTAAATAATTTTTTTTTGATATTTTAGAAACTTTTCTTCCCGCGCATCGCGCGGGCAGGTAATACTAGTTTTTTTTATATAACTGCAACAAGAATAAACTTATACAATGGATAGTGTAAAAAATCTAAATGAGACAAAAATAGCGGGACGGATGAAGTAAATAAAATAGAGTAACATTGGGTTCGAATTTAGCGTATTGGCCAATCATTCACCTTCCAATCTTAAAGTTGGCGTATTAACCCCTATCATATCCCTCATCTATATAATATAGTCGGAAAAAAAGATTTTTTTTTGGTCTGTTTTATCTATAAAAAAATCTAAATCGGTCCGTTAATAACTTTTTTGCCCCATATCGTCCTCTAGGTTTGCTAACTTTTTTTTTCAATTTGGTCCTAATTACATAATTAGCCTTAAGTTGCTGGCTTAGTCGAAGTAGATCATATTTTATATCCACCATGGCCAATGTGGAGTCCCCACACATAACATACTAGTATAATAAATATTTAAAATAAATGTTTGAATGATGACATAACACATAACTACTCTTAAAAAATGCCTCTAGTGTGTCAATTAAGCCCTTCTTCACTTAGATATGCTATTAGGGTTGTTTCAGAGTGCGGTCCAAATCGTAAACCAGACAAGACCAAAACGTATTTTGACGGTTTGGTTTGGTTTGCGGTTTAAAATTTATGGGTTTCTTTTAAAGAAAACCGTGGTTTGCAGTTTAGGTTTGATCTGGAGAAAAAATTAACCAGATCAAACCGTAAACCACAATTATATATATACTTAATAAAAATATATATATATATTATATATATAATATACTATTAGAATTTTATAGATTAGAATTAGATTTAGTGACAAATGCATTTATATTAGTTCAAGGTACAGAGACGGTCATGAATGATTCATGCCCTTTCATTGACTTTTGTTTATTCGTTTAATATGTTTCAGAAATTTCGTTGATGTAATGCACTTTGTACATTGGTTTATATGTTATATTTGTAATCCTGATATGTTTCAGAAAGCACATGTTGCTACTGTTACCCTTCATTGGCTCATTACTGTTGTTTATTTATGCTATATTTGTAGTTTTTTTTCCCAATAGCTTATAATAGTTCTAGTTTATTACGTACTTGGCTTGTAAACAGTAAATTTATGTTTTTTTAGCTTTTAATTTGCATTTCGGAGTTTAGATTGTTAAACTTATGACTGTAATCATAGCATTTTTTTCTTTTTAAAACTTTTGTTAACCCGTAGCCAAACCGCACCAAACCGCTTTTTCCGGTTTGGTTTGGTTTACTAAAATGGTTTGGTTTGGTTTAATTTTTTCCCAAACCATTTTATTTGCGGTTTGGTTTGAGTTTCGTACGAAACCGCCCCAAACCGCACAACGTTCACCCCTACAGCATAGGCAGCATTCAAAGATTACTTCAAACATTTATTAAGTTGATGTGTTATGTGTAGAGATTCTAGATTGGTCATGGTGGATGTAAAATATTATTTACTTCGGCTACGTCAACAATCTCATGCTAATTACGTAACTAGGACCGAATTGAAAAAAAAAAAAATCTACAAACGGATTTAGAAAATCTTTTTTCCCCCCTAATATAGTCGCTTTCATTTGTAATATTTGTGAAATGTTTCGTGTTTCCGTAGCACAAATTATACTCCTATGATAATTCAAAAAATCATTAGAGATGAGGTCACCACAAGTATTTTAATGGAGTCAGGTGACCTACTTAAATACAAGTGTATTCACCTTTGGTTAATATTGATGCTATTATACAAACACTTCCAGATATGATAACTTTTCATGAACAAATTGTAATTATTTTATACTATGAGAACTCAGTATTAACCATTATAGGTATTTTAATTTAATAGTATCTGGTCTTTCAAATTTTATACTACTTTAATTTATTTTATTTAATTATATAATAATTGCTCCATCTGTCCCATTTGAAATGTCTCAAAATATTTGATCACACTGTCCAATATATTTATTTAATAGTTAATATTTTTAAGAGGTGATAATTAAAATAGGCCACCAGAAGGAGTCATTTCCACTTTTGGGCCACAATATTTTGATTTAGGAAAATAGGCCATTAGAAGGATTTCGGGCCTGAATTTAGGCCATTGGGCTGGAATTCAGGCTGCGATGGCCTAAAAGTGAAAATGACTACTTCTGGTGGCCTATTTTAGTTTTTTTCAATTATTCTTTTATTTTATGTAATTAAAATAAATAATACTCATTCTATATCATTATTTATGTCATACTTTCTTTTTTTTCTTGTTCCAATATTTTTATTTCATTTTCATTTTCAAAAATAATTAAATATTAATCGTCAAACCTACCCATCACCTCACATTAATAAATAAATATATTAAACTTTCAAATTACCCACTACCATTAATAATTCCCGTCCACCCTATAACCACATATCATATCAGTAAATCACAAATAAATAAATAAATTAAAATTATGGGGTTGAGCACTTACTCCAGTGGTAAGTCTCCCAACTCCAACATATAGGTTGGGGGTTAGAATCCCCACCCAGTCCCCATTCCCTCCCCTTTGTAATTGTGTGGTTTGGGCTCCCACCACCTGTTACAGGCCTTCAATGGCTCCTCAAAAAAAAAAACTAAAATTATAGCTCATTACAATCACATTTTATAAATTTTTAAGCTACCTTTTTTTAACACTATTAATAGGACGGGGGGAATAATATAAGAAATAAAATAAATATTAATTCAAATATATTATAAAATAAGTAAAACAAATACATATTCAAATAAATTATAACGTAAAAATAAATATTTTTATTATAAGTATTCCAAAATTTTCAGACATGGTATTTTATGTAGGAATAATTAGTATTAAATGCAAGGAATTTTTCGAACATGGGTATGTTTGAAAATTAATATTTAATTATTTTTAAAATGGAAATGAAATAAAAAATGTTGGAACAAGAAAAAAAAAGAAAGTAGAACATAAATAATATCACAGAATGAGTATTATTTATTTAATTACATAAAATAAAAATAATTCAAAAAAACTAAAATAGGCCACCAGAAAGAGTCATTTCCACTTTTAGGCCATCGTGGCCCGAATTTCAGCCCAATGGCCTAAATTCAGGCCCAAAATCCTTTTAACGGCCTATTTTCCTAAATCAAAATATGGCGACCTAAAAGTGGAAATGACTCCTTTTGGTGGCCTATTTTAGTTATTACCTCTATTTTTAAATATAGAGAAGTAAATTTTTTGGGCACTAATGTAATGAAGATCTTTATACGGGAGCTCGTTTTCTATTTATTCATTTATGTAGTATATCCTCAATATCTGGTTGGCTTCACTTACAACCGAAAATGGAAAACATATACTTCCTCCGTCTCATTGTAATTTCACGTTTGACTTTTTGATACTATTTACTGTTTAACTTTGACTTAAATTTTTATCATAGTTATGCAAGAAAAAATATAATGAAGTGATATCTTGTTAGATTCGTCTAATCATTTAGTTTTAGAATATCAAATTTTTATAATTTTTATTGTACACAATTAATTATTAACCGTTAAAAATGTGTATCGGCATAGTGTCATGTGGGTCCGTAGCAAAAACATTGAGATAGAGGTAGTATATATAAATATATATATATATTCTAAAACCACATGGAAAGACGAATCTAACAAGATCCAACTTGTTTATTTTTTTCAGTATAACTATAATAAGAATTTAGATCAAATATGCATAATAAATTGTGTAAAAAATCCAAATAAAACATCTAAAAGCAGGTGGAGGAGTATTATATTAATTAAATATTCAAGTGGGTTCACTTATGGTAGAGAATACGATGTTGGAATTTTTTTTTTTTTGGAGAGCCATTAAAGGCATGGGGAAGGGGTGGTGGGAGCCCATACACATATATAACTCACAAGTATATCCACTAACTTTTTACTATTTAACATTTAAAAATTAAAATGTATTCCCAGATGCTAAATTATTCCTCCGTTTTTTTTAACATTACGATTTGCATAGTATTAGTATATACTTCATCCGTTCCTTTTTAATTATCAAGGACTTACATTTCACGCAATCCAATACATATTTTCAATCTTCAATAACTCAAATTGCGTACAAGCAAAAATTATGAAACTTTGATATTATAAATATATGCGATTAGACGAATCTAACAATATATCACTTGACTACTTTTTGTCCTATATAATTGTATTAAAAAAGTCGAATCAAAGTTACTCAATAAACAGTAACAAAACTCCTACCGTGTCAAATAAAAAAAAAAGGAGGAAGTATGATTCATTATGTAATTTTGATTTAATTTTTTATCACAATTATATATGATAAAATATAATCAAGTGATATGTTATCGGATTCGTCTAAAATAGTATTAATGATTAAAAATATGCATTAGATTATTTGATTGAAATGTTATTAACAAAAAGGAAGGAGTATGTTATTTTAGAATAGCGTTTCGAAAAGAAACTAGTATATATATATGATATATCGGAAAAAAAGGTCAAATACATCCGTTTTCTTTTTAAAAAAGTCAAATTGGTCCTTTTTAAATTTTATTGCCGATTTAGTCCGCTACCTATGCTAATTATATCCATTTTAGTCCAAAAATCACTAATCTCTCCTAGGACACTGACGTAGCATTGATTTATTTTGGTCATTTTCATTCTTAAAGGCGATTCAAGATTAAACACAAGGAGACAAAAGGCATGTGACTGTCCTTTTCATTCTTCGGCCCTCAGTTTTGAGCCAAGCGTCCCCATTATCGTTTCTTTGTTGCCGGAATTTGAATATGCACCGCGAGATTAGGGTTCGAATTGGGGGTGCTGCAATATGGGAGGTGATTGAAATGAAGGGCTTCGAATTGGGGGTGATTGAAAAGAATGACTTCGAATTGGGGGTGCTGCGATATGGGAGGTGATTGAAATTAGAATCAGGTCGGGT
Source organism: Hygrophila difformis (assembly GCA_030278955.1). NCBI lineage: Eukaryota > Viridiplantae > Streptophyta > Magnoliopsida > Lamiales > Acanthaceae > Hygrophila > Hygrophila difformis. Next base: position 10,376,638 of record JAOANR010000001.1, read on the forward strand.
TACACACTTATTTGGCAAACACGTTGGAATGACAGCAATTCAAAACAGATCCAGCGTGTTTGGTTTAGAATAAATCATTGCCACGTCAGTGTCCTATGAAGGATTAGTGATTTTTGGACTAAAGTAGATATAATTAGCATAGGTAGCAGACTAAATCGACAATAAAATTAAAAAATGACCGATTTGACTTTTTTGAAAAGAAAACGGATATATTTGACATTTTTTCCATGATATATCCATAGATTTATCATTTGGCCTTCTCCAATGGTTGCTACCCAATTTCAGGTATTTAGGTGCCACATCAACGCCACTTCAAAAGTTAAATATATCTACCTATAAATAAAATTCTTCTCCCAACAATAATACTCAAAAAGTATGTATTTAAGGGACCCACATTCTATTATACTTCCTCCACTTTTTTTTAAATGTTACACTTCTCATTTGCACGTATGTCAATGCACATTTTCAACGATTAATAACTCAAATTTGATACAGGTAAAAATTTTAAAAATTTGATATTTAAAAATTACAAGATGAGCAAATTAAGAAGATCTCACTTGGTTATATTTCATCTTCTATAACTATAACATAAATAGAAGTCAAAATGCTACAATGGACAAATAAAAACGAACAGTTGGAGTATATAATTGAGGGAGGAGTTAGAAAAAAGAAAAAAAAAAAAGGAAAGTCTGCCAAAAGCAGGCTTGGCACGACTTCCAAGAGGTAAAACCCAGGTAGCTAATTTGCTACCTTTCTAAATATCACATTAGCTCCCAATGGCTTGCTTCTATATTCTATGTATTTTGTTTTGTCCACATCAACAAATACCTTACCAAATACCCACCATTGGAGAGAGCCTTTAACAAAGTGATTGGATTGACAGGTGACAGACAATGCCCATAAGTCCCATTTCGGCATACACACCGTGTTCATTTCAAGGGCCAAAAGTAAAAGTGCCTCGAAAGTCCAACCAGAACTACTAAAAAGAAAAAGAAGAATTAAGTGGATCCTGAATGTTGTTAATTTGTACTCCCTCCAGATTTTTTTTTTCCTTCTTTAACTTAACTCATCCTGCACTGCACGCAATCCAATAAACATTTTCAATCATCAATATTTCATACTCCCTCCATTTTTTAATAACATTATTGATACTATTCATTTATTAACTTTGATTCAATTTTTTGGTATAGTTCTATAAGGTAAAATATAATCAAGTGAGACGTTGGATTCGTCTAATCGTGTAGTTTTATAATATCAAATTTTTAGAATTTTTCTTTACATATAATTTGAGTTATGAGTGGTTAAAATTTTGTATTGGATTACACGCAGTGCAGAAGTGGAGAAGTTAAAAAAGAACAGAGGGAGTATTATATGTTAGTAAAAATTATAAAAATTTGATATTCTAAAACTATGCGATTAGATGAATCCAACATCTCATTTGACTATATTTTATCTTATACAACTGTAATAAAAAGATGAATCAAAGTTACTTAATAAATAGTTTCTACTATTCAAACAAAAAAAACCGAGGGAGTATTATATAAGTGACAATATGCAACATTCCTTTAGAATAATGAACATCAAATTTTCAAAATGTAGCATGGGTTGGGGATTTACCCATGTGGTAACTCCCCAACTTCTAATCTTTATTCTTCAAATTTTTTTTTTTTTAAAATGTAGTGTAAATTTGTAATAGAATTATGTATGTGTCTAAGAGCTTGTTTGTTTTGACTTATTTTTCTCCTTTTGACTTTTACTTCACCCAAAAGTCCTTTTGAAATTTTTAACTGTTTGTTTTGACTTTTTTAAAAAGAAAAAGAGAAGCAAAAGTTAAAATACAACTTTTTCCAAAGTAGGTGGGGGTTATTTTTTTTTTAAAGGAGAAGTCATTTTAAGTTATTTTGGAATAAAAATATAAAAATATCCTCATTTAAAAAGGAAATAAAATATATTGTAAATATCCTTACAACAGTTATGTCCATTTTAGTAATTTTAATATATCAAAAGTCCTTCTACGTATAATTCAACCAAACATGTTTCCGTTGAAAAATAACTTTAATAATATCAACCCAAACAGTTATTTGAGCTTCTTTTGCTTTTGAATTATCATTCTCTCACCTTCTCCTTTTTACTACTGACTTATTCTTTTTTCAAAAGTCAAAACAAACAGACTTTAAATAAACCAGAAATTCGTGATTGAATTACTAGCTACCTTATTTTGATTATGTTTCTATTTCCTTTTTACTTTATAGGTGTATGCATACTTTTTAAATTACAGAAAATTATACTAGTTTATAAAATTCCACAATTAATATCTCCCTTGAACTTTCTTTTTCTTCTTTTTAATAATTTTTTTTTTGGTAATGACAACAGTGTAATCTACTTGATTTGTACTCTTATTTTTCTAATTAGTTGTTAGCTACATTTTATTATTATTATTATTATTATTATTATTATTATTATTATTATTATTATTGATGTTGTTGAGAACATTATATTGTAAGTATAGTGTTCGGATTTTCAGTTTTCCATTGAATTTAGGGTCAGGGTGTTTTAGACTTGTTGCCATATTCTCTACTCTCCATGAACCATGCTTGATTGAGATGGCTGCATAAAAATAGATGGATTGCGTTGTGGCTGCTGGCTGGTGGTAAAACTTTTAACAAATTCTCAAAAATTTGTAGGAAAGAAAAAAATAAATACTAAAAGTTAAAGAAAAAGGATGGTCCATACTCCAAACACGCCGTAGCAAAAATATTCTTATTTTTATTCCTATTCCCTCCATAACACGTAATACATGTTGTTTGACTTTTTGATACTGCTCATTATTCATATTTGAATAAATATTACTGTAAGTATATATTTGGAAGAAAAAATAGTCAAGTTTGGTCTATGGCTGGACAATTTCGCCGAAAACTCGGTATACCATTCATACCATACCGAAAAATGCCGAAAATGTCGAAATTTATGATATACCGAAATTTTCGGTACGGTATATTGCCATGCCGAATATTTTTGGTATGATATCGGTATAAAAATATAAGATATTCGGTATACCGAAAATACCAAAATACCGATATATAGCTATATATTTTATAAAATATATAATTACATATTTTTTTTTAAAAAAATATTTTACATATTTATTACTAAACCCCAAAAAAATTCATAGTTAAGGCTCAAACCCATTTTTAAATAACCTAAAATTAAGTTTATATATTTATTATAAATCAAACGCTAATTCTAAATTTCAATCATATTCTAAATGATTACATTATTTATTTCAGTTTAAAATTTAAGTAATATTTATTTATCCCAATTTAATCTCACATATATCTATGAATTTTATTTTCTGTATAGTTGTATGTTCTGGTCAAGCTTACTATCTGTGATCTTAGAACGTATTAATATTTTTAATCATGAGCATATATAAATAAATAAATGTCATTATCCTAGAAGAGATTATGAATGACCTCTAAAGTTCATTTAAAACTCTATTGATATCATGTGATGTGAATTAATTACATTATTTTGAAAACTATTTTATTGCAATTAAGTTAAAACTATTATATGAAAAATTTCTTTCACTCATTTTTATAAATAATTTTATATTGGTATATCGATAATACCGAACTTTTATGCCGAATATTTCGGTATACCGAATATTGGTATACCGATTTTTTGATATGGTAATGGTATTAATTTTTCATATACCGATATTTACGGTATGGTAACGGTATGAGTAAAAAAGTTCGGTATGCAGTACCGATCCAACCTTAGTTTGGTCTTGTTAGATTCGTCTAATAGTATAGTTTTAGAATATATATTTTATATAATTTTTACTTATATATATTTAGAGATATTGACGATTAAAAAAATGCATTAGATTGTATGCAGAAATTAAACATGACATCTTAGTTGAGACGGAGTGATTATTATTTTAAGGAAAAGAGAGAGATTGAGTTTATTTGACAATTAGTAGTTTTTAGCTATTAAGTGATTATATGAGTAATAAATTCAGTCAGTTAACTCACTACAATATTTTGAGACGAATTTTTGTGTGTACAATAATAACTTGAAATATGAAATGCTGCAACAATTTTTTTTTTTAAAAAAAATTGATTGTACAGTATTTTAAATTAAATGTATAGTTTTAAAAAAGCTTTTCAAACAAAAAATAGTTTTTAAAAAGCCGATTCAAAATATTAACTTTTACCAACGTAACAACAGTTGGCTTGGGTGGATTAAGATTCTAGTTGCTTAGACAAAGTCTCGGGTTCCAGGCGCCCTTTATGCCCATGCAAATCTCAAGGAATTAGTCATAGCAGTAGTGAAGCCACATATGCCTTTGGGGGGGGCCATGGCCCCCTCATTTAAAAAAAAACTATTATATATATATATATTATTTTACCAATATAAATATATACATATACATATATCAATTTATTAAGGTAAGTATATGGTATTTAGCAATACTTATAATAATAAATTTTTGAGCCGCATTTATATTGAGTTTAGGTAGCTAAATTATTATAGTTCATTATTCGTTAAATTATTAAGTTTGTTATTTCTAAATAGTAAATTTACATTTAAGTAAAAAATAACATATAAAATACTCCTTTAATTTAGTATTTTGAGTTGATAATTTTGGATTGTATAGTGTTATTTATGATAAGTTTGTAGTCAAAATTTATAATATATAGAGTATTTGGAGTGTATGGAATGTCTGCCATTTATTTCATTATTATGATGAATATTTAGATATTTTTTACATATATATATATATATTCCCGGAATATGTATATTTTATATTGATGAACCATATATACCTTTTATTTATATATCTAGATAATTAGACCAAATAATTCAATCAAGTTTAGATTAATTATATGATAAATTCATTTGCCAACCCCATATATATTTATATTTGGTTCCCCTAAACATCCAACCTGGCTCCGTTCCTTAGTGTTTGGGTCTAATATGGCACGAGAATACCTAATTATTGAGATGAAAACTTGCTTAATGGCCAATTTCATCTCTTCTAACCTTATACTCCCATTTATGTCTTTGTAATTTGTCATTTTTGTGGCATTAAAAAAAAAAAATTACAGTAACATTTTCGACCTATTCTCCTCAGGCTCCACTCTCACGGAATCTATATAAAAGGGTGACTTCAAATTCAAATACTTCTTCGTTACCAGTTACCCAGCGGCGCGTGAAACCTCCAGAAACCGTTTGACATCCTCTCTTTTTCATCGATCTTCATCCCTAATATCTTCTGATTTCTTTTTCATTTTTAGGTGTGGGGGGACTTCTCGTCTTTTCCCTTTTTTTTGTATGCTTTGCTGACCAAAGGTGCTTTGAGATTTGGGCGTGCGATTTCGAGGTGGAAAAGGGTGCAAGGGAATTGGCGAGGTAATTTTTTTAATCATTCGTTCATTATTATTAATACATCATGTGTTTGCAAAAATATTTCATGGTTTATGTACCCGCACGCTTCGCTTTGTGGATGATTTGTTCTTGTCGGCCTTGATATTAAGTGGGTTGGGTTTGGATTCTTTTTTGCCTTACTGAAATTGATGGCTTGCCCTCGTGAATTGGCGTCGCCAGATGTGTTGTAGAGGCTTGTAGCAGCTGGATTGTTTTGGGGCTTTTGCTGTACAAGTTGTATTCTTGGCAAAGTTGTTTCTTTTTCAGGTTTTCGTCGTGTGGTTTGATGATAAAGACATGTATAGATGATTTTACCAATTTTAGTTTGCTAATTTTTGGTCAACAGTAAGATTTTCCACCGCTGCTAAAACTATGGGATTATTATCCTCTCTGGCGTCTGAATAGGGTTGTTATATCAAAATATTATTGGGTGATTCTGGATGTTGCATTACGAAGTTTCCTTTGCCCTCTGATTACCTGTATGCTGATGGTGAATTCTAGGCATGGAAGTAAATGGGAAGGATGACCTGAAGTCGCCACTTCTGCAACAGCAAAGTGATGTTATCATCACTATTTCACCGCCAGATCAGAGCGTGAATAAAAAAACTCGCACCCTAGTGTTCAAAGTACTGGGGATAACATGCTCATCTTGTGTAGCTTCCATAGAGGATGCACTTCAAAGGCTGGATGGCGTGCAGAGTGTCATGGTGTCAGTACTTCAGGGTCAGGCTGTTGTGAAGTATGTGCCAGAAATAATTAGCGTAAGTTCAAATTTAAATCTTGTTGAAGGCGTATATATATTTTTATGTTTTCTATTTTTTATTTGATTTATGGATTTCAAGGTCTTTGTGTTATATGGTGCATCTGTTGGCTCAATACATAGGTACATCTCAAAGCTGTCAGTAAAATAAAGTATTTAATGCAGCTAATTCCCTGGTTTATTGTTTTGTTCCGCAAGAACTGAGCAGAATGTTTAACTGGGTGTCACTAAGAGAATATAACTTTTAATCTAATTCATAAAGATGCTGTTTTCCCACTTATTACAACATATGAAAGATTTATTAGCATAATGATTGGTATTAATCACATCCGCTTTCTTCCGGTTTAACATTGTTCTCTATTCCAGGCAAAAGTGATAAAAGAGGCAGTAGAAGACACAGGTTTCGAAGTTGCAGATTTTCCCGAGCAAGACATTGCAATGTGCAGGCTAAGAATTAAAGGAATGGCTTGCACAAGCTGTTCTGAGTCAGTAGAACGTGCCTTGAAGATGGTTGATGGTGTGAAAAAGGCAGTGGTTGGTTTAGCTCTTGGAGAAGCTAAAATCCATTTTGATCCAAATGTGACAAATACTGACTGTATTATCAAAGCAGTAGAAGAAGATGCTGGATTTGGTGCTGATCTCATCGCCACTGGCAGTGACTTGAGTAAAGTGCATTTGAAACTAGAAGGAACCACTTCTGCAGATTTTACTATCATTCAAAGATCCGTTCAGTCACTGGAAGGTGTTAATGATGTTAACATAGATGTAGAAGAACATACATTAACTATAAGTTACGAGCCTGATATTATTGGTCCAAGATCTTTAATACAATGCATCCAAGAAGCTGGCCCTAAATCCAACACTTACCAAGCTACACTGTACACTCCACCGAAAGGAGGAGATGCCGAGAGGCAACATGAAATCCTTATGTATCGGAATCAGTTTTTGTGGAGTTGCCTATTTTCAGTTCCAGTTTTTGTTTTTGCTATGGTACTCCCAATGCTTCCGCCCTATGGAAACTGGCTTCACTACAAGGTTATCAATATGCTTGATATTGGGATTATTTTAAGATGGATCCTTTGCACACCTGTGCAGTTTATAATTGGCAAAAGGTACTTATAATTATCCGGAGTGGTATAAGTGTTAATACTCTATTATATAATAATGTTTTAGGGACTATATAGTTGGTTGGTTTTAATCACCTTTTCAGGTTCTATGCAGGATCATATAATGCTTTGAAACGGAAATCTGCAAATATGGATGTTCTGGTAGCCTTGGGCACTAATGCTGCTTACTTCTATTCAGTATATGTTATGATAAAAGCATTGGTTTCAGATTCATTCGAAGGGCAGGATTTCTTTGAGACTAGTTCAATGCTGATATCATTTATTCTTCTGGGAAAATACCTGGAAGTCTTGGCGAAAGGAAGGACATCAGATGCCTTAGCCAAGTTGACTGAACTAGCACCTGAAACTGCATGCCTTTTAACTCTAGATGCTGAAGGAAATGTTATTTCAGAAACTGAAATCAACACTCAACTCATCGAAAAGAATGACATACTAAAGATCGTTCCTGGTGCAAAAGTTCCTGTTGATGGGCTTGTTATTGATGGCCAAAGTCACGTGAATGAGAGCATGATAACTGGAGAGGCTCTGCCAGTTCCTAAGAAGCTTGATGATAAGGTATGCACATTATCTGTCTATAAAAAACGGGGGAAAAAAAAGAAGAAAACCAACGCATTCCGTTTATGATACATATAATTTCTTCAACAGGTTATTGGTGGTACTGTGAATGAAAATGGATATATCCGTATCAAGGCCACACATGTTGGTTCAGAAACTACACTGTCTCAAATTGTTGAATTGGTAGAAGCTGCTCAGCTTGCTAAAGCACCTGTCCAAAAGTTGGCTGACCAAATATCAAAGATCTTTGTTCCTACAGTGAGTTCCCAGATACTAATTTTCACGATCTTTTGCTTTCAAATGTGGCATGCCTGCTCATAGCATTGTTGTGGGTGTATAATCCATGAAAGGAAAGGTCTTATGTTTCCTTTTTTTTAGAAAATTTTATTAATAAGAGGCGGAGTTCTTGCCTCCACCTTAGTCAGCAGAAGTGGATACTAACTGAATGCTTCATGTGACAATTACTCAGGGGAATTTTTGAGCTATTTTCTGAAAGTGCAGTGGGACCTGTTAGAGTATATGTTTGCAACACATGATAAAACTTTATTATGCATTGTCAGCTTCCCTCAAAAGTTCCCCGGGAAACATGTGACTCTGAATTTTTTTCCAGTTGCAAGTTCTGGTTTGCTGCATTTATGGTTGTAATGCAAACCAGTTTGGAGCAATCATACACCTAATGAGTATTGAATTAAGATTATAAAGTTGAAGAAATTTATTTAACAAATGGGAAATACCATCCTTGTATTCTAACATATACCAGTATATACTACAATATATTCTTTTAGTCATCATGATATATACAAGTATTAGTTCTGATTTTTCTCTTAAGTGTTGCAAAACAAAAATCCCATATATGATATATGGACATTTCAATTTGTAGATTTATGTTTAAATAAGGTTATGCCATAGCTTCTTCCTTATTCTTCTTTAGGTGTGCTGAAGTCATGATCTCAATATCATATTTTAGTTGTCAGTACAATGTGAAATGCTTCTTTCATTATTGCACACCAGGTTGTTCTGGTTGCTTTTTTAACATGGCTGGGATGGTTTATCCCTGGAGTGACTGGTTCATACCTTAGAGCCTGGATACCTCCTTCTATGGACGCCTTTGAGTTTGCGTTGCAGTTTGGCATTTCAGTATTGGTTGTAGCTTGCCCCTGTGCTCTAGGGTTAGCAACTCCCACAGCAGTGATGGTTGCCACGGGGAAGGGTGCTTCTTTAGGTGTGCTGATTAAAGGAGGAAATGCCCTAGAAAGTGCGCATAAGGTGCTTTCTCTACTTATTTATGGGTTTTCCAATTTCTCTCACAATTTTCAGATATTCTCTTTGATGTTAATAAATTTGTTTGAACTGAATGCATTGAAGCCCATGGCCGTTTTCATAGTTTTCAAATCTAAATTAAATAATAAATAGAAAGAAAGGTTAAATTATCCTCAAACATAAATGGTTGGAAATTGTAGATTTTGAAAATGTTGATATGCCTATATTAGTGTCAATTTATGATTGTTTTGGCTATTTCTTGTGGTGCAATAATAAATTAGTTTAGTGTTCCACTTTGTGCTCAGTGAATAACTACCAAGCTGTCCTTAATGTAGAGTCTCAATTCCCAGGTAAGAATCGGATGTGGCATCAATCTTCACTATTGTCATATTTATCAAAATGGCATTTAATTGTAAACATTGCAAGGAGAGCACATATTATCAACATCTACTGTGGAAGCTTCGAAGCGATGCTAATCGTGGAGTGCACTACTTTGTTTTTAGTGGCTTTTTGTTCAATTATTTAGTTGTGATGGATACCTGCTTTGACTTCAGGTCAAGACTGTTGTTTTCGATAAAACAGGGACCCTGACAGTTGGAAAACCTGCTGTAGTTAGTTCTGTGGTCTTCTCTGGTGTTTCTATGGAAGATCTCTGTGACTTGACTATTGCTACAGAGGTAAGTTGTACACATTTAACGTCTGTTGCAGTATAGTATATGCTGTTTTTGAAATGGATAAAGGACTCATGGTGATGGTGAGAACAAGGAGGCAGGTTAATGTCATTAAAACTCTCGTGAATTTTTGTGTCATCTGTTAGATGATACAGAGCTTTAAGCTTTGGAAAGGACAGATGCATAGGGACCTTGAAAAAAAATTCTGAAATGTTGATGCAGTATGGAATTGCTGAATCAACAAGTATTTAACCATTTCACAAGTTTGTGTTTGAAAAAAAAAACAGTTATAAAAATTGCTTTCCTTTTGTGGAATTAATTAAATAATTCGAAAGCATGAGTATTGATCATGTTTATACTGTTTCAAAGGATGCATACTGATGTACTGTCTTTCCATATGAAAGTCAAACAGTGAGCACCCCATAGCAAAAGCTGTCGTGGAGCATGCCAAAACATTGCGTCAAAAGCGTGGATCTGAAAATGGTCAAGTTACCGAGGTGAAGGACTTTGAGGTGCACCCTGGAGCTGGGGTGAGTGGAAAAATAGGAGAAGGAGCAGTCCTGGTCGGAAACAAAAGGCTTATGCGGCAATTCAATGTCCCGCTTGGGAGTGAGGTAGATGTATATGTCTCAGAAAATGAACATCTTGCACGTACTTGTGTGCTTGTAGCTGTTGATGGAAGGGCTGCAGGGGCTTTTGCCGTAACTGACCCTGTGAAGCCGGAAGCCAAATTGGTTGTATCCTATCTTCGCTCAATGGGCATCTCAAGTGTCATGGTTACAGGGGATAATTGGGCAACTGCAACCGCAATAGCCAAACAGGTTGGTATTGTGAAGGTATATGCAGAGACCGATCCACTTGGAAAAGCTGACAAAATAAAAGAGATGCAGGTAATTTCAGCTGCAGTAGCTACTGTTATCAAATTCCGAGTAACCCTGTCCTTTTCATACTATAATAATGTATTGAGTACAGACATGATTGCACATATATTTTTCATTCTTTGATATGTATCTTTGCATTTAGTTTGTCTGATCTAATTTTAACTATATATATATATTATCTGCCTTAACTTTGGTGCAGTTGCAAGGTATGAGTGTTGCAATGGTGGGAGATGGAATCAACGATTCACCCGCCTTAGCTGCTGCAGATGTAGGCATGGCAATCGGGGCTGGCACTGATGTAGCTATAGAAGCTGCTGATATTGTCCTGATGAAGAACAGCTTGGAGGATGTTGTGAACGCTATAGATCTGTCCCGGAAGACCATGTCGAGGATTCACATCAATTACGTGTGGGCACTTGGATACAACATCCTTGGGATGCCTATTGCTGCAGGAGTCTTGTTCCCCTTCACGGGAATTCGTCTCCCCCCATGGCTAGCTGGCGCCTGCATGGCTGCATCGTCTATCAGCGTGGTTTGTTCGTCTCTCCTATTGCAGTACTACAGGAAGCCTCTGCGAACTGCCACCGTCTGAGCTTGACTCTTGCCACCATTGGTTTGAGGTGTATCTTTATCAGCTAACATTATTCAGGGTGTTTATTGTTGTTGATTCTACAAATTGGCAGATATATGTAACTCAGTAATACTGCTGCATTAATTGGGACCAAATTGTTCAAGGCAGTGAGTGCTTGATGTTGCACCACAATAAATTGGGGTTCGGGACAGAAATGTTATCTGAATTAAAGCTTAATGTCAAAATTAGAAAATGCCATTTTGATGATATTTATGAGTAAGGATGAGATGATAGGTGTCTATTATGGTACCACAGTTTGACTTAAAATTATTTTGTGTAAAGTGAGATTAAGTTAAATTTGATAGGTTTGTAGTTCTGATGGATCAAGCTTGAGCTTAACAATGTGTTGAGTTTGAGTTTTTGAATATTTGTGATTTTCATAAGTATATGTGATATAACTGGTTAGTCCTATTCTAGTAAACTAATAATATAATATTCCTTTAATTATTGTTAAACTTATATGTGTGGGTCTTAATTGAATCTGTTGCCATCTTAGTCACCTCGTTGCTATAACCAACAGAAGGGTGCCAATGTCAGTTTAGTTGGCTTTCATTCAATATAATGTACCACATTGACCAATTGAAAAAATTATAGAAGTATTATTGTTATGTGTTATGTATCACTGTAGGAGCAAACAACCAGTCAAACCCAATACCAAGTTGGATTCTTTGAGCTTCGTCAAAACTTGATTAATTATTAGAAGATTCCATGTGAAAGGCCGCCAGCTTCAAACATAGTATATACTGGAGTATAAATCTAGGCTTTTCTATATCATATGGCTTTCAAACTTTGTTTCCTTATAAACATGAAAGGACATTTTATCCCACCCACTCATTTCTATTATTATACTCCCTTCCTCTACTTTATTCTACTTTCATGTTTATTTTTAACAATCATATTAAAATTTTAATGTTTACAAAAGTCAGTAATATTCTGATGCAATTAATCCAACATTACTAACCAATATTCCATATTGTGCATATTTTTTTTTTGTTGTTGAAGAAATACAAGAAAATGGTCGAAATTTCTATCAATATATCAAATTTAAGTATACAATTTTGTTGTATTTTTCAAATGTTATTTATTTGTTCAATAGAAGAAATGTTCTCAATGACTTTTATTTCATTACCTTTGACATTATTAATCAAAATTATACCAACAATACCTAAAAAGCAAATTCATTTCATGATCGAGTTTTTTTTTTTTTTTTCCCTTCACCTAAATCAGTCATCAGCTGATCTTCAAGCCTCCTAACATCGGGAAATTTTCTTACATTTCGAGGATCTACTGTATCTTCATTTGTCTATCCTTAAATTAAAGGGAAAATTATTTAAAAACCCCCAACACCACCAACTTATTCCTCCAAAATACCCACACAAATTTTTATTCCTTTCAACCCCCTGGAGAGAGAAAATTTTCAAAAAATCCCCATTTTACCCCTAAATAACCAAATTAAGGAAAATAATACCTAAAAATGATTCAAATGAGTTTAACACTTCTCTAAAAAGTGCCCAAAAATCACACACCCCTCTAAAAATTTGGTATCAGAGCATAAGTTGCGATTTTAGGGCTTATGGCTAATGACGGATTAAAAGATAACCAAAACACAATTAAATTAAATGACAATATTAATTACGAAAAATTTTTAATAATTGATATTGAAAAGAAAAGGCTATTCAAAAACCAAACTAAAGATTGTAAGATCTGTAAACAAAATAAAATAAAAATCAAAAGAATAAAACTCAAGAAAAATAGAACTTTTAAAAATTATTGCAAACTAATCGTAAGATTAGAAGCTTTAAGACAACACTTAAAAACTCATGAATAAAATGTTAACAAATAAAAACATGGATATACAAAGAAGTCTTCAATCAATTGAAGCAAAACTAGATAAGTTAGAATTATTAGGAAAACAAAATAATACAAATCTTAAAGTAATATTAGAAAACCAAACATACTTATCAACCCAGTATGATAAATCATCCAGTGGAATGAAAAACTTATCTAAAACCATAACAACACTTCAATATGAAAATTCTAAACTAGTTAATGATATCCCAAATCCGAGAAAAATCATTAACCATAGTGAGGAATTAAAACAACTACAAGATAAGGTTGAAAAACTTGATAAAGAGATAAAGGAAATTAAAAATATTGTTGAAAACAATATTGAAAATGTAAATGAAATGTGTAACAAAATTATAAAAATCATTAAAGGATAATGGAAACAGCTTTGAAAGAGGTTAAAGAAACAATAGAAAACTTTAAACAAGAAATTAATAATAAATTCAAAGAATTAAACAAAGAATTAGTAGAAATAAAGCTAAATGTTAATAATCTTCATAAGAAGATTGGCGAAATAACAGACCATAATAAAACAAATAATACAAATATTAGTCTAATTGACAAGAAAATAAAAGAGCTTGTAACAACTGAAATACTAAAGAAAAAAATTGATGATGTACATGTTCAAATGGAAAACATGAAAAAATATCAAGACCCTGCATTAAGAATAGCCATTGAAAGCATAGATGAAAAACTTGAAAGAATACAAGCTGTTAGAATACCTGAAGATAATACAATAAAACAACTAGCTGAACAAATTGCAAAGTTACCTGCAGAAGCTAGAAGGAAAACTAAACCACAAGAAAAACTAAACTTCTGGGTTGTAAAACCAGACGAAAAATATTTACAAAAATGAGTAGGAGATCATTTTCTCTTACTAATGAATCCAAAAACAGTTTAGTAGAAAGAAGTAATTCTCAAAGGATTGAAAGCTCAAACTTTGAAAAAACCTTAATAGATAGAATGTTCAGAGAAAAAACCAAACTTGAAGAAGGGCCAACAATAATTGAAGAAATAATTGACCCTGATATTGAATTTGAAAACTTCAAGAAAAGAACATTAATCCAATTGGAACCAAGATTATTGTATGACCAAAGATTCCTTAATTGGAACACAGGATATTACAAATATCATTATACGGAACCAATAAGCTGTCTAAAAGATGACAAAAAATTAATAAAATTAATAAGCAATAATGAAGCAATTAGGCTTCAAAGACAAGGACAAAAATATATGCATATGGGATTAATCTCCATAGGAGTAAAAGGTTTAACTAGAAAAAACTTGGGAACTAAAGTCCTAATGACTGTTCTTGATACAAGGTGGACTAATCCAACCCAAGCTATCATAGGATTAATGGAAATTGATATGAACCCTAATGTGGGAGTATGTTATTTAGCACCAGATTATATGATACAAATAACAGATTTTATGAAGCATATCCAAATAGGAATTCAAACTGTAGGATATGAAGAAATGGAAACTGGTCACAACCTAATGGTATGTGTAGGCTTCTTAGGAAGAATCACAAACAATGGCCAAACCAGGCATAAAACAAAAATTGAAACTGTGGTAAGTATCATAGGAAGTGAAGGAGTAAAAATGATAGGACCAACTGAAATATCATCAGAAGAAAATGCTGGGAAAAATTGGGATCTATCAAAATTCTTTGAAAAACCAAATGTTAAAAATTTAACTCCAAAAAATGTAAATTACTTCATTAACTCCAGAGGAGAAACGTCAGTAAGGTTTAACGATTATGAAACTGCAAAACGACCAATAGATTTTACAGAAGAAGAAGGTCAGGAAAATGAATAGACAAATGAAAAGGTTTATTGTAGAAAAACCAGTAACAGATAACTATGTAAAATATGAAGGAAAACATATATTCCACCCTAGTGAAGATGAAGTGGAAAGAATTGCTAAAGACATTCAACATATTTGTTTAAAAACAAGAAAATTTGAAAACTTTAAGAAAGGAAAAATTCTAAATAAAAGAGAGTACCATGACAGGTATGAAAGAGTTTTCTCACAACATGTGCATTCTGCACTAACTAAAAAATTCAAAAACAAAGGAATATTACCTCATAATTGTCAAGATTGTAAAATTGATCTTGATAGAAGATATTCTGATAAGTTAAAACATATGATCCATTTAATAGAATGTCCAAAACATAATGGATATTTTGAGAATTGGATAGAAAATTATGAAGAAATGATAAGAGAAATATCAAAACTAAATGAACAAAAACAAGAATTAAAGGATAAAATGAAAAGAAAAAATAAAGAATGGAAGAATAATTTAGAAGATATTATTGAGAAAGAAGTACAGAAAAGATTACAAAAAATACAAATAAAAGAAGAACAACAAGCAGATATAGAAGCTCACTTGTTCTTAAAGGAAAACTCACCAGAAGTAGGACAAAGTTCTGATAATATATTAATGGAACAATATATGGGAGACCATATCTCCTTACATTCTGAGAAAACAAATAAAACAGCTAAAGAATTCATGAACAAAGATGTTGTCATGAAAAATACAGGAGACAGTATAACAAGAGTCCCTGGAACTCCCTTTGCCCCATACCAAAGAGGGACTGAGTGGAGACCTGGAACTAATTATACTGGAAACAATTCCAGACACTCAATCACACATGTTCATCCAGAATATCCTTATGGAAAAATACAACCTGGGATGATAACAAAACCTAGAGGAATTAGGCAACCTTTAGAAAGAGGATATTATCATAACCCAGCAATATTAGAAGTAACAAATGTAAGCCCTCAAGAATGGGGCTCAGTAATTGCAAAATGGAAAAACATAGTTGTAGCTGATTACATCAAAAACAAAAATGATTATAATGATACAGCTGAATCAATGTATGGATATCTTGAAACCTATTTAGGAGAATTCGCACAGTCAATGTGGGAAGTATTTAAAAGAGACTATCCAATGGATTATCAAGACTTAATAGAAAGAGGACCGAATCCTTATAACTTTGTAAATAAAATATCAAGTCTAATAACGGGTGAAGATGGTAATTCAGGACATATAACAACACAAATGGATGCCTTAATCCATCTAGACCAAATGCACCTAGATGACTTATATGGAACAGTAGACTTCTTGAATGAATATGTCTACTATACAGGCCTAGCAGGAGGTGCTTTTAACCAAGAGTTAGGTGAAAAATTATTTATGAAAATACCAAGACCAATCGGTCAAGAAATTCAAGATACATGGAATAAAATGGTTGAAAAGAATCCTCAGCAATACACTATTAGTATGAGAGCTGTTCATGTGGTAAAAATATTAAAAGATAAGTGTACAAATATAATTGCACAAAAACAACTTAAGAAAACTGATTATTCATTCTGTAAAAGGATATACACTCCTCAACGATATGGTAGGCCGGAACCATTAAGGAAAAAACCCAAATTCATAACAAGAAAGAAGTATTTTATAAAACAATCAAATAGCAGAAAACCTTTCTTGAAACAAAAACATCACGTCAGAAAATATAATCCTAGTAGAAATTATACAAAGAAACTTGCTTGTTTCACATGTGGTGATGAAAGCCATTTGGCAACAGCATGTCCTAAAAGAAAAAACCAACATTCAAGAGAAGCAATTCTTACAGAATGTATACAACAAGATATATTGGATGTAGACTCAGATGTTTCTGAGACTGAAACAATATATAGTATAGTAACAGTGGAAGAAAATGTTATAGAAGAACAAGGGGATGATGATCCCTATGAATTGATTAATATGCTTGCAAATGAAAACTCATATAATGGTATCACATATAAAGAGTATATGATGCCATATGAAACTGAGTATATGATGAGAGAAATTAATGAATGTGAAAATCATAATTGGCTTTTCAGGGTAGGCACAGATTCTACACCGTGTGTAAAATGCTCTTATTACCCGTCAAGAAAACTTAGAGCTAAATGTACAATATGTCACGTAGAAATATGCCAAATATGCTTGGTAAAGTATTATAAAATTAAATTTCCCGAAGAAATGCCAATAACAAAAATTGATGATAATTATACATTCATCACGAAAAGAATAGATATAATCGAAAGAAAACTTTTTGATTTACAAAGTATGATTAATCTTGAAGAATTGAAAACTAGGATTGAAAACATAGAAGAAATCCTAGAAGAATATAATATGTTAAGTCCTGAAAATACGGGAAATAAAGGAAAAGAAGTTCCTGAAGAAGAATCTAATAATGAACAAAATCCTAGTACGGAGTACATGTTAGCACAAAATCCTGAGTACATACCTGTGTGCCACGATCCTTCATCATTAACTACACTAAGGGTACCAATAATCTTTAAATTAAGGGAATTGGTATTCCGTACTAATGCAATAATCGATACAGGATGTACAAGAATAATAATAAATGAGAAACTTATCCCAGAACATCTACAGAAAAACTTAACGAAACCCATTAAATCAGAATTAATGGATGGAAGAATATCATATACAACAAAACAACCTATTTCAGGTGGACAGATATTCTTTGAAACCAATTGTGGGATATCAGAACCCTATGGAGTTCCTGATAATTCATATATAAAAGACTTAGTAATAAATGCAGATGTAATCTTAGGATTACAATTCTTCTTACAAAATAATGGAGGATTATTTATTACAAAAGATTATATCCAAATTGTTGAAAAAGCAACTTTGGCAATGTTTGCACCTAGTATTAGTAATGCGGGAACCAAGCTTTTAACAACATCAGAGTTGCGAGAGAAGCGTGGTGGAGCCCCTACTAATACAAAAACAAAAAATAAAAAACTTTTTAAAGACAAAGATATTGAAAATTGTAAATGCAAAATAAAAGGAGCATGTAAACAAACTTGTAAAGAAAACATACAAACTACAGAGTTTGAAGAAGAATATATTCCTGAAACTCCAAAACTGAAAGAATTAATAAGTATAACTAGATTTAAGCCTGAAGAAACCATAACAAAATGGATTGAGAGGTTAGAAAAATCCCAAATTATTGGAGATAACATCCAGAAATATTGGGAAAAAGATGGAACAATATGTAAGCTTGAAATAATAAATCCAGAATTAAGAATCTCAACTGCAGAAATAAATCCTACAAATCTGGATATAGCAGATTTCAAAATGCATATTGATGAATTAAAAACTTTAAAAGTAATTAGAGAATCAAACTCCAGACATAGGTCTGCAGCTTTTATTGTGAGAAAACATTCTGAAATTATAAGAGGAAAATCAAGAATGGTCATTAATTATAAAAGACTCAATGACAATACAAAAGATTTTGCTTACAACATACCAGATAAAACAGTCTTAATAAATAGGATTCAAGACTCAAAAGTATATAGCAAATTTGACTGTAAGTCGGGATTCTGGCAAGTAAAAATGCATCCTGAGTCAGTTGAATGGACTGCATTCACATGTCCAGAAGGTTTATTTGAATGGTTAGTAATGCCATTTGGACTAAAAAATGCACCAGCTATATTTCAACAAAAAATGGATAAAATTTTCAAACCATACCAAAAATTTGTTTTGGTATACATTGATGATATTCTAGTATTTTCAAAAAATAGTACTGAACATATGAGTCATCTTGATACAGTGTTTAGGCTATTTGAAAAACATGGAATAATCATCTCAAAGAAAAAGATGGAAATTAATAAAACTAAAATAGCATTCCTTGGGGCAGAAATTGGAAAAGGAAAAATAAAACTCCAAGATCATATTGCTAAAAAGGCTATTGAATTCCCTGATAAAATGGAAGATACAAAACTATTACAACAATTTTTGGGATTGGTTAATTATGCTAGACCATACATTAAAAACTTATCCTCATTAACAGGATCATTATATAATAAACTGGGAAAAAATGGTCAAAGGTATTTTAACCAAGAAGATATAAAAAATGTACAAAAAATTAAAGAAGCATTAAAAACACTTCCAGAATTGGTATTGCCAGAAGATAGTGATTATTTTATTGTGCAAACCGATGGATCACATGAAGGATGGGGAGCTATCCTTTTGCGAAAAAAGGATGTCTACTCACCTAAAAGTAAAGAAGAAATTTGCCAATATGCATCAGGAAAATACAGAGAAAAGGGTAACCTTTCCTCGATTGATGCAGAACTATTAGCAATAAAGTACGCACTTGATAAATTTGAACTGTTTTTAACAGGAAAACCAGGATTCACAGTAAGAACTGATTGTGAAGCCATAGTAAAATTTCATAGCCAACTCCAAGAAAAAAGATCAATGTCTAGGAGAAGGTGGTTGAATTTTACAGATGTTATCAGTCAGAAAGGTTACAAAATAAAATTTGAACATATTAAAGGAGAAGATAACAAAATTGCTGATATACTATCTAGAATTCTGATTAAAGAAAGGGAAAAACCATTATATGACACTGAATTTAAAAACGAATCAATTGATAATTATGATGAAAATGATGAGGAAAAATTTAAACTAAAATGGGATCAATTTTACAGGGAGGATTGGAATATTGAGAATTGAATAATATTGTTACAGGAATGGCAGAAAACTCCCAGAAAAACTCTTTGAAAATCAGCAATGAAAATGGAGTAAAAACCACAGGGATGGTGAAAACCCCAGAGGGATATTACACAATCCCTTCTAAAACCAGCATCCCAGAAGGGAAGAAAAAAGATAAACTCCCAGAAAAAGGAGTGAAAATCTGCTTTGGCAAAAGAGCAGAAACAGGCAATAATGTAGAATTAATCTTATTTGATAACATGAAGTACAGGCCTATCACAGGGTTGAACTACACAGAGGAACAGATCTGCCTTTGTGATAACATCTGGAGAGCATCATTTGACAAAAACAACAGCAGGTATATTGTTACTTGTCTCTCTGCTTTAAGCATGTATTTCCAGAAATTCAATAACATAAAACCATTTTTATATTATGTAATCTATGAAGGTTATAAAAAAGGAATTTATGATAAAAATGATATTTTACCTCTTAATGAAGATAATGAAAAACCTCTTCATAAAGGATTTTATGACATAATGTCTGCAATTCAATTTGCAAAAACCACAATGGGCCCAGATTTCTTTGTAAGCCCAAGTTTGAAAAACATTGTTGATGGTTTGAGGCCAAAAACCCAAAATCCTACAGGCCCAGTCCAATATTCAATTGGACATTCTTCTAAAAACCCACATTGTGTTTTGTGACCATTGTGAAAAAATGGCCAAGGAAGTCTGTAAATATGAAGCCCAAAAGGCCGAATGGTTACAGAATTTTGAAAACCAAAAAATGAAAACCCTTGAAGCAGAGGCCCAGATTGAAACCCTCACCAAGAAACTTGAAATCCTTCAAAACCAAAATGAGAAATTGACCTCAAAAATTGTGTCCCTCACACTGAAAACACCAAAGCCAGAAGAAAAACCAGTCTATGGTCCAGAACCCAAACCCACCAGTTCTATGACTGCAGTAGAATTGGCAAAAGCCTGGATGCAGCAAAACCAGGAAAATTCAACTCCTGAGGTCTTTAAGGATCAAAAGTTTGAATCTAGTCCGTCTCAAACGGCAGACGGTAAAGACGAGTCAAGTCCGTTAATAGCTGATGCTTTGCTAAAAAGCATAAGTTCAGATGATTTTGAACCAAACCAGGGAAGTTCTAACCCTGAGGTCTTTGAGGACAAAAATTTTGAACTAAGCCCATCTAGTCCGGTAGATGGTAAAAGCACATTAATTCCGGTTATGGCTGGTAGTTTGCCAAAAACTATGAGTCCAGTACAGACTGGAAAATTTGAGAACCTCAGTGAAGAAGAAATTCTTCATAAGCTTGAAATGGAATTAAAGCCTACTTTTGCTGAAGCAATGGCAACCAGAAAAAATGGAAGGTTTAGTGCACTGGTAGCACTAAAGAAAAATGAAGCAAAATTCCAGGCCAATAAAATCATAAAAAATCAGAAAAAAGAAAGTGGCGGACCCCACAATGATGAAGAGTACTAAGGGAGCCACGCAGAAATGAGCTGGAATTCACAATAAATACCAGCATGTGAAGGAAGGAATCCTGAAAAGAAAAAAGTCAAGAAGAAAACAAAATGCTAGTGGAGCCAAAAAGCACCACTAACCATGTGAAAGAAAGAATCCGAGGCGGATAAAACCAAAAGGCAGACAAGAGCCATGTGACTCTTGGAAAACCACGTTAATGGGCACTAGGCCCCTCATTATTATATTGTTGCATTATTGTACTAGTTGTTTGATTTTTCATCCGAACCTTATCGGATAGCTTTGCCACTTGGCACGTTTTTATTGGTTGTTGTGGATTACTTAGATGACATTCCCATCTATAAATAGAGGGATGGTCTTCACTTGTAACACACACTCACTTCTTAGCTCTCTAGCTCTCTAAGGTTTTTGAGACTGCACTCTTGCTACTCTCGAAAGCTCTTTCTCTCTCTAATTCTCTTGTATTCCCAACCCTTTCAGTAATAAAATTTCAGTTTGTAAAGAAAGACCCGGTGTGGATTGCTTCCTCTTTTCTTTACTTTCTGAAATACAGGGGCCCGTCTGAACGGGAAAGCCTCTCCTCTCTCAAGGTATGGGTTAGTTTATGATTTATGTTATGGTATGATTGTTCTATGTATGGATGATAATGTTATAAACATAAATATGTGACCTTTTAAAACTTAATTGATGAGATATGCCATTAGGGAAGTAAGATAAAAATTTAAAAGGCTTTATGCCATAAAAGCTGTAAGAAAGACTCGTTAGGGGAACCACAATTCAGGGATGTTTGTTAAACATAATGGTGTTTTGTTACTGTTGTCCCTTTTGATTTGCCCCTTAGACCCCCTGCTTACATTTCAGATCTAGGTCTGGATAATGCTAATTTGAATTTGAAACCCGAAACAGGCCCAGAAAAATATCTCATCAGTGACAGTAATAAGAGGATTGCGGACTTAATGTTTATAATAATATTTCCATAACAAAGGACAATCGGACCCATAACACATAATCAGAAATTTAACACGACCAAGAGAACAATAGGAGATGGCAAGTACCTAGTAAGACATCACGACATATAAGTTTTTCGCGCATAAAAACCAGTGTTTTTAAAACTTTTATCTGAAATAACTAATATCTTTTATCAAAACAAATGGAGAATATGACTAAAACTGCTGAAAACTCTAAAACAGATTTGTTTAAAGTAGAAACTTTTGAAAACACAGAAACAAGGTTTGTTATTGTACCTTACCCGAAAACACACTTTCTATGCCAAGAATGTGAAATTTGGCTTATTAGACTGATGAATAAGCGAAATCAAATAGACATGATTTGCAGAAAACAAAGATTGTTTGAAAATATTATAAAATGGAAAGTGACTAAGGAGACTGAATTTCTAAAAAATGAAATAGAAATTCTAGAAAACAGTTATCAAAAGCATACTAAAATCTATAATGTTTTTGAAAAATTACAGGATAACCATATAAAAAGATGTGAAAACTATTTTATAGCATGTGAATATGAAGAAAAAATGTGGAAAAAATTACAAGAAGAACGTTTTGCAGGAAATAACTGATTTAAAAATGGAAGTACAAATACCTTTTGATATTTGTCCTGAATGTGGAAAACTTGGAGAAATCATGTGGAAAATAGAAAAAGAAATAAAAGACCTTAAAGAAACAATTATAAGATTAACAGAATCTAAAGAAGACGAAGAAGAAGAAGCACATGAACTCATATATGTGTTAAACCGTGATGAAGAAATAAAAACTTATAAATTCAGTTCATATATATGAAGAAGTTATAAGTTACCAATCAACAGACCTCAAAACAAAAATAGAAGAGTTGAACACTTCTAAAATAGAATTCATTAATCATATCAGAAATCAACATTAAAGATGACTTATAAAACAATAAGAGACTACAGTAAATGGGAGAAAACTGCGATTGAAAGATATCGCATTAAAAAAGAAATTGTAAAAATCCAAATCGAAGCAAAAATAAAATGCTTGCAGATCTTAAACAGAAAAAATCTCATAATGGAAGAATTAGATTTAAGTTTTTGGATAAATGATGAAATCAACAACCTACAGGCGTATGAAAAGGGATTAGATCGGGAAAGAAAACAGTGGCAGGTTAATTATACCGGTTAATCACAATTAAAATCCCTAAATAAAAAATTTTTTAAACTGTTAATATAACCAAATAACCAGAAAAGATATTGAAATTTAGCATACAAGTACTGAAATCAGAACAAGATGTATAGAACTTGTAAAACAAACGTACTGGACTTAACCAGGGGCATATTTGTCAATTCAACTCTCTCTCTCCACCATGAAAACGACATCAGGTACTGAATTGGAAGAAAAATTCATGCAGGTACTGAAAAGGTATAAAGTATGGGTGAGGGGTATTTTTTAATAAATTGCCCTAAATTAAATTCATTGCCAATCGAATTTTAGTTGTCTATTCAGCGAGGTTTATTTATTTATTTAATAATAATAATAATAATAAAATAAAAAATAGAAGAAAAAGAGAGGAAAACGTCACGTTTCACATGCAGCGAGACGCAGTTCACAATTAGACAGCGCGGAACGGACTAATCAGTCCAATATTTTTATGGGTGAATGATGACTGTGGCCGGTCAGACTTTTGCAGCAACTTTTTTGCCCGCCACTTTATGGATGTCAGTTTTTTACCCGAAAAGACGGAAAGCCACTTGGACCGGATACTTGGACCGGACCCGGTCCAAATAAAACACCCGGGCGAAGCTTGATCAAGGATTATCCTAAATGATATTAATTAGGACTGTTTGACTCGGAATATTAAGCTTAGACCGCGCATAATTAATATCCGGGCATAGCGCTGTCGCGGACCAAGCAACAGCAATCCACTTAGTCCGGGAATTCGCTATACCCGGCTATATAATAATTGGCGGACCAAGCCGCCGTTATCCGGACCAAGCTGTTTGGTCCGCTTTTCCATTAGGTCCGCCCATTGTTGTGAGCGGACCAAGCGTTTTTGACCGAGTCAAGCCTCGGGAAGGCAACCCCTTTGTCATAACGTCTGCATTTATTCTCGTGAGTGCATGGAATATATTCCCCACTTCCCCCACCACCCGCCCGTTCAGCGTTCATAATATAGATTTCAAAAGCCACCTCTTTTTCTCTAGATCTAGATCCAGATCTACAGTCCGTTCACCACCATTGGTTTTTCTCCGTGACCGACGTTAATCCTCCGGCCATCGTCATTGTTGGGTATGATTATATTGTTCCATTTTTTTTTCCTTGTGCGTATAAATTTGGTGGGGGATTATTTCTAATCCGCCGACCATCGTCGTTGTTGTGGATTATTTTTTTTATTGTTCCGTATAAATTCAGTTTTTTCCTTGTAATTTTCAGATCCGCCGTGAAGGGTTATAAGAAGTTCGATTTCCATTGAAGATCCTAACGCGGATATATTTATTGTTGGTAAGTTATAATTTTTTTTTGATTAAGTAGATATTGTTATGATTTCTAAGTTTTCTGTGATTTTTTTTAAAAATTTTTCTAAGATTTTATTTGTGTGATAATGTCAATTTTTTTAATCCGAACGCGGATACATACATCTATGGTTTTATTTCAGCTATACAAAAAATTGTTCACAGCTAAAGCTTTCGATTCTGAAAGACAAATCGTTCAATGCTTGGTCCGCTCGAAAAAATATAAGGACCAAGCATGCAGTGTGCTTATATTCTGCCGATTATGACTTGGTCCGTGCATTAATGCTTGGTCCAATAATATGCGGACCAAGCTTGCAGCGTGTTATATTAACCCTACTACTTGGTCCGTGCATTAAATATGCGGACCAAGCATGCTGTGTGTTTATATTCTGTCGATTATGACTTGGTCCGTGCATTAATGCTTGGTCCAATAATATGCAGACTAAGCATGAAGAGTGTCATATTAACCCTGCTACTTGGTCCGTGCATTAAATATGCGGACCAAGCGTGCTCTGTGTTATAATCCACGGACCAAGCTTGAGGTGTCCAATAATGGGCGATCCTAGCATATTTTGAAATATATTGCTGCATATTTATTTAATATATTGCTGCATTTATTAAAAATTGTTGGGTTTTTGAATAACTTGTGCGCAGTTGTATTTTGGCCGGCGCAACAATGGACTCGTCGTGGTTGTTTGGTCCGGAAGGGTTGTTGGGAGGGGAAGCAAACCCTCCTCCTGATATTGACTACACAGTTAATCGTAAGTATTTATACGTGCTATTTACTTTTGAGTTTAGTATTTGCGTTGTACATGCATATTTTTTGCATTTACTTGTACTTGTTTTCGTGTATTTATGTTATATGAATATGTTAAATTAATTGTTTAGTTCGTTAATGTACATTGTTAATTTGTTATTCTTTTTTGTTTGCATGAATAAATGGATATAGATTTGGATACATTTTACCGCTATATAGTAATTGTAGATTAATGAACAAATAAAAAAGAAAGGCGACATAAATTAGTATTATTATTTTTCGAGTACTTGAACACACAAGTTATTATTATTCCGTCTATAGTATGAAAAAATATTACTAGATTTATATAAGTAAATAGTATTACTGGTGCCGATTTATTTTATTTATTTCTTTTGTTATTAGTATTATTAATTATTATTTTAATTATTATTTTTTGAATTTTAAAATGGTAATTAAAAGATAATGTAGAAATATTAAAAAGTGTAAAGTAATAATAATATAATAATAAGGTTAAATTAAATGAAAAATAAAATGTAGTAAAAATTTAAATTAATAATAATATATTAATTCAAAAAAATTAAATTTAAAAAATTTATTTAATTATTATTATTATTATTATTACTATGTTATTATAATTATTATTATCGAGTCCTCGAACACACAAGTTATTATTATTCTGTCTGTTCTATAAATAAAATATTAATAGATTACTATAAGTAAATAGTACTATTGTTTCCGATTTATTTTATTTATTACTTTTGTATTAGTATTATTATTACTTTGACTGTTATTATGTTATTACTATTTTAATTATTATTTGTTGAAGTTTAAAATGGAAATTAAAAGATAATGTACAAATATTAAGAAGATTAAAGTAGTAATAATATAATTATAATGTTAAATTAAATAAAAAAATAAAAAATTAATATAATAAAAATTTAAAGTCATAATAATATAATAATTCAAAAAAGGAAATTTTAAAATATTTATTTAATTATTTTTATTATTACTACTATGTTATTATTATTATTGTTATTGTTATTTTAATTATTTACTTTATTATTTGTTGAAGTCCAAAATGAAAAAGAAAAGAATATGTGTTGAAATATTAAAAAATTTAAAGTAATAATAATCTAATAATAAGGTTAAATTAAATTAAAAAATAAAAATATAATATATTAAAAATTTATAGTAATAATAATATAATAATTCATAAAAAATTAAATTTAAAAAATTTACAATGAAAATGAAAAATGAAAAATTTCTTAAAAAATTTTTTATAAAATTTTTTAAAAAATTTATATTAAATGAATAGAATCTGTCATGGTAGGAAAATGAAAAATTTAAAATATACTAGTATAACTTAAGGTAAATTGCGTTTATATTTATATTATGAATTGTTGATAATTATTAGGACAATTATTTTTATCATTATAATTCTGCTAACCAATAATACGTTAACATTTTCATTTATATTAACAGTAATGAAAATAATAGTTTATGGTGATCATAGTAGCTTAGAAGTAGTGTTGTATTAATATGTGCGAAAAGATTTTTTTTTAAATGTATTAATAGTTTATGGTCGACAATGTTTAGAATGTACGAATGAATCAACTAATTACACACAACACCCCCGTTGTACGTACTACGCGTCCGGGGCGACGAGTTGGTCGGACTTCATATTCGGTAATCCACCGTCGCGGAATCCGATGTGGGCTCCGAACGCAGGTGCTAGTAGCAGTGGCCACGTACCAGAATATGTAGACGAATGTCGTAATGAGTACGGAACAACCATCCCTATAAGTTATCCAACCCTTACCGGGCTAGAGGAGGGTGAGACAAATGTAGCGAATGCATCAGACCATGAGGACATGGGCGCGCAGGATAACATGGTGGATGAGGCACAGGATGACCAGAGTGATGAGAGTGAGGAGGAAGAATGGCAGGATGAATGGGGTGAGTCAGCAGCGGAAGTAGACTTTGAAGATTTGGCAGGGCATCGCTTGATACTCACCTATTTCAAAGCCTTCTGGAGAATTGTACGCGAGGGAGGATCCATAGAGGGACTCGATGCTGGCCTCGATCCAGCGAGGCGACTGCCGGCAGAAGGGTTCACGGTTCCTCAAATGACACGCGGGAACTGGAATTTGCCGCGTCCACCGCTTGAGCTGCCTGGAGATTACGTCGACCCGTACGTGGATGAAACCGTGGATAGACCACTAGCAGTGGGATCAGTGTTTGCGACAAAGAGGCGGTTGCAGGAGAAATTGGTCCAGTACTTGATCGGAGAGAGATGTGGGTACGTGACTTGCAAGTCGGACAAAACACGATATTGGGTGCGCTGTTCCATGGAGGAATGCAGTTTCCAGATGCGCGCGCGAGGTACCCCATCGATATGGACCGTATACAGATTGGTACCACACAATTGCACGTTTAACCCGGATAATATTCCAGACACGAGACTCCCGTCCAGTCACTTGGGGGCATATTATGCGAATGTGGTGGCGGTTGGGTCGGAGACGATGGGACCCGAGTCACTTCGGGCGCGGTTGTTGGAGGACGGCGTCAGAATATCGGTGGATATGGCGAGAAAGATTCGGGCTCATGCCATTTCATACATTTTTGGTGGGCATGACGACTCCTTCCGAATGATTCCATCGTACCTGTATATGATGCGGGAGCAAAATCCTGGGACCTATACGGAGTACGTAGTTGATGATGAGGATAAGTTCTTGTACTGTTTCTATGCGTTGTATGCGTCAATTACTGGGTGGAAAGAGATGCGGCCCTTCATCGTGATTGACGGAACGCATCTGAAGGGGAAGTACAAGGGAGTACTTTTCGTGGCAGTGACGAAAGATGGGAACAATCAGATATTTCCGCTCTGTTTCGGGGTCGGACCGAAAGAGTCAACAAGGGCGTGGAGATGGTTTCTGACGCAGATGAGGGCCGCGCTTCTTCCAAACGACAATGTGTTGATAATCTCTGACGGTTCGCCCGCAATTAGAGCTGCGGTGGAGCAAGCGCTCCCGAGGAATCCACACGTTCTATGCTGCGTGCACCTAGCGAAGAACCTGTTGCGGTTCGGGGGGAAGGGAGCCCAGGACGCATTCATGGGAGCGGCATATGCACACAAGAGGTCCGTGTACGACCGGCATATGGCTACCCTAAGGGATGGGTATCCGAGCGCGTATAGACATTTGATGGAGGAAATAAGGCCAGAACGCTTCGCACGAGTTCACTGTCCCGTCCGACGGTACGACATGATGTTGACGAACATCGTCGAAAGCATGAACAAGGTCCTTTTGTGGGCACGCAGGTTGCCTGTGTGCGCTATGATGGAGGTGATTCGTGCTACTGTCGGAGATTGGTTTAAGAGAAGACTGAAGATGCTTCAAGAAACACAGACCGTTTAACCGATTGGGCAACTCGGGAGGTGTTTAATGCTCGAGCGATAGGTGAAAAGTTGGATGTCGAGAATACGCGTTTGGAAAATGTGTACCAGGTCCGGCACGGCAGTAAGTCGTACACGGTGAGCCTTACGGAGGACCCATCGTGCACATGCCAGAGCTTCCAGCAGATGTTGATACCGTGCTCCCACGCAGTCGCCGCAATACTGTAAGTATTCGATTACATCATTGCTTCAGAGGTTTGTACAGTTGGAAACATAAGTTGGGTGTATTTCCAATATGCAGGAAAGCGAGGCACGAAATAACCCACTATGCCGCCGCCTTCTATCTTCGAAGTGCTTTGATGGATGCATGGAGCGGACCCGTGTATCCGATGGCACACCCGAATGATTGGGCGGTACCAACAGAAATTGCGGACGCCCCATGTAAGACGCCTGAATGCCCGCGCCAAGCGGGAAGACCAAGAACAACCAGGCTTCGATCGGCAGTGGAAAGAGCATCGCGTGCCGGGATGCCTCAAAGATGTCGCAGGTGCGGCCAATCCGGCCACAACCGTAAGAACTGCACCGCGACGGTTGAGCCTGTGGCCGGGACATCAGAAAGGCGACCGCGTGCACCAAAAAAATGTAGTAGATGCGGTCAGGTAGGCCACACGGCACTGAGGTGCCCGCAGAACATGCCTCGGAATATCCCCGATTTGAATAGTACCGGACCATATGCCTGGGAGACGTGGCCCCACTGAGTAACAATGAGCGATGGTCCGTTGTTGAATTTATGATTTCAAGTGTAATTGGAGTGTATGAAAGACAAATAATTGTATCCTCTATCAAATTGTTGCCACAATTATTATTCTCCAACAAAGCGGATAACATGTTTTAATGCCCATTCGTCAACGAACAATCGGTCACATAATGTAAACAATCGGCAGTGGATTGTATCCTTCTTGTCTATCTTCTCATTCAGGGATTTTGCTCCTGTCAACACTCTCAAACAAGCTGTAGCTGATTCCCAAACTGATACTCTCTGTGTTCCATGAGTATAATTTCACCATTCGAATTGTGTCCTTGTTCCCTTGTCTGCCCCGAGTTAGAAGTTGGCGACCCAGGCTGTTCTCCTTGCCTGACGGTTCCATACTTTGAAGGTTATGGAAAGAGGAATTAACTTGCCATTTTCTGAACTCTTCATCCCAAGTGAGAAGCATGTCGGCTGGGGCTATAATTGCAGGCCGACAGTTTGGAAATTTTTTTATGTAGGTTTCAATGAATACAATGGTTAAACGGGTTTCAATTAGTATGCGCAATACTCCAGGGACGGGGGAAACCCGTTTAACCATTGTATTCATTGAAACCTACATAAAAAAGTTTCCAAACTGTCGGCCTGCAATTATAGCCCCAGCCGACATGCTTCTCACTTGGGATGAAGAGTTCAGAAAATGGCAAGTTAATTCCTCTTTCCATAACCTTCAAAGTATGGAACCGTCAGGCAAGGAGAACAGCCTGGGTCGCCAACTTCTAACTCGGGGCAGACAAGGGAACAAGGACACAGTTCGAATGGTGAAATTATACTCATGGAATACAGACAGTATCAGTTTGAGAATCAGCTACAGCTTGTTTGCGAAGTTGACAGGAGCAAAATTCATCAATAAGAAGATAGACAAGAAGGATGACAATGTGATCATGCAATACAGATATGTCAATATTTGATCGAGACATAGATGGCAATCCGGAACCTTCCGGGCCATGCAGATTAATATTGTCGAAGAATGTGGATAACATGTTATTCATTACACTTGAGGTATGGGAAAAATATTTCGGAATGGTTGTTCAGATAGTGATGGTCACTATCTGCATCGTCCTATACAGAGGATATATGCAAGCCTGACGGAATGCCGGAGTGGCCAGCGTGACTCGGCACGCCCTATTTACGCGGCTGGCGTGCAGCTTCGACATTTTCTACACTCACATAATGATCAGCCTCTTATGCCGCGACAGGATGTTGTGGTCGTGCGAGTTTTATTTTACTTGGTGGGAATGATATGATCCGGCATGCTTTGGCCGAAGGAATTAAGAAGTGAACCGTCGGATAATGTCGAGAATTCTCACCCCGGTTTGTGTCGTGGCATGTGTGCCCACAATGCCTTCCGCACGAACATGGTGGACATTTCTACCACTGCATGGCATGTAGGGCATGGGTGCATTTTTTTTACTTAATACAGCGATGGAGCCTTACACGGTAGTGGAGAAAGGCATTCAGAATGACGAGCTCGCAAGATCTCGAATGACTAGCCTGTGCGTAAAGGTGTGCATCCTCACATTCGATGACCACTGACCATTAAAACAATCCTTGTAGGGGTTTTAGAAGCAGATTCTTGGAAGGGTGGCACCTTCAAATACTCTTGTAGTCGTGCTTCAAAAAATCTGCTTCTAAAACTCCTACAATGATTGGTTTATTGCTCAGTGGTCATCCGATGGGCGGACACACACCTTTACGCACAGGCTAGTCATTCGAGGTCTTGCGAGCTCGTCATTCTGGATGCCTTTATCCACTACCGTGTAAGGCTCCATCGCTGTATTAAGAAAAAAAAATGAACCCATGCCCTACATGCCATGCAGTGGTAGAAATGTCCACCATGTTCGTGCGAAAGGCATTGTGGGCACACATGCCACGGCACAAACCGGGGTGAGAATTCTCGACATTATCCGACGGTTCACTTCTTAATTCCTTCTGACAATAAATGTCGGATCATATCATTCCCACTAGGTAGAAACTAAAACGCGCACGGGCACAGTATCCTGCCGCGGGCCAGGAGCATTGATCATTATGCGTGCCAAGAATATGTCGTAGCAGCCCGCCAGCCAGCTCTCACGACGATAACAAGCGGTAGCATGAAAGCCGGGATTGGTGTTTGTGATGTTGCGGCCTCTCTAGATGCAGGAGGCTATGTTCGAAGCAGGCAACGTTGGCACATGCCTGTGATGAGGCACAACACATAGTCGAGCAGCATCGGCAAGTGGAAGCATGCACCCAGAATGACGTTTCTAACAAATACATACATGAAAACAATAGTTAGTGTTTTATCCAGATTAGCTTGTGCACATTTATCGTCCTATGATCATCTCCGTAACTGATCATACTTGCGTAGAGCATCACTAACCGCGCTGCCGGGAACTCTCCGTAATGTGTACAAACCAACATTAATTTTTTGTTGGGATGGAATTTTTAGAGAGGAGCAACACGTTCTTCGGGCTCGAGTTCCTAAGAACGTGTTGCTCGTCTCTAAAAGTCTCATTCCAACAAAATATTTGTGTTCGTTTGTACACATTACGGAGAGTTCAGGGCAACTCTATCCTCCACCAAGCGCCACATCCATGGCTCAGGGCTCCGGCTGTGGCCATCGTGTCCCAAAACAAGGTAAAACCCGGATAGGACCAAGGCAACCTTCAGTGTGTCCTCGGGTGCCCGTCGGAAAGCACCCGCCTTGTAATGCTCACGGATCGTGTCCATCGATCCGCTCTGGAGGAGACTACGGTATCTATCGTACACACCGCCAGCTGGGGGATCCTCAGCAGAATACAACTCGAAGTCAGAATGCCCATATCGGAGGCCTGTCACCAGCGCGTGCTCCTCGCGACTGTAGCGAATAAAATGGCCGCAGACGCGGAACCATACTGCATCGTCCTCACCCCACGGCTCGTCTGGCCCGTAGTGGCGGAATGCCACCTCGTAGGACATGAGTGCCGCCATGCCCTGTGCACAACATACAGTGGCCGACCATGCAGGCCGCCTCGCGCCCTCAACTCCTCTAAACATATACCCGAAACATGACCCCCTCAACTCTGCAACCATATCGGGAGCTGCCACCTCTAACTCCCCCAAGATGAGTGTGATCGCTTTAATGTGCCGGATGTAATTGGTCAGCTTCGGGCTCTTGCCCTGGGCAGCCGGCCGTCTATAATAGAAGTCCCCCTTCGATTTTTAAGAGGATGCATTTTAGTAAGACTATTGTTAATCTTGAATAAATTATGTATATTTCCATAGTATTATTAAAATCAATTATCATTATTAGTATTGTAGTTATAATTAGAATTATTTTAAATTAAAAAATAATAATAGTATTGATATTACACATAAGGTATATTTCCGATATATTATTAAAGCCACCCTAATTATTTTAATCATTATTATTAGTACTGTAAGTATGATTAGAATGGTAGTTATTATTATTAATATTAATTATTAATTATAACTACAATATATTAAAATTAAAAATACTAATATTATTAAAAAATAATTCTAATTAGTATTGTAGTTATTATTGTAATTATATTACAATAGAATTATGTAGTTATAACTAGAATTATTTTAAATTAGAAAATAATAATAATGTTGATATTATGAATTATGTATATTTCCAATATATTAATAAAATAGATTATCATTATTACAAAATCATATTATCATTATTAGTATTGTAGTTATAATTAGAATTATTTTAAATTAAAAAATAATAATAGTATTACACATAAGGTATATTTCCGATATATTATTAAAGCCACCCTAATTATTTTAATCATTATTATTAGTACTGTAAGTATGATTAGAATGGTAGTTATTATTATTAATATTAATTATTTATTATAACTACAATATATTAAAATTAAAAATAATAATATTACTAAAAAATAATTCTAATTAGTATTGTAGTTATTATTGTAATTATATTACAATTAGAATTATGTAGTTATAACTAGAATTATTTTAAATTAGAAAATAATAATAATGTTGATATTATGAATTATGTATATTTCCATTATATTAATAAAATAAATTATCATTATTACAAAATGCTATTATTATTATTAGTGTTGTAGTTATAATTATTATTATTTTAATTTAAAAAATAATAATAGTATTGATATTACAAATTAGGTATATTTGCGATATATTATAAAAATAATTCTAATTATTTAAATCATTATTATTATTATTGTAATTATGATTAGAATGGTAGTTATTATTATTATTAATTATTTATTATAACTACAATATATTAAAATTAAAAATAATAATATCACTAAAAAATAATTCTAATTAGTATTGTAGTTATTATTGTAATTATATTACAATTAGAATTATGTAGTTATAACTAGAATTATTTTAAATTAGAAAATAATAATAATGTTGATATTATGAATTATGTATATTTCCAATATATTAATAAAATACATTATCATTATTACAAAATGCTATTATTATTATTAGTGTTGTAGTTATTATTATTATTATTTTAATTTAAAAAATAATAATAGTATTGATATTACAAATTAGGTTTGCGATATATTATAAAAATAATTCTAATTATTTAAATCATTATTATTATTATTGTAATTATGATTAGAATGGTAGTTATTATTATTATTAATTATTTATTATAACTACAATATATTAAAATTAAAAATAATAATATTACTAAAAAATAATTCTAATTAGTATTGTAGTTATTATTGTAATTATATTACAATTAGAATTATGTAGTTATAACTAGAATTATTTTAAATTAGAAAATAATAATAATGTTGATATTATGAATTATGTATATTTCCAATATATTAATAAAATAAATTATCATTATTACAAAATGCTATTATTATTATTAGTATTAATATTAATATTATAATTAGAATTACTTTTGATATTATAAATTATGTATAGTTCCAACATATTATTAATCTACATCATCTATTTATTTATTATTACTATTATAATTTAATATATTATTCTCCCTATTAATTTAACTAATTTTTCCAAATTATTATAAACAGCAACCTCCAATTAATAGGTGGAACCATTTAGGTCGTACAAAATATACTTCAACAGTTCATCATCCTAGCTCTTCAACATTATACCACTTACTACTATTCAACATGACCAATGCTACACATTCACCAACCTATTATCTAAAATTCAACATTCAATATATGCAATACACTACAGTAGACAATTTCAACAATCTCCATAAAGAATCCAACAACTACGCGATACTAATTCGACCCCGTTCATTCGCGTAATTTAAATCATCTGAACTCAGTACAAAATTGGTGCCCCATCACACTTACCATTAATTTAAAAAATCTATTACCAACATAGAATCATATGAGCAAATAATTTAGACACGAATTCAAATTAATAGGCATATTCAACAATTCACGCATACAATCCAACAAATACTCTAACGGTTATACCATATAACACCAACATCATAGACATTTAAAAAACTTGTAAATTAACCAACATGGCAAATATGAAGCACAAATTTCAATCCAAGCATTGCATCACAAAGGAACGTAATTGGAATGCGCGAAACTGTAAACTTACCCGGACTGGGTCATGGCCGGACGGTGCCGGAATTTCCGGCGGTGGCGGCGACGTTTCCGGCGCGGCATGTTCCGGCAAACCTTCGAAGAACGCATCGTCCAATGGAATCATTGCCATTTCGCTCGAAACTGCTCCTACATTCGCATCCTCCATTTTCGCAACAATTAAACACAAATGGCCGGAGAAAGGGTGAACGGAGGATGGCCGGAAGAACTTCGTCCGGAACAAGCAAAGCTTCGCCCGGATTCAATGGCGCTAAGATCGGATTGGGGGGGGGGGGGGGGAAGAAAGAAGCGTGAGCGGGAAAGGGAAAGGGGAAAATGGGGAGAGACTGAATCCGTACAGCTTCTTGTACAAGCCACGATTTGGTCCGGGCAGTTATTACTTGGTCCGGACATTTAATCGCTTCGTCCGTAAATAAAATAGGCCGAGTAAAGCACATCCAGACGGTTGGATTGCTTGGTCCGCTCACTTTCACTTGGTCCGCCCATTTAATTGCTTCGACCGTTAATAAAATAGTCCGAGTAAAGCAGTTTTGAAATGCTTGGTCCTTTCATTTATATTTGGTCCTTTGATTTATACTTGGTCCGGTCCCTTGGTCCTTTAATTGCTCGAGTTTGTATAAGTAATAAATTATAAATTAAATTATATTAAGTTATGAATTTATTCTATTAATTTATTAATCTGATAAAATTTAAATATTTATAATTTTAATTTATTATAATAATTTGAATTATAATAATTTATTAATTTATTATAATAATTTATTATTTTTTTGGTAAATTTTTTCAAATTTTTTTTTTGGTAAATTATAATAATTTATTATGATAAGTTAATATTATTATTATTATTATTAATATTATTATTACTATTAATAATTAACACACATACTATTACTATTAATAATATTATTTAAATTATTATTAATAGTAATAAAATATAAATGCGTACTAACAATTATTTATTTAAATTATTTATTAATAACTAATAATTAATAATCCGTACTTATCCTTTTACTAATCATATTTGCTAATAATTTATAAATAATAATTATAAATAATAGTTAATAATTATTAGTTATATTTAATAATTTATTAATTTATTCTATTAAATTATTGTAATAATTTAATTTATAATAATTTAGTTATATTAATAATTTATTAATATAATTTAGTTATATTGTAATTTATTAATTTATTGTAATAATTTAATTTATTAGTTATATTTAATAATTTATTAATTTATTCTATTAAATTATTGTAATTTATAATAATTTAGTTTATAATAATTTATTATAATAATTTATTCTATTAATTTATTATAATAATTTATTCTATATTAATTAAATTATATTTAATAATTCACCGTTCTTGCTATTATTTTGTAATGTTTACCTGTAGGTATTATCGAAATACAACATTTGGACATGGGCGGCATTGGTAATGACAACACTCAGAAGCACCATCACTACATCATGATGAATGTTTTGATGGTGGCATACCACCAATCTCTCCGGCCAGTTATTTTAAGGCGGAAGAGTTGAACGTTGGGCATGCACGAAGCACGATGCTACACGCTCAAGGATTGAAGCATCAACTACGTGAGAATGAGAAAATTCTGCAGTCTTCTGCCGTATGCAACTTCAGGTTAAATTTAAAAAGCTATTTACATTTAAATCACAAAAGACGTTATTGTTGTGGTTATTTTATTATTTTTATTACGTTTATTATTGTTATTATTATTGCAACTATTATTCACACTGTTGGCATTCTTATATATCTCAATGTTTAACTGTAGGTCGGTATGTTGAAGGTCATCGTTCCTTTCTGTTTGTGACGTTTCGAATTTGCAGATCCCACCAACGACTCAGACAAACGGACTGGGATGGAGGAAATATGAAAGTCGGCAGTTTCCCCGTGGAAGGTCCAGAATGTTATTTTTATTATTTTTAGTATTATTACAGATGGTATCGTTCGCTTGTTGATACACTTATGCTTTTACTTATAATATTATTTAATTATTATGATTAATACACTTATTATTACTATTAATAATATTTGTATTATTATAAAAATATACTTAATAAATACCTGGGGAATTACTAATGTTGCTTATAAAATTAATGTTCCCCCTATAGGGTTACAAAAGTAATTATACTAGCGAGGAATGTGAGGAATCGGCAATTATCATATCTCTGCTCCACCACAACTCCCGACAAGTTGCGCTCCGTCGGTAGCTTTTGGCATCGCTCAACCTTTGCGAAGAATGAAACATGGAGTGTTAAGCCAATCTTTAGATGGAGACTGAGAGAGGTTGAGAGAGGTTGAACATAGGGAGAATAAATGCAAGTCGGAACATAATGGGATGAGAATATGTTAAGTTTCCGTGATCAACCGCTCCCGTTAATTTTCGATTAGAATAAGACTTCGGAAGCAACTATAAATGAAGTACTGTTTGAAGCATCTTCTACGTGAGAATAAAAAGATTCGGCATCTTATAACAGAAGCTGCGCTGCACAACAGGTTCTTTAAATGTGTTCTATTATTTGAATCATTCGTCAATATGTGGGGGGAATATGAGGATTCGGCAATGTATTCTTTCATTATAGTGCATTTAGGACAGAGACTTATTCGCTGGATATGCTGTGAAGAAGGCTTATTATATATGTTCCGTTTCCAAAATGTAATCAATGATGGGGCTTTTATACAATGCAATGCATTATAACGGATCCGTAAGCTGGTTTCAAAAGTGGAATAATAAGTGTTTTTTTTATTTACTATTATAATAATAATTTTGTAATATAATTTATTCAATTGTACTAATCAATTTACAAAGCAATAATATTCACTACTAAATTAAAAGTTAAATAAAATAAGGAAACAAAAGAAAAGATAGAGAAAAGAAAAGAAGAGAAAAGGGAAAAAAGAAAATGAAGGGGAAAAAAATAAACAAGAAGAAAATGAAGAAAACATAAAAATAAGGAAAAAAGAAAAGAAGAAAAAAGAAAAAAATTTGCGAAAAAAACAAAAGGAAAAGAAAGAGAAAAAATGAAAAGAAAGGAAAAAATGAAAGAAAAGGAAAAATAAGGAAAAAAGAAAATGAAAGAAAAAATAAAAAAAAGAAAAATTAACAAGAAGAAAATGAAGAAAATAAAAAAAATAAAAGAAGAAAAAAGAAAAAAATTACAAGAAAAAGCAAAAGATAAATGAAAATGAAATGATAAAAAAAACAAAAAAAAAAGATAAAAAGATAAAAAATGAAAAAAAAAGGAAAAAATTAAAAAAAAATTAAGGGAAAGGAAAAATAAGGGAAAAAATTAAAAGAAAGAAAAAAATTAAAATAAACAAAAATTAAAAGAAAGAAAAAATTAAAATAAACAAAAGAGAAAAAAAAGAAAAAAAAGAAGGAAAAAAAAAGGAAAAACTGAAAAAAAAAACAGAAAAACCCTAAACCCTAACTTGGTCCGCCTAAACCCTAAACCCTAACTTGGTCCGCTTATATTATTGTGCGGACCAAGTGGGTTGGCCGGACGAAGTCCTTCACTCTAATTATGTTTAGTAATTAAAGCCTTGGACCGTTCTTTTTATTTGGTCCGGTCCGAGTCAAGTGTCCGGACCAAGGCTTTTTTGTCTTTTCGGGTATAAAACTGACATTTATAATGCGGCGGGTAGAAAAGTTAATTGTTAGGACTGACAGGTCAACAGAGACCATTTCGTGTATTTTTATTCATGTACATACAGTAGTAATAAAAAATCCTTCGGCTCCGCTAGGTTATTCGCCACTAGCCTCTATATATACCTTTCATCTCCCACTTTATTTCGTCTCCGCACGATTTCCGCCTTCTTCTCTTGGCCATCGCATTTCTTCTCCATTTTCCACCCGAGTCACTTGCAGGTAGGTGTAATCCCTTCCCATTGTTTTGCACTAATTGCTTTTGATTTTTTCGTTAATTTTTGCTTTTTATTATTATTATTTGTTTTATGTTTGGATCCAGCAGTATTTTCGCCTTCGTACGATCGCGATGCGTTTTGCTTCTCTATTTTCGCTCTTTTGCTTTTCGGCCGTTTACTCTTGAATAAAATCCTCATACTTTCTTGCTATAAAAGTAGTTTTTGTCATGTTTTGTTTACTTCTGAGTTAGATCTGTGTGTGCGAGGGGCACCTTTTAGAGAAGGTATGTGCTGGTTTGGATCTGTGTATCTGGATCTGGATTTTGGTAACTTGGTTTGTCGTCAGTGTTGATCTAATTTGTATGTGTGTAAATCGGTAGATGCGTATATAGGCTTTGCTATTGGTCTTTTATGTAATCTCCGGTTTCGTACGCAGATCTTGTTTATCGGGCAGTTTCTGATATTTGGTTTGTGGATAAGTTGTTGTTGCATAAAGTTTTCAGCGTTTATTTTTTTAGCCTACTTTGATGGGTTGTATGATCGCTTTATAGAGCTTACAAAAGAATGTGTTTTTTCTCCGGTTATGATTCGCTTTCTTATGGTTAATTATGCATTTGCGATCCATTCATGATTTTAATACGAGTTTTCCAATCAGATCCCTCCTTTCATTTGCGTTAAAAGCGCTCAGCCTTTCAGTTGTCCATTTGAAAAGTTCTCATTTGTTTTTGGCTGAAGTGATAATATTATTGCTTATGGATTATTGCCGAAGGGAAAATACTTTAGTAGATGGGAGTTAAATTATACTCAATATATGTTGGTAATTTATGCAAGCATGTCCCAGTGTCTATTACATTTGTGAAGAAATTGAGTTATTCAATCTCTGGCTTTATGTACTGGGTATTTTTTATTTTTTATTCTTATTTTTGCATCATATTCCCTACTTTGTTTGTCTCTGCAAATGTCTTTGTTTTTGAGCCCATCTCAGCTTCAAATTGTATTCAGCAAAAGGTAATGTAACTTCTGGGGGAGAGGCGCATTACTTTTAGTGCTGTATCATTTGTTGTATGAGGCCTTTTGATGAATCTTTTAACTCATTAAATTATATTTGTCTTCCACTCTTTATTGGTACTGTGTAAAATTGTCGTCTTGTTGATTAGAGGCCTAGTAATATTCTTTGCTTAATGGATAACTTTCACCCTGCAGGAAGAACAGGAGTTGCGATGGCTGATCAGAACAGGTGCCCGACTATGGCCCAGAAGGTAGCTAACCAGCTGCACCTGAGCACTAGTCTTTCCCAGGATGTTCATGCTCGCTATGGAGGGCCTGCTGTGTACCAGAGGCGTTTTGCTTATGGAAATTATACAAATGGAGGGTTGCAATATCCCATGACCTGTGGAACATCCCAGAATTTGTCATCGATTTCTGCAAATGTCTCACCTGTATTTGTCATGGCTCCACAAGAGAAGGGGTTTTCTGGTTTTGCCATCGACTTCCTTATGGGAGGAGTTTCTGCTGCTGTGTCCAAAACTGCTGCTGCACCTATTGAGCGAGTGAAGCTTCTGATCCAAAATCAAGATGAAATGCTCAAGGCTGGTAGGCTCTCGGAACCGTACAAGGGAATTGGAGACTGTTTCAAGAGGACAATACAGGAAGAAGGCTTTGGGTCATTGTGGAGAGGAAATACCGCTAATGTCATTCGTTACTTCCCCACCCAGGTTCTCACTGTCCCATATCCTGAATTCATGAATAGTTTGTGGCTTCTGTTTTACTCATAGGTTTTTTATTAACTATTTTGATCTTCTTCAGGCTTTGAACTTTGCGTTCAAGGACTACTTCAAGAGACTCTTCAACTTCAAGAAAGACCGCGATGGCTACTGGAAATGGTTTGCCGGTAACCTGGCATCTGGTGGTGCTGCCGGTGCTTCCTCACTGCTGTTTGTCTACTCGTTGGATTATGCTCGTACTCGTCTTGCCAACGATGCAAAGGCTGCAAAGAAGGGTGGTGAGAGACAATTCAATGGTTTGGTCGATGTTTACAGGAAGACCCTGAAATCTGATGGTATTGCTGGTCTTTACCGTGGTTTCAACATCTCCTGTGTTGGTATCATTGTCTACCGTGGTCTGTACTTTGGAATGTATGACTCTTTGAAACCGGTGCTTCTCACTGGTTCAT
This sequence comes from Hygrophila difformis, assembly GCA_030278955.1. Lineage (NCBI taxonomy): Eukaryota > Viridiplantae > Streptophyta > Magnoliopsida > Lamiales > Acanthaceae > Hygrophila > Hygrophila difformis. Next base: position 10,417,883 of record JAOANR010000001.1, read on the forward strand.
TGCAGGTCAGAAATTCTCTCTATCCATTTATTATTTCCAGTTGTGACCGACCCACCTCTTAGTTTGTAACATAACTTTTTGTGCTTTTGCGAAAACAGGATAGTTTCTTTGCTAGCTTTGCCCTCGGTTGGCTCATCACCAACGGTGCTGGTCTTGCATCTTACCCAATTGATACCGTCCGCAGAAGAATGATGATGACATCAGGTGAGGCCGTGAAGTACAAGAGCTCCTTGGATGCATTCTCCCAAATCTTGAAGAATGAGGGACCCAAGTCACTATTCAAGGGTGCCGGTGCCAATATCCTCCGTGCCATCGCTGGTGCTGGTGTGCTTGCTGGGTACGACAAGCTTCAGGTGATTGTCTTCGGAAAGAAATACGGCTCTGGTGGGGCTTAAATAACTGCACCCACCCCTTTTGATTCACCGTTTCTCCCTAGGCATATTAGATGGCGATGAAAATTTTCTTTCTGTTTCTGCTGAGAATTCATTAAAAAAGGCAACTGGTTTTGCCAATGCCGCCACCCCTTTTTGAATAATTTAGAGGGTTGTTACACTACCCAATACATTTTTCACCTGCAACTGGTGCCTTTTTTAGTTTTTTGGTCATGACAACATTTTCTGCAAGAGATTTCTTAATTTTAATTTATGAAAATGATGTAGTACTTGTGTTTACCTCAGATTTTATTGTCCTCTATGTTATTTGCCTGTCCAAATTGATTTGGGCCATTGTGACTTGGCCCATTGATGTACTTGTGTTTACCTCGGATTTTATTTGCCTGTCCAAATTGATTTGTCCAAACATTCTAAAGATTGCTTCTTAAATCAATACTAGTACATTAAAATTGGTCCAACTTGTTTTTGTATACATTGGGACATTGCTATATGTTTGTTTGCCATCCAAATTTCTGTAATTGATCATCGTGGACGATGGCGAAAAGCATGATGTTCTAATGTTTGCGCGATTGTTCGAAAATGGGCTTGCTTTATTCAATGGGAATGGTGGTGGGGTCATGTCATTTGATAAGTTTGGGACATTCTTTACTTTAATACTCTATCATGTGTGCTTCTGAGTGCTGACAGGAAGAATGCCTGTATCAATCCTTACATTGCACGCCAGGTTTTGTTCTCTTTTCACATGCCTCAGTTTCTTTCTCATTCATGTATCTATCATCACTCGCTCCTACTTTTTTGCCGCTTACACTTAACAAATTATTAAAAGGAAACTAATAAATGTACTCTATTAATATGGTACATGTGTGTGTATGTGTCCAATTAGTCTTATTACAAAGTTATTTACAGAGTATACGATTGAAATAAAGTTTGAAAATACTGTCAGGGAGAGAAGCTGAGGAGGGATGGTAGAGAAGATAGCATTTGGAAAACGAAATAGTAATAGGATTCATTATGAACAGTACTTTGTTTCTCTCTTTCTTTCTCAGAGATGATGACTTAGACTGGTTGACAACAACACTAGCTTTACAAATTTAGCTATGTAGATTTATTAAGTTGTTTATTTCATGTCGAATCTAATTTGGTAATTCTCACAGATTTTTTTGAAGGAAAAGCATGCTGGTTGTTCACCATTCATTATGTTTCTATTCAATAATGTCAAGTGGTAACATAAGAATATCACCAACTAGTTGAATAGTGGCCCACATTCTAATTACCTTATATTGCTTAAATCTTTTGTATACTATGTACTTACTACTTGGTACTAAATTATTGAATCCTCCCTCTCATTATAATATGTTAGACTCATTTAATAACTCAAATTATATTATATACAAGCAAAAATTGTATAGTGAAATTTAGTTTAAAACTATACGACTAGATCTACTATCAAAACTACACTGGAATATTTTTGATAATTTTATACTCCCTCCATTCCTTTTTAGTTGTCTTTTTAGAGAGTAAAGAGTGTTCCAAAATATTTGTCATTTTTAGGTAGTTATAGGTAGTTATGTTATGTTTTTACTATATTGCCCGTCACTTTACATAAATGCTATTTGTTGGACATTTATTAGGAATGAGTGTAATTGAAGGGTAAAAATATAAATTTATGAGTTAATTAATGCAAACCTTGATTATTGAAATTGAGCTAAAAGAGACAACTATTTAGGAACGGAGGAGTAATTGCGGTCTTAGATCAATGTTCAATCATAAACAATAGCAAAAGTTAAAACGACTCTATTAACACGGAACAGAATAAACTGTACAATATATGGCAATATGTAATGTACTATAATACTAGCTGCAAAATTTTCAACAATCATGTACTTACTCTATTTTTTTAAAAAGCCAAACACATTGACTTTCATTGTACAACTTTAACTTTATCTTTTATTACTATTATATAAAAGAAAATATATTTAAGTGTGATTTATTAGATTCACCATATGCAATTTGTGTTATTAATTATTAAAAAATTAAAAATATATATTAAATTGCGTAAAATAATTTCTTTATATGATACTTTTTTTCCCTTTTCTTTTCTTAGAAAGAAAGAGGGAGTATTCAACAACCAGGACAATTTTTTTTTTTTTTGTGAAACCCTGCATGGCTGATGGTTTTATTACCATTTATTTGTGAAAATTCCCAACTAATTCAATCAATTTCCTATAGGTTTTGGTCATCTTCCATTGAACCGGCCATATGCTATAAGACATCCTATCAGATTAGAAACTCCATGCATGGACATTGATTATGAGAGAGTATAAAATTTTCGATAAAATTAATAATGAATTAAACAATTTTTCAAAATGTTGGAATAGTTGAAAAAAAAATGAACTCCAAATAAATTACTACTATATGTTTGGTTAGAAATAAATACGCAGCTAAAGTACCACAATATTACATGACGACAGATATTGGACCTTGACTTGAAATTCAAGTCTATTAGAAATTAGAATGTTACTTAACATTTTTTTTTATTTTATTTTATCAGAATTTGATAAAATTTATATACAATACACACCACTTTCTGGATTATATATACTACGTATGTATTACTTCCTCTGTTTTTGTTTGTTTGCTATGGACCCAAATTGCACACAGTCTAATGCACATTTTAAATCATTAATAACTCAAGTTTTGTACAAGTAAAAATTCTAAAAGTTTCATGTTTAAAAACTACAAGACGAGACGAACCCAGCAAGATCCCACTTGACTATATTTTAACTTGTATAACTATGAGAAAAATTGAAATCCAAGTAGTTCAATGAACAGTAGAAAACTTCCAATGTAGCTAATAATAAAAAACGGAGGGAGTATTTTGTAATTTAGCACATAAAAATATTTATTCATACATATCAAAAGGGAAGTGCTATCATTATATATTTATTTTTCAAATCAAAGGAAGATCTAATTTCTTTTTATTACAGTACATACTAACTTCTAAACATATTTATGATGATGTAAAGAGCTCTAAAATAATCATAAAGTCCTTTTCTCATCCTCAATATGAATCCCAAGATTTTATTTCATCGACTCACACACACTTGATATAATGACTCTCTCTTATCATGACTATTATTTGTACATATATACCCATAGGGATAACATCCTTTGTAACATAGGTTGGTACAAGTGTTACTTATATTTTACGGCTTTCAACCTTAATCATATTAAATTCTACATCATAAAAATAATTATAGTAGCTACCCCCAATTATAAACTCCTAAATGTTGGTTTTGACAATTTTTCACTCACATGCACTACTCTTTCACTACAAAACTACGCCAAATGTCTTGTAAAGTTGTATTTTACTATGATGCAACATTTAAAGTTTTAAAAGACCTAATTCTAAGTTCTATCTATTATATATACTATATAACTTTTAAAGACCTACTTCTAAGTTCTATCTATTTATATAATGAATAATAACATACTATACATATAATATTGACCTCAGTTGTATGAAGCTCTGACAACTTAGGTAAATGTCTTGAATTCGAGTATTTGTATATGCAAAGTTCTGTTTTGAAAGAAGTAATCTTTCAATACCCACCCGATTTTCGAATAACTAGTTTTGAATCCAGTAAGAATTGAGGATACCGATTATTCATAAAAAAATAGGTCCCATATTTTTTTTGCTCCCTTTTCTTTTGATTACGGAATTCAAAAAATAAGTAAAGATAAATGAGATGATCAAGATTATTGAGATGTGAGACAACATTTAATGGGAAACTTATATTATATACTACTCTTTTTCATTATAATAATAGTTTTCCATACTAAAAATTTTATAGTCCTCTGCCCACGAAATCTGGCCACTGTCTCCCACAAAATTTGGTCACTTCCCGTTTTTAGATAAATTAAAATAATATAAGTTTCATTAGAATTTTAATTGTTGTCAAATTACACTAAAAGTGTTCACTTTTACTATTCTGCACAAATTTCAATGCACTTTTACTTTTCTACCCAAAGTCCTTAGCATTCTTTAATTCTTAATATTTTAAAATTGGTACAAATAAAAATTATAAAAAATATATATTGAGTGTGTTTGGTTGTTAGCGGATTTAACAGCATATAGCATATTGAATCGGCATATCCTCTCACAATTCTCTCTCCGAATCTGCTATCTGCTGTCGAATCTGCTGACTCTCAAACATTCCCATTATGAAACTAAACGATTAGAGAATTATAACAAGATCACACTTGAATTTTTTTCTCTAATTGTATCATTACATAATATTAAGTCAAAGTAATACTAAACATTATCAAAATTCATTAGAATCTTAAATACAAAATGATTACACCACTTTAACTACTAAATCCCACTACGTAAATTACTTTGCCCAAAAAAAAGTGGCCACATTTCGCGGGACGGAGGGAGTATATGTTATCAAGTGGAAAAAGTGAAAATGAGGATATATGAGACAATATTTGTAGATACACCAACCATAGAGGTAAGGTAAGAGGAGAGGAGAAGATGCAATAATGGACCCAATTTCTCCCTTTATCTTGTTGAAGCCCACAAGACATGGAAGGAGTAAACTACAAGAAACCGGACTACCCCTTTTGCACTTCACCTTTTCCTATAAATAATTGGGCTGGGCCCCACGTGTCACCCTCTCTGATCATTAAGACCTCTCCCCACTAACTGATGCCTCCGGTTCCCAGTCATTTGACCCAAGTTAGGAATTTTGGTTTGCCAACCCCCCCAGGAAAAAAAAAAAAAAAAGAGAAGGCACCCCGCCGTAGCCAACCCTTACACGCAGACGCAGTTCAGTGTGGCTTATGGTGTTCTGCACCGCACTGGATCCCTAACGAGGTTCGCGTGTCCCGTCATTACCAGAGAGAGAGCAGAGACAACTCACACGCGGCACGTGAACAATTTAACCATGCCTTCTTTTTCAGAAATACTAAAAGATGCAAAAGTATGTATGTATGCAGCTCAATCTTCTTTACTTCCATTTCCATGTTTTAAATTCGTATTAGTTTAAAAGGTTTTAAATAATACTCCGTAAAAATCTTAGCTGAAGCAAGCAATGTAGTAGTACTAGTATTTCGTGAATTTTTAATTTTATGATTGATACTTGTAAAGAAACAAAAGAAAAAATGGCGTCAGCAACAGCAATTGTTCGCCACGCATTATGAGTTGTACCCACTGGTTTCTGGCGTGAGCATTTATTGCAGGCAATCGGTATTTTAAGGAGTGCAATGCAAGAGATAAAAAGGCAGGCGGCGACATTGCCATCTGTTCTTTCATGCTCTCTTAGCTAAGCTAACGGATAAAGACAAAATAAGAGGCGAGGCGAGGCGGAGGCGGGGGCAGAGGCAGGGGATTTGCTTTGTTTGATCAATGTGGGTTTGATTTTCTCTCGAAAGAGTCGAATCGATTGTGCGGTTTTGCTTCTACTTCCGTGAATTTGCTCCTGTTCCCAAATTTGATTTATTTTCTAGGTTTTCGGTCCGGTATTCATTTGATTATGTTGCTAATTTATTACGTTTTCCTGAAGAAAAATGGAGTCTTTAACGGTGGATTTTGTTTATTCATATCAGGTGACAGGGTGAGTGTTGGGTTAAAATTTGATCCATCTCGTCGGCGAATTAAGCTGTGAGTGAATTTTTAATTCCTTTTTCCTTTTTATTGGTATATTTACGAATTTAATTTGATCAATGTTGTTATGGTTGGTAATCCAGACATACTTTCCCAAAATGAATTGGAACACATCAACAGAAGTTCAGCACCAGAACAGTTCGGTGCCGTATAATTCAATTGGAAGCTTTGTAGATTTTCTTGGCGTGTTTACTTACGAACATGTAAATTACATATTTGCCGACACAAATTACATTCAGGTACACTGTTCGGGCGTTTCTTTGTTTGTTTCCATTCTTAAATGACTCGATGTACGAATGTGTGTATTGCGAGCTTTATTCCTGTCAAGAAGTTTGTGATTCAATTTAGAGTAGTTTTTGCCTGATGGGGTTTAAAATATGCACAGGAAAGTGCTTATAATTCTCAATCAGCAACGGATACTAGTTTGTACAAATTCGCAGTATCTGAACCTGGAAGTTTCTCATACTATGAGTACGGAAATGACTATGTGGTTGACAGTTACGTACCAAGTAGTGATGATTACGGAAGGCATCTGGGAAGCCCCTTGCCGGTGGCTGATGATCAGGCTATTGCTGCAACAGTAGGCTCCAGATCCGCGTCATACGGTCGTGCTATAGAGTGTAAGATCTCATATATTCCCGTGATTATCTCCCATAGGGCAGTAGTTTTGAGATGGATTCATTGTTTTATGTATTTATCTTATCTGTGGCTTGAAGCTTCTACTTTTCGCTTTGATAATGACATAATCTTGTTTTTAATACACGGACAAAACTTTCTAATATCAGTGCTATCTCAGTTTTCGGTTTTGGTTCTTGTTTTAACTTTCAATACTGTGGTTCTGTGTCTTCTGTTTTGCTTCTTTATGTAACTTGACTGTGCACTTGAATGATGACTTACCATCTTCCAAAATAATCATTGTTCCTTGCAATTACAGGTCCTCGGAATCATCAGGATGCTCGTGATAATGAGGTATTGTTGTGTTCCATTCATAAATGTGTTCCCCTGTAGCTTTCTCGTTTATGGACATTCCGAGGAAAGAGGACTTATATTGTTTAGAACATCGTAATTCAGGTTGTTTGGCAAGATGGAATTGATCCGGATAACATGACTTATGAGGTGGGACATTTAAGTCTTTTTTCTTCCCTCAGTTCCTGGATAAGGATAAAGTAACTAAAATACAATTATATAAAATTATAGCAAAGATAGTATCTTGCTTGATTCGTAATAATTATTCATGAATATAATCCTCCTCCTCTCTTTTTTCGAATCAGATTTTATTTGGGTTGAATGCAACTGAGAAAACCCGGGCTTGGTTTATCAGCCTCATATAGTTCAGGATATACAAATTCCATTTATTTCATCCCTTTTATAGGAGTTGCTGGAGCTGGGCGAGACAGTTGGAACTCAAAGCAAGGGTCTCTCCCAACGTCAAATTGCAATGCTTCCAACATCAAAGTTTAAGTATGGGTTTTTCTCGAGAAAAAAGTTCAAAGGTGAAAGGTGAGATAATGTCATTTACGCTTATTTGCAGCAATGCGGTTATGTATAACAATCCATAACTAATCTATATTCATTTTTCCTTGAAGTTTGTAATCTATGTTAGTTTTAAGATTGTTTGCTTCATTACTGATGATTTTCCTTTTTTGTCACTTAAAAAGGTGTGTCATTTGCCAAATGGAGTATAAAAGAGGTGATCGGAGAATCACTCTTCCATGCAAACACATTTACCATAAGGATTGCGGTAACAAATGGCTTAGCATCAACAAGGTAAGTCACTAGAAATTATTATTCCCACTGCTATATATATTACCAATACTTCTGAAAAAACTTCAGCATAACAACAGGCCTGCCCAATTTGCTACAAGGAGGTGGCCATTGATGTACCCAAGAACTGAAAGATACACTTTTCTGGATAGGATGGTTTAGTTTTTACCCAAATTTAAGGTTATTATAGCATTTTGTTACATCTTTCTGGATTGGGTTTGGTTTTCCATCTTGTAGTGCCATTCTCCATTTCATTTCTGCTATTACAAGATGAATATATATATATTCATAATGTTATTTCTGCTTCTGGCTTATATTTATATTTCCCATTGCCTCTGGAATTTTGTTTTGGTTTCGAAGTTTTCATTTTTTGGCATCTGTCTTGGCTTGTGGAGTAGATAATTAGACATTTGGACTGGGAATAAGTCGCGTTTCTGATTTCTACAGCTCCCTATTGTGTTAGAAAAGCTATGAACTTCTTTAGCGCAGATGCTATGCTATGCCTGCGATGCCATTTTCGAGAATGCCTGAGGGGAGTGGGCAGTGTAGATAAGGATACACGGTCTATTCTTTTGGGAGCTTTTGAGTGTTCTTAAACAACTACAGTTAGTTTTGTCGAACGCACCCAATACATTGATCCTATGTCTGTCTTATTTTTGAACCATGACTTAGAGGTACTCCTGTATGCCCCCTTTTTATATATAAAAATAAAAAAGAATAAATATTTAGATTAAAAAATTAACATAAGTAAGTGAAGTTAATTAAATGCATACCTATACATGATACAACTAGTGTGAAAAAATTAGACTTCTGAAACTTAAGGAGCCATCCCTTCCAAAATGCTTTAAAATTTAAATAATCTAATGTTACTACTCTGTATAAATAGGTAGTATTTGATTATAGAATACAGTAAAAAGGTAATTTGTCCTTGAGACTTTAGACACTACCCTCTATTCCAACAACTTGCCTTTATATTATCAAGAAGGGCAGGCATTTCCCACGTTACAAATTGCGGGCTTTATTGTATTGAACAACTGAGAAGGTTTCGAGAGTTTGGTAAGAGTAAAAAGTAGTGATCACATTAAACATTGAACAGTGTAAGATCTTGGTTGATTGTAGTATCTGTTAAACTGGGACTGGGGACATCCAATCAATTGTCTGATCTTCGACAATACAAGTGGAATAAATAAACAGAAAAGGAACACAGCCATTGATAACGCAGTTCAAAATCACCTATTTCTGAGGACAGGGGAAGCAGCAATGGAAGTCGCGGGAGACACCTTTGAATATGAGTTACATCCTTCAGTTTGTTGGTTTGCTGGTTCCTTTGAATATGAGTTACATCCTTCAGTTTGTTGGTTTGCTGGTTCGTTGATCAGTTTGAAGTGACGGTTGTGCAGCAGGAAAGCGCACGCGCGCACGCACACACACACAATAGATGAATGCTTAACCTTGGGAACACAACATAAATGCAAATATGGTCCTGTATGTTGTTGCATTTGGTGATCCAGTTCTTTATATATTTTGGACTGACCACAGTCCCTGTATGTTTTGTATTTCTTGCAGTTTTGGTCTTTTTATTGTTAACAAGAGTTTTGTTTCTATTTCATTTTCATAGCACAATAAGATGGATAACACGGCCCTTTTAATACAATTTTTTTAAAAATTAATATCTGTTTAGATTATATTTCACTGCTTTCTTTAGATGAAGCACTATGAAGATTCAGTTTGGCACAATGTCGTAGAAAATGAGCGACAGTCCAAACATATCCACAACCTGTAACGAATGTAGAAACAAATTGCGGATGAATAAAGTCCCTATCGATGATGCTGCCTCACAAATTGGCAGGTAGTATCAATGGATTTAGGGCGTTCTGATCATTATGATTCTTCACCAAGTGGATAGCAGACTCATCGTCACAAAAGACGGGAACAAGAAGGGAGATGGAGACTCCCAAGATTTTTTAGCAAGTGATCCGAAGGACTTCAGCTACAGTAGCAGCTTGGCTTTGATACACAACCTCGGTGAAGACTTGGAGAGGCCATGTTCTGTATGATTTATTTTCAGAACTTATTATTTATTCTTATTTTCAGAACAGATCTTATAAAAATTCAGATCAACTTATTTTAGGCGAAGAGAACAGGGCCTCAATATTGGGCTTAAAATTAAGGCACCACCCAGAAAAAAAATTCCATAGCATATCAGGACTTCTTAGAATCAACACAGCAGCCTGAATGTGCATCACAGTATGCTCGCTCCAAAGCGCCACTAGAGGGGCATATCAGGATCTCCTAGTGTCTGTGGTCCTGCAGCACACACACAGAGGCATAAACATGGCATCAAAAGATTCTCATGTGCAAGTTTAATGAAGTGGAGAGTACACCAACTGAAGCCTTGGACGCCGCCAGATGTAATTTGAAACTCTTCTAGAACACACTTCAGAAGATCCAGCAGCATTAGTTTCAGCAGAGACAGCAACTGCTTTGGTACCATCCCAAGAATGTAGATTAAGGAAAGAACAATAAATGTAATTTGAACGCAAAAGATGAAAGGTAATGACAACTTCCTAACTAACTAAAAACTTATAAACAAAAACAATAAAAGCGCTACTACAGCACTGTTGCGCAAAACAGCCAAGACACATCAACTCCAGCAACAGCAGGTCCCTTCCTTCTTTGTTGTAGTTAGTGCTCTGGACAAGGTTTCAATTGCGTACAACAACAAATAGGCACTGGTCCAATTAGTTAAATTGACAACAAACGACCGATAATACTAGAAAAATTGTGGATTCGGTCGCTAAAATTGTGGTAGCTAACGAATTTTGGTCGCTTAAACTTATGGCAGCTAACGAATTTCGGTCGAAAATTCGGTTGCTAAACTCTTTAGCGACCGGATTTTATTAAAATTTTTTCGTCTCTAGAATAGAAATTTTTTGTAGTGCGAACTGGCAAGCAACAGAAAAACATCAAATTAAGTTATTGGTATACAATTTCTCAAGTACAAAAACTTGTGGGGACCAATTTTGAAATTTTAAAAGTTGAATAAAAGGGGGGATAGGGGGCCGGTGGGGAATCAAACCTCCAACCTTCCGTTGGAAGTCAATGGACTTAACCACTTGGGCTAAGTCCTCATCCCCTATAACTTGGTATAACATAAAGCATTGAAAACTCAAAGCACAAAATATTTATGAACCCAACAACGAATGGATTAAATGCACCCAATTCTGTTTTTCTTAGCAAGTTATGAATTCAACAAAGATCAGTTTAATTCTTTTAAGTTCCTGAAATTTTTATAGTGGTATCTTGACTGTCTACTTGGTAATTTCACACAAGTCTTTTTCCTTAGCAAGTTCAGTCCTTATGCGAGAGCTTTCTCGAATCCACCAAAGTTTCCTAGCTATATGGACAAATGAGATGCCGAGATCGGGCAATGTGTATGTCCATCGAGGCCCACATGATATGGATTCAATAAGAGTACCCACCCTCCTCCATTGCGATTTCAAGGGTTGAGCGAAATGAGCTGTCCATGATCTATTATCATTTCGTCGATGTGAGATTTTCAACACGTGTAGCCAGTGGTGGATTTAGGATTTTTTTTACAAGCAGGACTGAAATTTATTTTTTCAACCATAAGCTTACAAAATAATTACACACCTTTTTTTTAAAACTCGATTTTAAGTCGAAGTTCTAGTACAAATGAATTGTCAACAAAATTAACTTATGTTATTATAATCTTATAAATTCTTTTGAAGAACCTACACATTAACATGCCACCAAAAGGTCAAGCAGATGGAATAAATATGTGAGGCAAGAGTTTTAAGTTATTCCCAACCTTATGCGACGGAAAATTTAGGCAATGAAAATTGCCTGTCCAATTGCTATATATGTTTGGAGATCCAACACTCATCGTTGATGAACCATCTCAACAACTTGTATCTATCACTAAACTTTCTAATCTTTTTATCCCTTCTATAAACTACGATTTCCTCAAATTAGAGGGTGTTTGGATGTGCGTTTTAAAAAGTGCTGTAGCGTTTAGAAAACGGATAATCATATAATTGCTATAACAAAACGTGTTGTAGAAAATTAAGTGTTTGGATAAGCTTACAAATCGCAATAATCAGATAATCATTAAAAAGTGTTTGGATTTACATTTTGCATAGGCAATAATAATATGATAAAATCTATTTTTGGCTAAACGCAATTTTCTTGCAGCACCAAAATATAGCTGCAAGAAAATAGCGTTTTCATTCCCTCAACGCAAATAATAGATTATTGGAAGTTAGTACACAAACAGGATTAACTGATTATTTGCGTTTTGCAAACGCAATAATCAGGTAATCTGTCCGAAAACACATAAACAAACACCCTCTTAATATGCACAAACGGCAGACGCTTTGGTTATGTTTGGAAATCAATAGTATAGACTTTGGAGTATGGAGTTAATTGTGATTATAATTGAAACAGTTTTGAGTAACGAGAGATTTGAGGTTGAAAAGCTAAAAGTTTGGGATGGGTAACATTTAGAGTTTATAGATTAATAATACTAGATAAAGGTTTCAAAAATACTTCGGGTTAAATTTCACATATTTTTTTTGGTAAACAATGACACTTATGTGTCGGCAAAGGTGTGTGGGAGCCCAAACCACACAAATTATAAAGGGGGATAAAGGGGAGTGATAGGGACTGGGTGGGGATCAAACTCCCAACCATAGGGTAAGTCCCCAACCCCAGTTAAATTTCACATATTCATATAAGGAAAACCAACAATTTCTTAAATTCACAAACAGAAAATCATTCAGCTCACTTTCATCTGCATCTATGAAATAGGTAAATGCAAGTATTAGTAAATTGGAGTTGAAAAAATAGAGCAATTTCTACCAACAATTAACATCAATTCACATTTTCCTGTGTGTCACATAATTAAGGAAATTTGAATAATTCCTGCTTAGTTTAAGCACACAATAAAAATATAGTACTACAAACAAAAGAAGACAAGTCTTTGTTGGCATATGAATGGACTATACTTTCACTGCTACAAAACCTATAATGTTAAAGAAACCAATTTAATTTAATAATAATATATACTCCCGTCCCATTTGAAATATCCCAAAACTTTTGGATACGCAGTCAAATGCATTTGTTTAATAGTTAATATCTTAAAATATAGAAAAGTAAAAATTATAAAAAATATATATTTTAAAATTACACGATTATACGAATCCAAGAAGACCAAACTTGACTATTTTTTTTGTTTATATAATAATTATGATAACATTAGCTCAAAGTTGATCAATGAACAGTATCAAAAGACAAAATGGAACAATACAAATGAGACGGAGGGAATATATTTTTTAATTATTATTTTATAAATTTTGGAGGTAGGGCTGGAGCCCACCCAGGTGGGTGCATCCGCCTTGCGTGTAGCATTTGATATACGATCCAAAAGCTCACTGTGCCCATTTTTATTTTATTATTTTTTGTTTTTCATATAGTATTCAATCTATTAACAAAAATCAGAAATTGACAAATTATTTATTTTTTTAAAAATGTTATTCAATTAATTAATTTAATGGTTTTGATTTGATTGCCATACCCATTTAATTAGGCCCCCTTTGGAAGAAGCGGTCCAAACGCTAAAAGCACATTCCCAACTCTATGAGATTCATATCTGTTTGTTTTTCCGAAAATATAAGATTTGGAATCGCTGATTTTCTCCACAAATCGTGGTTTTGGGAACTCTAACCTCTGAAGCCAAACTCTAATCTCTGAAACCAAACTCTAAACTCTAAAGTCTATTTATTTACCAAACGAAGCCTTAATGGGTTGAGTCGGTTGAGCGGAGTGGAGTTACTAATAAATAGTACCTCATTTTTTCAGTCGGTGAGTATGTTTGAGAGTGAATGAATCCGCAATACCTAAATTTGACAAATGAGTTTTTAGGCACTTATAATGTATACTATGTATCATGAAATTGGATTATATGGTTGAATTTGGCCAAAATTTCCGGCCGTGTATCGCTATTTCTGTTTGGATCAGGTCCTAAAATGATTTTTTAGGACCCCTAAATGTATTTATTTTGCGAGATCATTGGTTTTGTATATATATAAAATAGACAATTAATCCCAATCACAACTAGCAATAAAACATGAATAATTGATCATATTTACGTAAATACTTGTAGTTAAATGATCATATTTACAGTGATGGAACTAGGATTGCAGTCCAGGTGTGCGAATTTTAAATAAAATTAAAATATTATGCAACAATAATCAAACTATATATATATATATATTTTTTTTCATTCAAATTAATAATTACAAACACATCGATGTACCAACATTTCTATAAGCATTTTTTAACAATTTACCCCACTCACTTTCTCTCCGTTCTTGTAATCTTTCTTAGGCAATTTTAACAAGCTTCATGGCATTTGCAAGATCTTGGTCTTTCTTTTGCAATGCTAAGGACAAATCAAGAGTAATGCCCAATACTAATTTCATCAAATGCAATACAAAAGCAAACTCAAAGCACAAAATATTTCGCAAAAGAGTCTTTGCTTGACCACAATGAGCCGCATCTTCACCACTTTGTTCAAGATACTCAAGTACACCAACAACCGAAGAAAATAACTGAATCAAGCTCACAATAGTGAAATAATATGAATTCCAACGTATATCTCCAGATCTTTTCAAATTGGCTTCTTGGTTCAAACCTTAACCGATTACAAGATCATCAAAAAAAAAAAATCTTTCCATAAGCTTTTCAAATTGTTTTTCTCGAAACAACTTTTGACGCTTAAAAGAAATAATGTGGACTGTTTTGATTAGTGGAGACCAGAGAAAGCTTCAAGAGATGGCCGAGGGCGGCATGCAATGAGATGTAGAGTTTAGAATGGAGAAACATATACAGTATATTAAAATATTAATTTTCTATTTAAAAAAAAAATGAAAATCGAGGGCGTCAGTTGACCCTGGCTAAGAGCTGCTTCCGCCACTGCATATTTATGGATCACCTCTCAATTTAGAAAACAAACCAGCACACTGTAAGAATTTAATATTTTAATAACCGACAAAATTAATTTGCTAAATCTCAGAATTCGTTCGCACATCATTCATTAGTTACCGAAAGATTAACGATTGAATCCGATATCTAAATGAGAATATTATTGTAGCACAATATATATTTCTAATGATTGTCGTCGCTGTGCATGTGATGCATGCGGGCAGCTGCATAACTTATATACTTAGGTTGACTTTTCATTACGGTCACTTCTATTTTATGATCTCATTCATTTTAAGTTGCCACGCTGTAATAATGCACTTCTTTTATTTTATTTTTCTGAACAGCCTATTTAGGTTATAAAAGTGGTTGGAGCCCATATGTCACACAAATTATAAAGAAAATAAAGGGAGGGGGATAAGGGTCATGTGGAGAATCGTACCCGAACATATAAGTTATGAGTCCGGGGACTTGACCACTAGGGTAAGTCCCCAACCTCATGTAATTTTCTTTTAGATAGATAAGATGTTGATATCTATCTATATCTATATCTATATCTATATCTATATAATATATAAAAACAATATCCCTTATGAACAGTAACCTATCAATTCTCTCTCACAAAAATCCCCTTATGAACAGTAACCTACCTATTTCATCAACATTCACTTTCTGCACGCAATTCAATACACATTTATAATAATCAATAACTCATCAATAACTCAAAATGTGTACAAGAAAAAATTTTAAAAATTTGATATTCTAAAACTACATGATGAGACGAATCTAACAAGATCCCACTTGACTATGTTTTTTTCTTATATTAATGTTCTATAAGCATTAGTCAAAGTTGAATAATAAACAGTAGCAAAATTCAATCTATTTTCACTATAAAAATGAAGGAATTATTTAAAAAAGGAAAAAAAAACATAGTGCACTTTCAAAATATAGGAAAACCAAATTCAAGTGAAATTCACGTTAGATAATTTAATTTCATTAATTATTATAGATAAAGAATACTATCAAATAAAAGATATAATAAAAATTTTATAGGTTGATAGTTGAATAATAAACAGTAGCAAAAAATCAATCAATTTTCACTATAAAATGAAGGTATTATTAAAAAGAAAAAAAAACATAGTGCACTTTCAAAATACAGGAGAACCAAATTCGAGTAAAATTCACATTACATAATTTAATTTCATTAATTATTATAGATAAAGTATACTACCAAATAAATGATGTAATAAAAATTTTATGGGTTGATATTATATTTATATTTAAATATAATTTCAATATTTGTTATTATTCTTAACAAAAACTGTATTAATTGAAATTATAGATAAAGAATATATTGTAAATTATTAATAAATACTTTATAGATTGATATTATATTTATTAATAAATAATAAATATTTGTATTAAATAAATTAACTAAATTAGATAAACTGCAATAGACAATAAGTTGATGAAATTATAGTCATTTTAATTTGTCAATGGATTCATTTATAAGAATATTTCTTATATTTTTGTAATTTAATTTGAAAATATCTACACCTTTATGAAATTTCTAATATCTCAACGCTTTAGGGTGAATCAATATCAATAATCAATTATCGAGTACAATATGATTTCACGTACTTTCTTTGTCAATGTATGACATTAGAGTCGTGAGTAAAAATGCTTTTATCTTTGTTTTTCATCTTTTTATCATTTCAACTATTGTTTGTAGTATAAGTATTTTTTAAGATACTAAATTGTACTCCTAATATATAAATATTGGTAATGATATATGTTGGTCGATTTCTATGCAATATATAGATGTACTCATGTAATGCTTAAAATAGTTTAAGGAGGTTGGAGAATGTAATCGACATGATAAAATTGAACAATTTTATTTGTTAAATTGGATAATTTTATTCATATTTTACATAATTTCCGCCCATTGGGCGGGGAAATACTAGTAAATTTTAATTTCCTTCTTAATATCAATAACTTAATCAAAATTTGACTTTTAGCTGTATTTGTTTACAATTGCAGGATCGATCTAAAACTTCTAAAATATACGTCCAAGTAATAGTTTATTAATAATCAGATCCGAAAATTCGGACTTCCAAATTATAATAAGATTTGGAAGATATTTACAATTTACAATAACAAGTAATTAAATTCTCTACGAAGTCTAATTCAGTTCAATAATGTTCTGGGTACAGATATAAATGGGTCATTATAACATTATTATTAAAATGTACACTTGCCTATAAACAACATGGAATAGTCAAACTAAAAGTAAAAACTAAAAAAAATATTTGAACCTTAGCTAGAACATGCATGGACGAAAATAATAAGTAATACGTTAGCACATGAGATGACTACCGCCCAACTATATATCTATGCAATTATCGATAAATGACTTACAGTTTTTATTAGTGAATGAATTAATTAATTACTTTTTAAATCTAAATTCATATACAGATATACTGTAATTTTGCGAGTCAATCGCTACCATCCCAGTGGTACATAAACACTGTATATGAAGTACGTATATACTTATTTATTGTCTTTCCCCACATTACAAGAGAGGGTTTTCATTATAGAATAATTTTGTTTTATAAAATGATTATATTCAATTAATTAACACGTTACATGTCGTTGTGTGGTTTGGGCTCCCACACACCTTTGCCAATACATGAGTGTCACCGTTTACCAAAAAAATTAATTGACACGTTACATGTCGATGTCCTTGATGAATGCTCGATTATCGTGGTCGCCATTTGCTCACAATGGACTTCGATTTCATGCATTTTGCATTGCATTTTTCCTTACTCTCTTGGGAGTCGAGACTTAACCACTAGGGAAAGTCCTCATCTCTGTAATAAAAAATATTTGATTGTGGGTGGTTATAGGGAAATTGAAACTCAAATTGAAATTCCAATAATGGTAACCTATTATTACTACATACAATCTGTGACTAGCTAGTTGAAATCAAGAGAGAAGGTGGATAGATTTCGAAACCCCAAAAATGGAATCTTTACACACCAGAGCCAAAAATTACGCAATTTGTTGCCAACAGAAGAAGGAATAGAAATTAGTGTTGAAATCATTGTGGGGGAGAACTCATCTGTAGTTGACCTAGGAATGGCAATTACAATAGCCTGTTTTATTTCATTACAATATTCAGTTGCATTCTGCTATGTCTCCCCTTCACATTACTATTTAAGGGTTGCCTCCCTTTTGGAATACAATGCAATAACCCAAACTTTTTACTTTTGGTTGTAAGTGTTTTGGGAGTAAAGAGGGGATATTGGAGTTGGTGTTGTTGGGGGTGACATGGGAACTCCGGGAAGTTTGCGCCGGTGGCGCCACCTTGCATATTCGGTGGCAATAATTTGCATCTTAATTCCCATGGTGAGTGGAGCTGATGAAAAACATCCGGAGGAAAAGCCACACCATCATCACCACCATCATCATCGCCATCACCAACATCACCATAAACATCATGCACATTACAAATCACCACCACCGCCACCACCAAATGCATACAAATCGCCACCTCCACCATCCCCAACTCCACCATATGTGTATAAATCACCTCCTCCACCATCTCCATCACCTCCACCACCGTACGTGTACAAGTCACCACCCCCACCATCATCCCCTCCACCTCCACCATATTTGTATAAGTCGCCACCGCCACCACCACCATCTCCACCTCCACCATATTTGTATAAGTCACCTCCACCACCATCGCCCTCACCACCATCGCCTTATGTCTATAAGTCACCACCCCCACCATCTCCCTCGCCCCCACCACCATACGTGTATAAGTCACCTCCTCCCCCATCCCCATCTCCACCTCCACCATATTTGTATAAGTCACCTCCGCCTCCATCACCCTCACCACCACCCCCTTATGTCTACAAGTCACCACCCCCACCATCTCCATCGCCGCCACCACCACCATACGTGTATAAGTCACCTCCTCCCCCATCCCCATCGCCTCCACCACCTTATATGTACAAGTCACCACCTCCACCATCTCCATCTCCACCACCACCATATGTATATAACTCGCCACCTCCCCCATCCCCCTCACCCCCACCTCCTTACGTGTACAAGTCACCCCCACCCATCCCTATCTCCACCTCCACCATATCTTTATAAGTCACCACCCCCACCATCCCCCTCTCCACCACCACCATATTCGTATAAGTCACCTCCTCCCCCATCTCCATCGCCTCCACCACCTTATGTGTACAAGTCACCACCCCCACCATCTTCATCTCCACCACCACCATACGTGTATAAATCACCTCCTCCACCATCTCCATCACATCCACCACCATATGTGTACAAATCACCACCCCCACCATCTCCCTCGCCACCATCACCATATTTGTATAAGTCACCTCCTCCCCCATCCCCATCGCCTCCACCACCTTATGTGTACAAGTCGCCACCTCCACCATCTCCAACTCCACCACCACCATACGTGTATAAGTCACCTCCTCCCCCATCCCCATCGCCTCCACCACCTTATAAGTACAATTCGCCACCTCCACCTTCTCCATCTCCACCACCACCACCACCGTACGTGTATAAGTCACCTCCTCCCCCATCCCCATCGCCTCCACCACCTTATAAGTACAATTCGCCACCCCCACCATCTCCATATCCACCACCACCATACGTGTATAAATCACCTCCTCCCCCATCCCCATCACCTCCACCACCATATGTGTACAAGTCACCACCCCCACCATCTCCCTCGCCACCACCACCATATTCGTATAAGTCACCTCCTCCCCCATCCCCATCGCCTCCACCACCTTATGTGTACAAGTCGCCACCTCCACCATCCCCAACTCCACCACCACCATACGTGTATAAGTCACCTCCTCCCCCATCCCCATCGCCTCCACCACCTTATAAGTACAATTCGCCACCTCCACCTTCTCCATCTCCACCACCACCGTACGTGTATAAGTCACCTCCTCCCCCATCCCCATCGCCTCCACCACCTTATAAGTACAATTCGCCACCCCCACCATCTCCATCTCCACCACCACCATACGTGTATAAATCACCTCCTCCCCCATCCCCATCACCTCCACCACCATATGTGTACAAGTCACCACCCCCACCATCTCCCTCGCCACCACCACCATATGTGTATAAGTCACCTCCTCCCCCATCCCCATCGCCTCCACCACCTTATAAGTACACTTCGCCACCTCCACCTTCTCCATCTCCACCACCACCATACGTGTATAAGTCGCCACCTCCTCCATCTCCCTCACCCCCTCCTCCTTATGTATACCAGTCACCACCACCTCCATCCCCATCTCCACCTCCACCATATCTTTATAAGTCACCTCCGCCACCTCCCTCATCCCCACCACATGATCATGGTCGCAAGCACCGACACCACCACCATCACCATCACCAGCACAAGTCAAAATACCCATATCCTCACGGTCACAAATCACCACCTCCACCATCTCCCTCACCACCACCTCCATATATTTACAAGTCTCCTCCCCCACCACCTCATTCTCCTCCACAATAAACATTCAGAAGTCTCCAATATCATCCACTTAGACTGTGACCTCCCAAATATCACCTTTTCTCCTTTAACTAGTTCATTATCAATGTATGGATCTTCCTTAATACAATACACCATTTCTTTCATCCCCATATTAATACGTTACTCAGTGCTGTTGTCAGCCCACTACTATCCATCTTACGCTATCCCCCGGCCTGCATGATTACCACTGCTTTTGTATGGGAAATGAATATAGATGCATTATCATTTTTATGTTTTTGCGATCTCCTGTATTTGCCAATAACTAGAAAGGGTCCCTTGGATGGATCCATAATTTCATAAGAATAATGTGCTGCTAAGCATTCTTTTGTATTACTGTTCAATAATTACTTGTAATATTATCGTCACTGCTTATTACTATATTGCTTTCAATTTGTGATCTTTTGCGATTGATCTACTCCAAGCTGACGAACACATTTTCTGATATATGTTGAAATATGAGTAATTCACCATTTATCAAAATTAAGCCATAGCCTCCCCAGCAAATAAACAGATGCTTTATATGTGTTTGTGTATCCAAATTAAAATTTACGACATGCTTTGGCGCTGCACGAAATCATATTTAAATAATCTACATGCTAGACCAGTTTAATAAACCAATCCTTAATGGAAAATGGGCGATGAAAAGAAAAAAACGGAATAGAAAATTTTATCGAAATGAATTCAAGAGAATAATATATAATGAGCAACGCCTATGAAAATATTCCATAAGTTGACTTTGTTGGCAAAACTAGTCTTTTCTTCGGGATTGATTTCATGTAAGTTTGTGTTAGGTGGTGCATCCATTGAAATTAGGTGCAATTATTTCCATTTTGATGTGCTATACTGTAGCTATTACAACTAAAATGTTGAATTTGCTGCTCCTCAATTGCCTATAAATAGGCAACAATTTCATTTGCAAAAACACACCAAGCAGAAGCAAGCAGAAGCAAAGCAAAGCAGCTTTGAGTTTTCTCTGCTTCTTCAATTTAGTGGGCAGATTTGGCCCAGAGAGTTTTAGGGTGTTTTGGTAGGCTTTTCTTTTGTGAGGAGTCTACATTTGTTGAGTGGGTTTTGTGGGTCCGGAAATTTATTGTCCAAACCCTTTTGTAATATTTTCTCTCATAGTAAAATTTGTTTCTCCTTTTGCCTGTGGATGTAGGTCGATTTGACCGAACCACGTAAATTCTCTGTGTCTGTTTATTTTGCTGCATTTGGCTAATTTGGGTACACTTCCGCAACAAACTGGTATCAGAGCCCTGATTGCGTAGTATGCTCTGTGGTCGCAGTTAATCTGATCTTCCACATCAGAAACGCATCTCGGTTAAGCTACCCTTTTGTGAGCTTTGTTTGTGCCTCTTGTTAGCAAAATGTCGGCCATAAATATTAAGGTTGACAAGTTCACGGGGAGGAATAGTTTTAGCCTTTGGCAAATCAAAATGCGGGCTTTGTTAAAACAACAAGGTCTGTGGGCTCCATTGAAGGAAAAAGTTGATCCAGATAATGCTGAGATGGTGAGCCTGGAGGAGAAGGCTCATTCAACCATTTTACTGTGCCTAGCAGATGATGTCATTACCGAAGTTGCGATGGAAACAAAGGCGTCTGGTCTGTGGTTAAAACTAGAAAGTCTTTATATGACTAAGTCTTTAACCAACAAGTTGCTATTAAAGCAACGTTTGTTCAGCCTACAGATGCAGGAAGGTACATCTCTTCGAGACCATCTCGATAGATTAAACACTATCTTGCTGGAGTTGCGTAATATTGATGTCGTTATCGAGGACGAAGATGCTGCATTGATATTATTAGTATCTTTACCACTATCATTTGAAAATTTTGTACAGTCATTTATAGTTGGTAAAGATACTGTCAGTTTAGAAGATGTACGTGCTGCTCTGCATAGTAGGGAATTGCGCCATAAGGCATCTTCGAGTAATGTAGATGATCAGGCTGCTGGGCTCGTTGTTAGCAGTGGCAAGGGACATGGAAAATTTGTAAAACAAAGAAGAAAAAGTCTTTTGTTAAAGGTCCAAAGCCAGGTGATGTCTGCAATTATTGCAAAGAGAAAGGACATTGGAAGAACCAGTGTCCCAAGATGATGAAGAAGCAACAACAGGGAACGCAACAGGAGTCTGTCTCTGTTGCGGTCAACGGCGATACAGATCCAAAGGATCATTTGGCTTTGGTCACAAGCGTGCAACCATCACAAGATGATGTATGGGTTCTTGATTCTGGAGCATCATACCACATGTGTCCTAACAAAGAGTGGTTTTCGAGCTACGAACCAGTCGATGGAGGAAATATTTTTATGGCAAATGATTCTGTCTGTAAGACAGCTGGGATTGGTTCTATCAAGCTTAGAACACATGCCGGTGAAATTGCAACTCTGCACGATGTCAGACATGTTCCAAAGCTGAAGAAGAATCTGATATCCTTAAGAGTCCTTGACAATAAGGGTTTCAGATACGAAGGGGAGCATGGAGAACTCTACATCATGAAGGGATCGTCCGTGGTTTTGAAAGGAGTCTTGCATGGATCTCTGTATGTTGTGCAGGGATCTACTGTAGTAGATTCTGTAGCTGCTGTTGCTGATACTTCTGATATGTCCAAGCTATGGCATATTAGACTTGGGCATATGAGTCAGAGGGGAATGCAGATCTTGTCAAGTCGTGGTCTTCTTGAAGGTCACAAGTTAGCTGAGTTCGGGTTCTGTGAGCACTGCACATTTGGTAAATTACATCGTACCAAATTTGGAAAGGCAACTCACAGAACGAAGTTGACGTTGGATTACATTCATTCTGACTGTTGGGGTCCTTCACGAGTTGAGTCGCTTGGGGGCAGTAGATATTTTTTGTCCATTATCGATGATTATTCAAGGATGACTTGGGTAATCATGATGAAGGAAAAGGGCGAAGCTTTCTTGAAATTCAAGCAGTGGAAGGCGTTGGTAGAGAACCAGACCAACAAGAAGATTAAAAGGCTTCGAACTGATAATGGTCTGGAATTCTGTTCGAGGGAATTCAATGAGTTCTGCAAGAACAATGGAATTGCACGACATCACACAGTCAGAAACACTCCACAGCAAAATGGAGTGGCAGAGCGTATGAATCAGACGCTTTTGGAGAGGGCACGCTGCATGCTCTCAAATTCTGGATTGCCAAGGAGCTTTTGGGCAGAGGCAGTTAACACTGCTTGCTTTCTGATCAATCGGGGACCTCACACTGGAATTGATTGTCGGATTCCTTATGAGGTTTGGTCGGGTAATTCCTATGATTACTCGAATTTGAAGTCTTTTGGATGTGCGGCTTATTATCACGTAAGCGAGGGAAAACTGGAGCCCAGAGCAAAGAAGGGCGTTTTCGTAGGATATGGAGATGGAGTTAAGGGATTCAGAATTTGGTCACCTTCTGAGAAAAGAGTTATCTTGAGCAGAAGTGTGGTGTTTGACGAGAATTCTATCCTCAGTATGCCTACGATGGTGGTGAATGTCTCAGAAAATTCGGGTGCTGACAGTAAGGTGGAGCTTCAACTTTCACCTGATGATTCAGATGAACAACGAGAGCTTGAGCAAGAGCAGGAAGTGCACTTGGATTCAAATCCATCAACCGAAGTTGAGCCCCCTGAAATCAACCGACCATCGAGTTCAACTGATGTGCAGAAGCAAGGAATTGCTTATGATCGTGCTAGAAGGGTGGGTGTCCAACCTCCTAGCAGATATCGAGATTTTGTCTGCTATGCTCTACAAACAGCTGAAGATTTGAATTATTCTGAGCGCCCTCCACTTACAAAGAAGCCGTATCATGTGGCAAGTCTGTACAGTGGCTTGCTGCAATGGGAGATGAAATGGAGTCGTTACATAAGAACGACACTTGGGAGCTAGTCAAACAACCACCTGAAAGGAAGATTGTTACTTGCAAATAGATCTTCAAAAGAAAGGAAGGTGTTTCACCAGCTGAGGGCATACGATACAAGGCCCGACTAGTTGCTAGAGGATTTTCTCAGAGGGAAAAAGTTGATTACAACGAGATTTTCTCACCTGTGGTCAGACACACTTCCATTCGTGTCCTGTTGGCTATGGTAGCGCATCAGGATCTGGAGCTCGAACAACTAGATGTGAAGACAGCCTTTCTTCATGGGGAATTGGAGGAGGAGATCTATATGTCTCAGCCTGAAGGTTTTCTTGTACCAGGAAAAGAAAACCATGTTTGCAAATTGAAGAGACCATTATATGGTCTAAAGCAATCTCCGAGGCAGTGGTACAAGCGATTTGATAGCTATATGGTTGAGCTTGGCTACAACAGAAGTCCATATGATTGTTGTGTATATCACAACAAGTTAGAAGATGGTTCGAACATCTACTTGCTTCTGTATGTAGATGACATGCTCATTGCTGCACGGAACAAGGCCGATATTCAGAAATTGAAGGGTCTACTGAGTGCAGAGTTCGACATGAAGGATTTGGGTGCAGCACAGAAAATTCTGGGGATGGAGATCTATCGAGATAAAGATCAGAAGAAGCTTTTCTTGTCACAGAAAAGCTACATCTAGAAGATTCTGTCAAAGTTTGGAATGTCTTCGGCGAAACCTTCGAATACTCCATGTGCTACTAATACACAACTCTCAGCTACCTTTGCACCTAAATCTGAAGCTGAGAAGGAGTATATGGCAAAGGTTCCATATTCTAGTGCAGTGGGCAGTTTGATGTATGCCATGGTGTGCACTAGACCTGATTTGGCACAGGCAGTCAACGTGGTTAGCCGATTCATGGCGAACCCGGGAAAAGAGCATTGGCTTGCTGTGAAGCGAATTTTTCGCTACTTGAGAGGTACATCTGATGTTGGTCTCATTTATGGAGGCGACTTGCAGTGTTCGGTGATTGGGTATTCTGATTCTGATTATGCTGGAGATGTGGATAGCAGGAGATCAATGACTGGTTATGTTTTCACTCTTGGAGGTTCTGTCGTTAGTTGGAAAGCAACTCTGCAGGCTACAGTGACACTGTCTACTACGGAGGCAGAATACATGGCGTTGACAGAGGCTGCCAAAGAGGGAATTTGGTTAAAAGGACTGGTTAGCAATCTCGGTCTACATCAAGATCAAGCAGTTGTGTTTTGTGATAATCTTAGTGCAATATGTTTGGCTAAGGATCATGTTCATCATGAGAGAACCAAACACATTGATGTGAGATATCATTTTCTGAGATCAGAATCGAGGATCAAAGTGCAGAAGATTGCCACGGCAGATAATCCTGCAGATATGTTCACTAAACCTGTACCTCATAGCAAGTTTCGACATTGCTTGGACTTGCTAAATGTTTTGAGCTGTTGATTGCCTCTTTGAGGCATTTTGTTTTCCCATGGTAGGAAATTTGGAGGCAAAAAGAAGAGTTGGAGTACCATTTGGCACATTTTTGTGCATGGTTTGGGTACATTTTCGGGAGGAGCTTGAGATCAAGGTGGAGCCCTATTCATTTTTCGACTATACTTGGGATGCACTAAGGTGGAGATTTGTTAGGTGGTGCATCCATTGAAATTAGGTGCAATTATTTCCATTTTGATGTGCTATACTGTAGCTATTACAACTAAAATGTTGAATTTGCTGCTCCTCAATTGCCTATAAATAGGCAACAATTTCATTTGCAAAAACACACCAAGCAGAAGCAAAGCAAAGCAGCTTTGAGTTTTCTCTGCTTCTTCAATTTAGTGGGCAGATTTGGCCCAGAGAGTTTTAGGGTGTTTTGGTAGGCTTTTCTTTTGTGAGGAGTCTACATTTGTTGAGTGGGTTTTGTGGGTCCGGAAATTTATTGTCCAAACCCTTTTGTAATATTTCCTCTCATAGTAAAATTTGTTTCTCCTTTGCCCGTGGATGTAGGTCGATTTGACCGAACCACGTAAATTCTCTGTGTCTGTTTATTTTGCTGCATTTGGCTAATTTGGGTATACTTCCGCAACAGTTTGTTTATGTTTTTTTTTTTGGATGAGGGTAAGTTTGTTTATTTGTTTACAAAATAAATAAATAAATAAATTTATTTTGTGCTGCCTATTAATAATATCTCTTAGAATTGATTTTACAATAGTACAGTAATAATAATTATTAGCGAATCCACGCCTATTTGCAGGATCGAACTTGCGATTATATTATCCCAACTTGAATGATGAAAATGTAAATAGTACTTAATGAAGAAGCATTCTTCAGTGGGCTATGGGGGACTTGACTTTAGGATGGGAGGATTTGCATTGTTTTGATCTTTCTTTAAACATGTTTGGTAAAATTAGACAGAGGAAGAATTCCTTGTATTTCAAAATATTTCAAATGGAGGAATTCAAAATCTACTAATTAAAAATCATGAAATAAAAATTAAAATGTACTCCATAAAATAGGATTTTGAAAATTACTTAATTTAGACTTGAAATCCTGCAAACGTATATATAATCATTCAAATGCTTAATAGAAGTAAATTCTAAATCCTACCAGCACGGCCATAAAAATTTTTTAGTGTTTCGGCCCTCCTTTTGAAAAACTAGTATGCCAGGCAATTACAGCAGCGGATTCCCAGCAAACCTCTGTTGGGCCTATTTAAATCCTTAGACTGCATGTTTTGCAGCCTTTGTTACTGATCCTGAATTTTTGGCCTAAAATGGGTCACATTTTCTTTCCAACAATACTCTAAATCCAAAACATATTTTAAGTTTTTTGAGTTTTAAGAATAGTAAATACTCAAATTTGATCAAATTTGAGTATTTACTATTCATAAACATATATCACTTTTTGCAATTAAATTAATTGCAATTTCATCCCTCCAAGTGTTGCAAATTGAATAACATATTAATTTAAAAATAGAAGACAATTTTTTCCCCTAATTTTGTATTATGGTTAATAATTTTATAATTTATACAAGGTGTATGGTAGGGTGCGGACGTTTCGTTCGTGCCTACGTCGTCCGCAACCGTTGATCATTTTCATCATCCAACGGTTGAGATCATTTGTAGCGTTACTATATCAAGTCGTTGAATTGTGTTGACTATGTCGCTGAATAGCATAAGCTATGTCGCTAAATTGTATAGGGGCCGTCGCTGAGATGCGTTCAAATGCATAGAACCATGTCGCTGAAATATAAAATTGTTTCGCTGAGATGAATACAATAATGTCGCTGAATTGCAAAGGCCATGTCGCTGAAATACATAGGCCATGTCTTTGAATTGTGAAGGCGCCGTCGCTGAGATGCATTTAACATCCCAATGACCTTCAAACGGCTTTAACTTCAAACGTCGCTGAGATGAATATAATAATGTCGTTGAATTGCATAGGCCGCGTCGCTGAATTGGGTTGGCTCTGTCGCTGAGTTGTGTATGTCATGTCGCTGAGTTGCGAATTCAACAGTTGCGGACATTGTCTGCACGTCCGCACGGACATGTGTCCGCACTATAACCGTTCCCTTTATACAATATTTTTTTTAATTAATTTACTTTATATCTAATTAGATTAAAGATTTTAAGTTTTTTTTTTTTTTTTTAAGAATTTTATTTTATAAAATCAATTTTTTTGGTGAATCGGGGTATCCCCAGGTCTTATTGGACCCAAGACTATTTTCTCGAGGATCTGCAAGGGCAATTAAGGGCGGCTCTCCCAAAGCAGTTTTTTGCATACACAAGGCTGAAACCCGAGACCTTGCTTAAGCGACTAGAGCCCCATCCACTCAAGCCAACTACTGTTGGTATTTTATAAAATAAATTTCAGACATAAAAGATAACTAAATTACATTGGCATAATTAATGAGGAGATAAAGAATTTTTTAGGCCATCAATAGGCAGATAATTCATTTTTGGGCCACTAAAGATTGAATTATGAAATTAGGCCACCAATAGGCATTCGGGCCTAATTTAGGGCCAATTTGACCAATACCACACTAAAACGGACCGCGTGTAACCCACTCCCCATGCGATGGCTCAAATGTGGAAATTGTCTCCTTTTGGTGGCCTGTTTTACTTTTTTGTAATTTAAATAAATATTACTCCATTGTTCCATTATTTTTGCATCACTTTCCATTTTTCTCTGTTCCAATGTTTTTGTCTCGTTTTCATTATAGTAATAATAAATATTAATCACCAAACCGCATCAAATACTAATATATCCTACATTAGATACTGTTTATGACCACATAAAATACCATGCTCAAAATACCCCAACACGAAATAAATATTCATTAAAATAAAAATAAAATAGATATATATTGAAAATGTAAAAAAAAGAGACAAAATAATAAATAAAATTATTTGTATTAATAATAATAATAGTAACTTCAAGAATTAAATTATAGTATAACATAAAATTAAAATAAATAAATTAAATCTAAAAAAAAATTAATTTGAATGAATTCATTTATATTAAAGGGGATGGGAACTTACCCTAGTGATGAAGTCCATCGACTCTCAACTTATAGGTTGGGGGTTCGATTCCCCACCCCGCCGTTATCCCTTCCTTTTTTCTGGCATGGGCTCCCACCACCCTTTATAGGTTGTTCGGCAAAAAAAAAGGGTTCTCTACCCACCATTTATCATATTTATATCAAATGAAATATAATAAAATAAATAGTAAAAATTTAATAAAAAAATAAATGGAAACAGATAAATAGGTGTTCTCTACCCACCCAGGAGAGTGAAATAAAATTGAAGATCAGAAGAAATTCGGGTCTCCGATGGAAATGCACATATTGTGTGCCAAAATGAGCAGCTTCATTTTAGTAGTTGGTCTCGAGATCAT
The DNA here is from genome assembly GCA_030278955.1 of Hygrophila difformis. Taxonomy (NCBI): domain Eukaryota; kingdom Viridiplantae; phylum Streptophyta; class Magnoliopsida; order Lamiales; family Acanthaceae; genus Hygrophila; species Hygrophila difformis. The sequence goes on from JAOANR010000001.1 coordinate 10,447,050, forward strand.
GGTTGGATAATTGTCCGATAGAGTAATATTTATTTTAATTTAAAAAAAATTAAAAAAATTAAAAAAAAAACTAAAATAGGCCACTAACAGGAACAATTTCCGCTTTTAGGCCATGGCGTGAAGAGTGGTAGCGCGTGACGCACACGCAACCCATCATGGCATTGACTTGGTCAATTTGACTTATAAAACTGGCCCGAATGCCTATTGGTGGCCTAATTTCATAATTCAATCTTTAGTGGCCAAAAAGTGAATTACCTGCCTATTGATGGCCTAAAAAATTCTTTATCTCATTAATGGGTATTGAATTTGTGTGGGTTAATGTATAATTCATAAGAAATGGGTATGATTGAAAAGATAAATAAGTTTGTATGAGAAATAATATATAGAGAATTGAGTATGAGTTTAGTGTAAATGGTTAGAGATGAATTAATGTTTGATGTGACATTTACTGTAAATGAGTTTGAGTATAGTGTTTGCTATTGGAGATGTTCTAAAGGTCCTTCCCCCCTCCCATCTAGGACTTGAGTTTTGCATCGCTTGATTAAGCAATTTTACAAAGGATTTGATGTACGAGATTTTGGGTTAAAGCCTTCTATTAACATTATATTTAATTAAGTTAAGCAGAGAGTATGCTTCGTTCTGTCCGACTTCTGTTTTAATTGGTGTCAGATGAAAAAGATACAGTTAAAAAAAAAAATCAACAAGTGTTGATGGAGGAAATTAATTAAAATGAGACATCAAATTTTTTTTTTACATAGTTAACACGTTATTTTTTTTTTGAGGGGAAGAGAAACAATTTATTCAACCACGGAACCGAGTGTAAGGTACAACAAAAGGTCTCATAGACAAGTACATAGGAATGGCCATCATTGCACTGATAACCCACACACACACAATCTGTAGTAGCCCACTTAGAACTAACTGTACTGCCCAATCCCCCTATTACAATGCCACCTCAAGACTAACAGTAGCAGCAAATGAAGCATCACCCTTGTCCTCCACAAAAAGCAAGAGTCACGCATAGCAGCAGAGGCAGCAGAAGCAGCAAAAACTTTTGATAATTATATCTCAATCGCAGTCCCATACCCTTATTTCAACCATCAGTTCACCCCTGCATATATATTCAATTCCAATGCACCGAAAGAAAGGGCCAAGTAATGGAGAAATCAGGGCCGTAGCAGAGAAAACAGAATGGATGAAAGGTTGATAGGGAAACGGCAGACAGGAATTAGGAACAATCTAAAAATGCTCATAGAAAATTCGAAACCGTGTTGCAACCGAAGGGAACTCAGCAGAAGTTAACCAGCCCAATCACAGTCAAACAAACAATGCCTTGAATCATATACTCAACTCTGTGCCCTTCTTATGGAATGAAAATCTCACATGCAACCCTTATTATTTCTTTATTGATATCATCCGGTCATCCCAATCACCTTTCTCTTACTTTTTTTTTTTTTTTCTTCTCTTTCTCCTCTTTTTTTTTTTATTAGATACCACAATCAAAACCAAATACAAGAGAAACAGTATCCCAAATTTGTCCATCTCCGCCCAAAACCATTCATATCTCACCCATATCTTTCTTATGAGATCACCCCCTCCCACTTTACAAATATTCTATCACCTCTAGATCCAACACCAGTATGCAAAAACAGTGGCATTTCCACATGAAACTAGTTCCAACAACAGTATGCAACAACGGTAGAATTTCCACATGAAACATAAACAGACAATTCCAGAATTCCCCGGAATTATAGAATCTGGGTGGTTATAGAAGATGGTAGGCTATTGTTGCAAGTTTCGAAGAGAATGGCTCACTGGGGATAGGAAAGTTGGTATAAAAAAAGAGTGCTAAGATTCATCCAAAACGCCCTTTTTGTTCAGATGCAAAGAAATTAAGCAAATGCAGCTCGACATAAATGATTGAACGAGTTCAAACTTCCAGACTGACTCTCACATACGCATATCAATGCCAATTAAAGCTCAGATCTCACCGGTTTATCTTATCGGTATCTTACTATGTTCCATGCCAGAATCATCATTCTTGTCAGCTTGTCTTACACCAAACTCAAATAACTCAGTCCTCGCGTGTCACCACCAGCACCAGCAACCTGAAAAAGAATAAACATTAAAACCTTGGCATTCGTCAGTGGTTCCTCCCAGGCTATTACATCAGTGGCCATAATATCTCCAGCAGCATTGGCCTGCGATCTTTATTTTGACATTCTCTCCCACCTTGTTCACACTCATATTGCCTCTATACTAATCACACTTTATAGGATTATGATCATCAACAAAGACCTCCATGGTGAAGTATTAACATGAAAGCGGCAGCAAATTGTACTGCATCAGCATCCTGGATTGGCCCTTCGCACCCCAGCATCATTTCGAACGAGACAGCTTTGATACCACACTTTCAAACGACCTTCTGATATGGCACCTGCATCAGACCTTCGGTGGGAAACAGCAGCCTTCCGATCAACTACGGCCATGCACCCACAAGTTGCCCAATCGTTCTTACTATCATCAGCTCCAATATCCTCCTCAAACACAATGATCTAAGATCAGTTAGTTAAAAATAGCCCTATCCCCCGAATCTTTATTGCCCCATTTCCACTGACGTAGTTTGCACATGGCTATTTAATACCATTCCTCTATTCTGCCTTCGCCAGTGGCTCCCATCCTTGCCCATTTATCAGCCATACAATTTCTCTCCCGAAGAATATGCTGCACTCGAACTCCCCCTCCAAAGTTCATTACCTCCAGAACCGGACCCAGCAGCTCCCGAAGCCTCCATGGAATTAATTCTGGATGGTGTAACCATTGAACAACATTATAAGAGTCACACTCCAGAATAATTCTGCATAATGGAAATCCCTGATCTCGAATGATCGCCTTGCAGATTCGATTAATCACCATAAGTTCCGCCTTAGTTGAATCAGCGACTCCAATGAAATCCGACATCAAAAATATCACCTCCCCCTTATCATCACGAATTACGCCTCCAATTCCAGCCGGCCCCGGATTACCCAACGATGACTCGTCCGAATTCACTTTCCACCAACCCACTTCCGGACGTTCCCGTACCAGATTTTTTCTAGGCATCTTTACCCGACCACCCCCATTTCTCGAGAATCCTTCCGGGAAGCTAAGCACCAGCCCCTCCACCTGGGAAGCTTCCCCAGAAGACATTGCTTTCCTCCACCAGCAGACTTGCCACTTCACTTCCTCGGCAGCTTCCCTGATTCCACCTTGCCGCCCATTGAAAATTAACTCATTCCTGAACTTCCAAATGACCCATATCGTGGCCATCCCCGTGAGCAGCCATAGTTGTTTATGCCCATGCTTCACAAAGACATCCCACCACCACTCCAACAAACTGTCAATCCTGCCTGGCAGCACCATCACCACCCCGAACCGAGAAGCCCCATGACGCCATAAAGCCGCTGCAAAATCGCAGCGGCAAAAGAGATGATCATAGGACTCCGTCTCTTGTGCACAATACTGGCAACGATCATTTGTCGATGGCATGCATCCATGTTTGGCCAAATCTTCTTTGACTGGTAATGCATAGTTAGCAAGCTTCCAAACCAGTAGCTTCACCTTCATTGGCACCTTCATTTTCCAAAACTCTTTCCATAATCCCTTCAATACAGTCCCTTCTTCATCCCTACTAATCTGCCAACACGACTTGGACGAATACACTCCACTGGTATCCAAGGTCCACACGACTTTATCTCTTAAGAATCTATTCAGCCTGATCCTATTCAGCATATCCATCATATGATTCCATCCTGCTAACTCCCAATCGAAAAGAGGACGTCTCAACTCTATATTCCATTCCCATATAAAACCTGACCATGCGCCAAAATTTGCTATACTGCCTGTCTTGTTAGAAGCTAAAGCAAAAATCCTAGGATATAAATCTTTCAAAGGCCTTCCTGCTGTTACCCATTTATCTTGCCAAAACCTGGCCTCCACCCCATTCCCCACTACCACTTTAAACCCTGTCCCTGGTCCTTCCACTTTTACGTCCTCCCATGCTCGGCATATCCTGCCCCAAACCGAACTCCCTATCTTTGCTTCCGGCACCAGAGGGCCGGTCAGCCCATAATACTTTGAATCAATTACCTGCTTCCACAGTGAGTTTTCATTGCCAAACCTCCATCTCCATTTTAACAGTAGTGATGAATTTAACTTAGAAGTGTCCCAGAAACTCAAACCCCCAACCTCTATATGTTGACATATTTTTTCCCACTTAATTGTATGTAACTTCCTCTCCCCCTCCCATTCATTCCAAAAAAATCGGCGCTTAATTTTCTCTAGTCGGTCCGCCACCCCTCTAGGGACCCTGTAAAGTGATAAGTAATAAACCGGGAGACTACTGAGCACTGATTTGATCAGACACATCCTGCCAGCCTGGGATAGTACTCTCCCTTTCCAACCCGCGAGGCGTTGCTCCACTCTATCTAGAACCGGCTGCCAAATCCCCATGCTATTAACCCTGCCTCCAATAGGAATACCAAGGTATTTAAATGGCCATTTGCCTACCTCACACCCGATTGCGGCAGCAGCAGCCCTCTCCTCTTCCACCGAGCAATTGATCCCCAACAGGCTACTTTTCCCATAATTAATTCTTAATCCCGTTGCAAGAGTCACGCACCGCAGTATTCTCTTAAGAACCATCACCTGCGATAACTCGCCTTCACAAAATAAAATGGTGTCGTCGGCATATTGGAGGTGAGTAATACTTGGCCCTCCTGCTCCAGTTTTCAGTCCAGATATGATTCCAATCTCAGCAGCCTTTGACACCAAACGGTTGAGAATCTCGGCCAGCAGCACAAACAAAAACGGGGACAAAGGATCACCCTGTCTAAGTCCTTTCTCCATTTTGAAAAATTTTGTCGGGGCTCCATTTATTAGAACAGCCGCCGAGGCTGTAGAGATGCATACCCAAATCCATTCTATCCACTTGGCTCCGAACCCCATAGCTTCCAAAACTCGGATTAGTGCCTCCCACGACACGTTGTCGTAAGCCTTGGCAAAGTCCAACTTCACCACGAAACCTTTCCTTTTAGATATATGCGTCGAGTGAATAACCTCTGCTGCCACTAAAGCACCATCAAGGATTTTCCTTCCTTTGACAAAGGCCATTTGTGCCTGACCAACACAATGACTCGTCACCTCCTGTAACCTCCTCGCAAGCACTTTCGAAATCAATTTATATACGCTTCCCACCAATGAGATCGGGCGAAAATCGCCAAAGTCCATAGGACGATCCTTTTTGGGAATGAGTACGATGAAGGAGCTACCTGCCTCTCTTGGGAATTTACAATCAGCCTCAAATTCATTGAACAACTCCATGACTTCCCCTTTAACCATTTCCCAGTATCGCTTAAAAAACTCCAGGTTGAAACCATCCGGTCCGGGCGCCCGACTCCCGTCACAACTCCATAAAGCTGCCTTAACCTCCTCCTCCAAGAAGCTCCGCTCCAACCACCTACTATCCACTTCCTCCAGCCGTGGCAGGCCAACCCCATCAACACTGAATACTTCCGCCTCCTTCTTAACGAATGCATTGCGAAAAAATTCAAAGGCCAGTTCTTTGATTTCATGAGGCTCCTCAATAACTGATCCATCCTTCCATATTGCCCCAATAAAATTCCTGCGGTTGTGAAGAGTTGTAGTAGCGTGAAAGAATCTTGTGTTCAAATCGCCCTCCTTAATCCATCTAACCCGAGACTTTTGAGCCCATCTCCTCTCCTCGGCTAAGTACAAGCTCCTAAGTTCCCCTCGCTTGCCCATCCAATTATCCCTCACACCCTCATCATTGACTGCCCTCAACATTCTGCTTTCTATCTACCCTAACTCCGCCATAGTCCTTTGAATGCGTCGCTCCAGGTCGGCAGCCCCATAACCCTCCCAACCCCGGATTCTTTTTTTCACCTCTCTAAGTCTACCAAACAGTTTGTTCCCTCTGCCCTCCGTTTCCACAGACCCTGCCTGCCCCCAACCCTCAGACACCACTTCCTTAAACCCTCTCATGTCCAACCAATAATTATAAAATCTAAACGGTTTGGAGCCCCAAGATCTCACACCAACCTCTAAGCAAACAGGATAGTGGTCCGATAATACCGAATCACATCTCCGTTGCACAACTAATCCTTGATCACACAACCAACCCGGTGACAAAAGAAATCTATCAAGCCTACTACACGCTCTCCCTCCTCTCCCTATCCATGTGAACTGACCCGCCTCCATAGGTAAATCAACTAGTCCCAACCTATCTATGAACTCTCTAAACTCCCTGATTGATCCATTATCCTCTGCCTCTCCCCATCTCTCACCCCTTGCTGTCACTGCATTAAAATCCCCCACCACACACCATAGGTCCCCATTCCCAGTATCACATTTACTAGATAAAAGATTCCAGAACTCAACCCTCTCCCTTCGAGTGTTTGGAGCATGATGAAACTTTTGACAATTTCCGTCACACGAGTATTTTCTAAAATATCCCAGGTTAAATTTATTAAATGAAAAGAGTTAAGAGTCGTGGAAAGGGGTTTAAGGATATATTCCACTTTTTATTACTCATGAGAGTAAACTTTGAGTTCAAATGGCATTGCGAACCTCCCCGGCATGAAATCTCTGACAATTTCATGCCTTGAAGATCCTTGCCATGAAACTTTTGACAAGTTCTCTCTTCATGAGTATTTTCTGAAAAATCGTAATCCTGGTTTTCAATTTTTATTTAATGAAACCAATTTATGATGGCGGAGTAGGATTAGGGCTATATTTATAGGTTGTCACGTTTTTATTACTCGTGTTAAGAAACTGTGGCCCGAAAGCGCACGGTGTCAAAAATTGCAGTAATTTATAGTAAGACCAGATCGTTCACTGGAGGATGTGCGATAGAAGCAGGGCCCACGTCGTCTACTAAGATTTTCCACTCGGTTACTCAATTCAAGTTTGTGTTTTGACTATCAACTACTTGACAGAATTTAAATCTAAACTATGAAAGCGATTAAATAAAGCAGATAAAGCTTATTCTAGAAAGCGAATTAAATTTAATCTAAGTAAGCGATAAAATTGATCTAAGAAAGCAGTTAAGATTATTCTAAGAAAGCATATTTAAAATGAGACAGAAGGGACATGAAGGAAGAAGGAAGAAGAGAATAAAAATTGGACAAGATTCAGATGAAACACGATTAAACTTCCACTTTTAATTACACAGATCTTTGTTTGGGATAATCCTTTCAGTTAGCTAATTCTCATGCTCTCTATACCATGTTCCCTTTAACAGACAGGTACTTACAGTAAGAGTTCACATGCTCTTAAGAAAACAATCTCTACGATATCACAAACTTATAACTCCTCTTGCAATGCCTTGCAAGAGTATGTTAGCCATCTGTGGTGGACAAGCAACACCTGACAAATCATTTATTGAAGTGTCAAGTACCGTTATCATTCCCCCATGTCACACCCAAAGATTCTAATCAAGCCATGAACTATTCCTTAACTCTCAGTCCTAGTAGCAGTTACACAACTCTCAATACAACCGAGTGACCTCTAACGAAAGTATTTAAAAGAAAGCAGTAAGGAAAGCTTTTAAAATCCTATCACTCGGAGGTTTTTGAAAGTCTGACCCTGGTAGTAAAAGAAAGCCCCCAGTCAGAATGACTGGGTGTGGATCAAGAATTCCCTATTCTCGGTGAACCGCTCGCAGTGTCCACTTCCCGTCGGGTGGTTATGAGATACAAACTAATGAAACGAACTAATAAATTAGTTCGTTCCGGATGCACTCACTCAGGACTCAAAAATAGGCATTGGCAGAGGAGGATAGCAGTTGAAAGGAACTCAACCCTATCTTAGAAAATAACCAAGGCCTATGTATTGTTCCTCTAGAATTATCTATCACACCGTATTTGAATCCAAGTGGACCCCATCTCAATGTGATATTTAATACCAGATTTACAACACACATCAATTTTGGAAAATAATGGATATTTGAAAATCATTCCCTAAACAGGTACTAGACTCTCAATAAGAATACAGACCCTTTCAGTCTAGGTGAGACCTAATCGCTGATCCTGTTTCTAATTTCCCAAACTCAACCCCCAGTCAGATATGAATTAGTCATAACTGTGGAATTTATCCCTTACTTAGATCCGGATTTTATGAATGATTTTTTGTTGGAAATTTATTGTGAGATATCTGATTAAAATCAAGACTCCTGTGTCCAAGGAAAGGATCCCAAAATAATTAGACCACAACATTTACATAATATTATCATGCATAATTTATAAGAGAAGTGTAAAATTAAATAACCCAAAATATAAGGTGGGTTTAGACAGAATGTGAAACACAGAGATGAAATATCCGGAGATGAGAAGAATTTATTTTGGCTAAAAAGATGACAAAAATAATCAGGATAATCCGGACTGCAAACATCTGCTATCCAGGTCCTGATTATTCCAGGTGGAATGATTTTAGACAGCAGAAGATCTTAATAACAGTGATCGCTATCATCAAGACTCCTACTATCTGTGAAATGAGAGAAAAGCCTACATGTTTTCTCACTGTAAAACTATTCAAACAATGTTGATCGACACTGTTTGATAATATCACAGCTCGAAATTTGGGTTTGAAAATAAGATAAAGAAAAAGAAACTGTATCCGGATAGGAGTCAGCTGAGCAGCTATTATAATCCCGGATGGACGAACCGCCAAGGCTTCCACCGACCTCTATCCGGACCATGCAAAATAACATCTAGTAATTAATATACAGACCACGAGCTAGTTGTCCGTATGGGAATCCCCGCCAACATTAGTCTGTTATATTTCTTACTAGCTGCTTCACACAACACGGGTAAAGACAAAATAAAATAAATAAAAGAAAATATTTTTGGGTCATCTTGTATGAGAGACATTGGTTTCTCATGCAAGGGTATGGAATTAAATCCATAATCACTCTTTATGGTCTAAACAATCACTCATTCCATAATTAATTAATTAATTACAGTCCGGATTATATACTTAGATCATTAGAGTTTAATTTTGTAGAAAAGTCTTTTAATGGAAATTGAACAAAGTTCTTTATATCAATTTAATCATGGGTTGAGATCATTGGATTTCAACCTCAAACATATTAATATAAATGTTCAATTAATTAATGGGGTGAGATGGAGAATAAAATCTTTGGCAAAGAAGGTGCCAAGCCTGTCGAGAAACAGAAGTTGAGTCGCGGACCGTGGGTCCGCGACAGGAGGATCTCTACAGATAAGTGGGAAATAAGAAAAGTGGAATTTTGGAAATTTGGGTTGTCGTGTCGCGGGACAAGAAGTGTGTCGCGGACCATGGGTCCGCGACAGGTACTCCGCGACACAAGGTATAAAAATTCAACAAAGGGCATAATTACTGGTCACGGAACATGAAGTGTGTCGCGAACCGTGGGTCCGCGACAGGGGGTTCCGCGACCAGAGCCCTCCCAGAATAAAATACAAGTATTTGGGTCCTTGGTCGCTAATCAAGTGGTTGTGTCACGGACCGTGGGTCCGCGACAGGTTTAGTTTGCGACCAGGGGTTTTAAAAGTTTTATACAACACATGTTCTTGGACACACATGTCGCTGAACTGCCCCCTTGTCGCTGAACGTGGTTCCGCGACAAGAAGTGGTTAGCGACCTGGGTGTGTTCAGGACACATGTCAGAAAAGTAAAGTGGAACAGGAGCATGCATTGTGCGTGATCTTACCCATTTCAGGTTTTAAAAACTACATTAAACTAAAAGTACCAAACAAAGTTAAATCTAGCTAGAACATGCCTTACACATGAAGGAAAAATCAGACAATATTTAAAATAGGTTTAACCCTAATCTAGGCTTGATCACCCATAGCATGCAACCTTATCCAAAAGAACATCACCAACAGTGATATAAACTAAAAAATAAAGGTCAAGCGACCAACAGAGAAAGAAATAATAGAAGATCCATGGGGTGTGAAACCCATTTCATGATTTTTGGGACACATTTCAAGAATATTTTCCCATTTTATTAAGGACTTTGTTAATACCCATCATCCTGGATATCACAAACCCTATAAACAAAGCTTTGAAACTAAAAACAGGATGAAAACTGGCTACCTAAGCTAAATCTATGCAATAATTAAATAATACAGAAAAATTAGAACTAAACTAAGCTAACCTAAAAAACTACCTACAACTAAGCTCTACACTTGTCTTCAAGAGTGATTTTCTTGATTCTATTCAAATTCTAAAACTGCCTAGCTCATGGGGATCACCTCATATTTATAGAAGTGGAACCCTAGGCCCATGGGCTTGATCTGAGGCCCACTATGTCTCAAGACATCACACACATCACAACTTTGTCGCGGGACAGGGTTGAATGTGGCAAGGCTTCTCGACTGGGTCTTGTGTCTCTATCCTTGTCCTTGTCGCTAAAGCATGGACCACGATAGGAGTTCCTCGACTGGGGTGTGGCTTGGCCTCCAAGATGTTGGTGACGCGGAGCTTGGTCGTGTCGCGGAACCATGGTCCGCGATCAGGGTTCCTCGACTGGAGTTCCCAGACTGGTCTTCTTCTTCATTTTGCATGCTGGTCGCGAATCTCTCCTGTGTCGTGGAACCATGGTCCTCGACCAGGGTTCCTCGACAAGATGTTCCCAGACAGAGCTGAATGGGCCAGATGGGCCGAAGTTATTCTTTTTGTGGGCTTTTCTATCTTTTTCCCATCTTTTTGTTTCCTTTTTCTTTTCTTTTCTTTTTCTCATGTTTTTGGATTTTTCTAACATAAATGTGTAATAAAATTACATATTTATGCATTTTTCATACCAGCTTAATATTTTTACAATTATGCATAAATCAGTCCAATTCTACTGCTTTCTTATTTAATATAAGACCGGAATGCGATCAAATGCCCGTCTCAGACACGGAAATGGATTGAAAATAATGGTCATTTCTGGCCATTATCAACATCCTCACATTTAATACTGATCGTCCCCGAGCAGTCAGAGTCAATGTTCCTAAGAACACGGACTCTACATATTCAATTCATTTTCGTGGCTTCATAAATTACATTCTTTTTGGATTGGGATAAGACAATCAAAAACTACAAGTATTAAATTCCCTTGATTGCAGTGTTTAATGAAATGATACTTGCTCACTATATCGGGCCTACAAATCAAACATTATTATCAATCCTTCATGAACATCATGTTTGAAAGATGCAAAGATTAAAAATGAGAATCAAGGGATGACACGAACACTTTAAATGAAACAGAGCCTCACATATACGAGAATCGAAAAATTCACTCACTCTCAATGGGGTTTAATCAGTGAACACTCATAATCTATTTTAATTAAATTATCCCATAAGCTTGCAATCAGACCAACTCGCCACCGGCTCATTTCCTCAAATCGAGATCATGAGGTCTTATTTAAGGTTATAACGGGGCATCCGGTTGTAACATTCGGTAGGAACGGGAAAATATCGGGCTTGAAGTGGCAAGACTTCATTCTATCATAACTTGACATATTTATTTAAAAATTTATGATCATCAATATTTTTCTTTTGCTTTTCTGTACTATTGCATGACATTAGACTATGTCTTATTTGCTTTGTCATTTGCAATTTATTGATGTTGAAAGGAATTCAACTCTTTTTTTTTTAATCGGTTTGTGAGATACCGATTTTTATAACTTTGATGATCATGCCTTTTGATAGAATTTATTCTTGCACACTTGGGTTCGAATTTCTTGGTCTCTTTGTAGGCTAAGAAAAAATATAGTGGGTTTCAAAGAAAAATTAGGCTTTAAGGCTCAACTTGGTTAATCCTAAAGGGAAAATATTTTTGGGTTTGGATTTCAAAAGAAGGCCAAAAATTTGGGTTTCTAGGTGCCTCGATCATATGCTCGATTTCGGGAATATGGCATGGTTTTGAATCGGTCCCAATTGCAAGTTCTAGTTTCCTTTAATCAAAATGATTCACACATCAAAGGAATAAATGAGTAAAAGTGACTCATGGCTCAAATCTCACAAGGTTGGATTGATTCATGTCATACAATATTCTCAAATTTAATCAAAGCTTAATTCTAACAATTTATTCAATCAAAATTTCTAACATGCAGATTTATTACCCAATAAGCTGATCGCATCATTAAATTTTTATAGCTCAAAACCTTAGGGATCCATTTCATGCATGCTCTCAATTATATTATCCCAATTTAAAAGTTTGAAAATTTAATCAAAAGCCTAAATTCAATTATGTGAATTTAGAGCAGGTTTATGCACATTTTTGCTGGTTATTTAATTTAAAGCAGTAAAGAGGCACTGTTGACATACGGAGCATGTCAACAGCATATTTTTGGCCTGACAGTCGCTTATTCATCTTGGACTGTCAGACATCTTTTCAAAAATAAAAGAACCAATAAAAACAGAGATTGTTGTTGGGGCTGCAAAATCCCAATCTGAAAGCAGTAATCATATCAATTACAAGAGATTTCATTTGCAATCAAATCTATTTGCATGGATGAATTGAAATTCTCTTATATGATATTTACAATTAAGCTCAAAAATGATGGAGTCAGGGGTCGCCATCTTTCTTCTCATCTGATTTCTTGGAGGAGCCAGCTTCATCAGGGATCTTCTTGAGTAAGGTTTGCAGGATCTGATTTTGACTGAGGATCAGTGATTCCACCATCTTTCGATTCTTCTCTTCTTTTTCTAGCATCATCCTTCTGAATTCCTCGTCTCTCTTTTCCTTCTCCAACTTCTCCTTCCGTTTCTCTTCCTTTTCTCTCCTACGCTCTTGGCGTTCTTCTTCAGCCCTCTTTCTCTGTTCCTCATGACTTGTCATAATGGCATCTGTCATGGACTTCATTCCTTCGAGCATAGATTGACTCATTCTGCTCATCATCTCAAATGCTTGGGAATCAGCCGAGAATTGAGATACATTCTGGCTTTGAGGTGTCTGTGGTTGAGTCGGAAACGGGGATGCCGGAGTAGGAAAAGGCATCTCTGTTTGCTCTTGCTGAGATCTCTCTTCTGCTGCAGTAGAAGGTCCCGCATCAGTACGGGCTTGCTTTGTTCCCTTCTTAGCCCTTGGCGGTCTATTCCTCTTCTTTGGTGCTTGCCTTCCGGATACGAATGAGGATTGAGCATCTGAATCTCCTCCACCATACAGCTGGGGGAAAGAGTATCTAATTCGTTCTGTCAGAGGCAACCTTGGCACGCTGATGGGAGGGTTTACCTTCACGGTGTCGTCCCCTGCAAATGCGCTCAAGTCGACGTTCTGGGCGACACAGATTCTTCTTATCAAGTTCGGGTAGCACAAAGCCTGTCTGTCCTCTAATCGCGCTACTATGACTTCAAACACATGCCTTCCCACGTTCAACTTTGCTCCGCTCCAAATTCGTGCGAATCCCATCAGAACACTCCCAGATGTGTTGTGTGGGTGCGAGTTGGGCCGAATTTTTGACATGTAAAATTCGTAGGTTGGCATGAAATGCATTCGTAAGAAGTTGGTATCAAAAGTGTGTCCTGGGGCGGTGATTCTTGTCATGCTATTGGCCACGGTTGCATATTTTGCATACTCCTTTGTCTTGGCCCTCTTTACCATGATTTCTTCAGGGGGAAACTCACTTATGATATCCGGGGTTCCAAAAAATTGATTCAACCATTCTGGTGATATGTCTATTACATGACCCCGGATCCAAGTTGTTCTGTTGGCGGCATTGTTATTGCAAAAGAATTCTCTTGTCAACTCAACAAAGCCATCTTCGTCATGATGCAGCATAAAATTTCCCCATTCTTGATTTCTGTATAAGGTATCGACAGTGGGATGAAGCAAGGCATCCTGTCTGAACCCTTTATCAGGCACTATCATCTTCTGTAGCTTTGCATACAGTTCTGCTCTTTCCTTGCTACCATTGAACTTAATCTGCACTTCTTCTTCACTTAGCTGCTTCTCTTTTCCATACTGTTTAGATCCCATTCTTTGCCTCACAGAGTTCTCAGACCAAAACTCTACTGGCCGAATAGATCCGACTGATTCATCGTCGCTCGAGTGCCAATCTGTTGGTTCATCACCCTCCTGCGATTGCTCATTCATCGGTGCAGCTTCATGTTCTCTCTGACTTGGCTCTCCATAAGCTGTCTCTTCTCTATGCTCCTCATCATCTTCCCTGATTCGTGTGGCTTGCCCGACAGGACGTTGGAAGATGGGTGCCAGCTGCTCCATAAATTCATTCTCTTCCTGCATAGCCTCCTCTCTATCGTCAGCCATGTCCTGTGGTTCATTTGCTTTGGTCAGTGGCTCTATAACTCCTTGTTGCTCAACGGCTTTTTCCTTTAGCAAATCCGCCAATGTGATTGGGTTCGTGGGAGTTTCAGCAGTTCTGATCACGGCTTCGATTCTGGCAGTGCCCACAAGTGGATCAACGATTCGAGATGCCTCTGTCTGATAACGAATCTGCTCAGGCGCCTCTCCTCGATCGATCCCTGTTTCAATCTGCTCATTCAGTCTGTTCCTTATGTCTCCCAAAATGGTTTCCCTATCGTGACAAGTGGGGCCAGTCCATACAGGCGGTTGTTCTTCTTTGATTTTCAGTCCGGTTCCCTCTTTTCCGCCTGTAATCATTAAATCATCATCATCACCTTCCCGTCCAGCTCCACCAGTTCCCTCAGACTTTCTGGCTTCTAAATCTGCTTGAAGTTTTTCGGCAACTTCCCGATCATGTGCCTCCTTCTTTTTCTTTTCCTCTTCAGCCCTGGTCTGCTGAATATTCTTTCTCATCTGTTCCTCCTCCGCAGCTTTCCTTGCTACTTCAGCTCGTTCCTGCTCACTCAACTTATCCACTTCTGAACCGCCTGTTCCTTGATCAAGCAGACCAGCTAATGCAAGCTCATCATTTTGTATTTTCCAGGCCAGTTCAGCATCTTGAGCAATCAGTTCTTTTCTTTTAGGTGGTGGAGGTGGCATTGGTTTCTTGCCTCTGTCCTTGGGATCCGTAGGTGCTGCCACCTTTCTGACAGTTGGTTCAGGTTCTTGGATCACCACTTTCTTTTCCGGAGCTCTTGCTGTTCTATCTTTTTCAGCAGATTTTATCAATCTTCTTCTTGTTCCCGGTTGAGGTGCGGGCTGACCTCCAGATGCAACAGCAGTGTTAGATGTTTGCTCGGGCGGGATGGGTGACTCAGTGGCGGCAGGCGCTGCAGCAGATGTTGGCATTTCAGACTGAGCTGGCTGTACTGGAGTCTGAGCTATTTCTTGCTGTACCACCGGCTCGGTGGTAGCAGCTTTCTGCACTTCGGTTTGCCCTCTTGGCGGCAACGCTGAAGCTTGTACTGTTGGCTGGGTAGGTTGTGGGTTGGCTTCAGGAGGAGTGGAAAAGTAGGCATCAATCTTAGCGTCTGGGTCTTCCGGATTTTCCTGTTTTGTTTCTTCCTGAGCTTCCTGAGTCCCAAACAATCTGTGTGCAAATCTCAGATAATCGTGCACAAATGTCTGACTTGTTATCCGGACCAGTTTGAGCTCCCATGCCTTCTTGATTCGTGTGCAAACAAGCTTCTGATTCTGTGATTATAGTGCATGACCTTCGTTCTGTTTCCCTCCTTCCCATATTTCAGGGCTTCACTGTCCATTTCCATGAGGAGTTCAAGATATGAAGTTCTATATTGCTCCATCATGGTGTTGACCATATCCCTTTCCAGCTCTTCTGTCACATAGGTTATTCTTTGCGCCATATCGTACTTCAGATATTCCCCTGCCTCGGCCTTAGTCATTAATCTGAGTTGCGTCTTTTTATCTGTCATCACTGACCAATTGTGGTGCTGCACCTCATAAAGGGCTTTCTCCCTCAATTCTCTGATGTGCTCGGGAAATCCAGGGTCTACCTCAGTTCCCTTCTCCATTGGTCTCGTCTGGCCAAACCGCTTGTTTATGAAAATCGTCTCAAAATTATCCTCATATGGCAGGGTCAATCCTTTATCCAATCTTTCTTGTGTTATGAAACCTCTGCCTTTTCCCCACAGAAGTGCCATCTCGTGCCATTCCTTCCGAGCTGCATTGATTTCTTCTCTGAACTTGTTTATCATGGTAGAGTTCCTTTCAGTGTTGAACTCCTCAATTATCCTCAGCTTGTGGAGCAGGTTGTAACTCATTTCCCTATGTCTTAGCTTAGCCTGCCTGGTTACCCATCTCTGCTCTTCTCTTCCCATGTTGTCAAATAACTGCGGGTTCCAAATGCAGGGGAAGGCTTCATACATTGAGATGGCTCCCTTTCCCAATATTTGGCTCACCGGTAAAGGTCTTTCCACGAACTGCAATCGCACTTGTGGGTCTATGGGCTGGTCGGGAATGAGTATATCATAATTCGAGATATCGATTCCCACTGTTCCATCTTCTAAATGATGTTGCCAGACAGCTGTGTGTATCTGGAACTTCAGTGTGATCCTTTCCAAATGCACTTCGGGTGTCATTATGGAATCATGCGGGGCATGATCTGTCATCAGTTCCTAAAACTTCAGCATGTGATAGGAAAAATCCCTTTCTATGTTCGTCAGGGCGGTTGATCTATCTGCAGGAGGGATTTTTACGTCCCATCCGGGCCTTAATGATAACTCAGCTTCGGTGCCCTGGTCCAATGGTACATTATACACGCTTATCAGTGCTTCCCTGAGCTTTTTGATCTGGGTTCTGTTCGCAGAGGCTTCTATTGCTGCCTGATGTAAAGTGCAATCAGGCAGCCCAAGTGCCGACTTAATCACTTTTTCATTCCTGAAAAATATAGGAAGTATTAGCTCCACTCAAGTTTTTATGTTTTTCGAAAATCGGGTCTCAAGTTAAAAATCAACATCCTCACATTTTGAGCTTTGCTCGAAATGTGATTTATTCGATTAGTACTTAAAACTTTATCCATAGGCAGATGCCATTAATTAATTAGAAAAAGGTCTAAGTCATTGGACTTAGAGAAATTTTTAGTGGGCTATTGGGCCCAAAAAGTTTGATTTTCTATTTTTATTAAACAAGTCCGAGACACTTGTTGAAAGATGGAATGAGATGAGAGTGACGGGACTGGATGCTCGAAGTTGGAATGTGCAGTGGAGACGTGGCGTAATGGATTTGCAAACTCCGAATTGCTTGGGCTGTCTTTGGACAGTTGAAGCATTCAAGAGGGGGTGCAAACACTATTTTTAATTTTAATATGGTTGACTTGTTTTATTTTAATGAAAAAGTGGGATGTGTGGGGTCCCAATTTTTGGATTTTGAAAATGATAGCAGTTTTGAGTGGCAAAAATTACTGTTACTTCAACTCACACATTTAGTTCCATTGGGAACAAAAACACACTTTGTCAACCAAAATTCCTAACAACTATTTTTGTCTTTTTGTGAAAAAGTGAATTCAGATGGAAAGGGAATTGGTGGTAACGCAGGCTGCCCAAAACTAAACAAACATACACTTTACTCAGACTGCCACATACTCTCAAATACTTGCCAAAACAGATCAGACCCAACTTCCTCAGTCCTCCAACATACAAATAATCAGACACAACAGCTTTGCATTTAATGCGGAGCAAAGAGGACAGTGGCATGCAAGCAACATGAGCAAAGTGAAACACTAACACAGGATCATGCCTTCATTCGAGCCAAAACATGGGATTAAAAATATTTTCATCCCTCACATATTCAAAAACCACAAGATCATTCATGCTCTATAATCAAGAAAATCAACAGCATATTGATACTCAAGCAGTATTCCTATGTTCATTATTCCTCACTTTCCAGAGTTCAAGATTCCACATTCATGAGGGATTCAGCAAAATCACGCAGAGAGTACCCGAACATGTAAACTAAAACAGAAGGGAACCTAAGAACCCTAGAAACTTGAAAATTCAACAATAATGGAATCCCACCCCTAAACTGCCTCCTAGGTTCTCTAAAACCCTTAACTCTCAAAAGCCGAAATGTCCTACACTAATCGAATCTCCCCAATCCTTAATCAGAAACATAGAACAACATACTCCCTCCTCCTTTGTTCCACAACAGGCCAACAGCAAAATAATCATCAGAAACAACGACAACCATCAAAACAACAATCATGCCCAAAGTACCAGTAGCCTAAAATCGAACTCGAGACTCCACAAGAGAACGAAACAGAAGCCTATTTACACACAATGAAACCAAAAAACACGAAAATCACAAAAACAGGGGCCTGCGCTAACTCGCGAAATGCGTGGGAGAGAGGTTACCAGGGCTCGGTCTGTTAAGGAGATGATGAAGATGGTTCCATGGCGACAATCGGGCAGAGTAACGCCTGGAAATGGTCGGAATGGTTGCGAAGGACACGGTGGTGTGCTTCGGGAGAGGCAGTTTCAGACGAGAGAGTTTTCGAAAGAAAAATTCTAAGTGTTGGAAGTGTGGGGAGGAAGAGGGAGAGGAGGGGGTTTAAATACTGATGGGCCAGTCGTGGAACCCTAGCCCATTGTCGCGTAACAGGGTTCCTCGACTGGGCTCGGCAACATTAGGGGTGTCGCGGAGTATGGCACTTGGTCGCGGAGCAATGTTCCTCGACTAGGGGTATCGTGACCAGGTTGGAGAGAGAAAGGGGCTAAGTGCAAATTGTGTCGCGGAACAGTCGTCCGTGACACGGTGTATCGCGACCGCGACAAACATTACTCAGGGACAAGTGAAATCTGGTCGCGGAAGTGAGCCTGGTCGCGAGGCAGTGTCCCGCGACAAAGTGGTCACTCCGCGACACGGATTTCATTATGAGAAGGGAAACTGTGTCGCGATTCTCCTTTTGGGCGCGGGGCAGTGTCCCGCGACACAGAAGGGATTCCGCGACAATTTTTATTTTGAATTTTTAAATTTTCAATGGACTGGGCCCGACTGTGATGTTTGGGCCTGAGTCCATTTTATTTGCCTTGGGTCTGAATTAATTCAGTCCAAGTAAATTCAAAATATTGGGCTGGAATTTAAATTAATCTACTTGCATAAAATTAGGTCGGGTCAGCTCCATTTATCTGCGAAATTTATTCCGGATTTTAAATTGCTTTAAATTCCAAGAGTATTTTCCTAGATTTGTGGAATTTTCCCAACCAAGAACCTGGTTTTCCATGCTATTTTTCTGCTCCTTCCCTTTTTTGATGGTTCCGGAATTCCTGCAAAGTAGATAAGTACCCGATTGATTAGGTTTTCTCCTCAAATCAACATCCTCACATTTAGAGTCTTAGTACTCTGAATGTTTAATTGATTTGAGGGTACTTCTCTGTTCTGAATTAAATATACTAAACCCCCACTAAACTAACTATGAGTAATCAGGAGTGTAATTCTCGTAATAAACGAAGCTGCATCCTCCCCGGCAACGGCGCCATGAAACTTTTGACAATTTCCGTCACACGAGTATTTTCTAAAATATCCCAGGTTAAATTTATTAAATGAAAAGAGTTAAGAGTCGTGGAAAGGGGTTTAAGGATATATTCCACTTTTTATTACTCATGAGAGTAAACTTTGAGTTCAAATAGCATTGCGAACCTCCCCGGCTTGAAATCTCTGACAATTTCATGCCTTGAAGATCTTTGCCATGAAACTTTTGACAAGTTCTCTCTTCATGAGTATTTTCTGAAAAATCGTAATCCTGGTTTTCAATTTTTATTTAATGAAACCAATTTATGATGGCGGAGTAGGATTAGGGCTATATTTATAGGTTGTCACGTTTTTATTACTCGTGTTAAGAAACTGTGGCCCGAAAGCGCACAGTGTCAAAAATTGCAGTAATTTATAGTAAGACCGGATCGTTCCATGGAGGATGTGTGATAGAAGCAGGGCCCACGTCGTTTACTAAGATTTTCCACTCGGTTACTCAATTCAAGTTTGTGTTTTGACTATCAACTACTTGACAGAATTTAAATCTAAACTATGAAAGCGATTAAATAAAGCAGATAAAGCTTATTCTAGAAAGCGAATTAAATTTAATCTAAGTAAGCGATAAAATTGATCTAAGAAAGCAGTTAAGATTATTCTAAGAAAGCATATTTAAAATGAGACAGAAGGGACAGGCAGGAAGAAGGAAGAAGAGAATAAAAATTGGACAAGATTCAGATGAAACACGATTAAACTTCCACTTTTAATTACACAGATCTTTGTTTGGGATAATCCTTTCAGTTAGCTAATTCTCATGCTCTCTATACCATGTTCCCTTTAACAGACAGGTACTTACAGTAAGAGTTCACATGCTCTTAAGAAAACAATCTCTACGATATCACAAACTTATAACTCCTCTTGCAATGCCTTGCAAGAGTATGTTAGCCATCTGTGGTGGACAAGCAACACCTGACAAATCATTTATTGAAGTGTCAAGTACCGTTATCATTCCCCCATGTCACGCCCAAAGATTCTAATCAAGCCATGAACTATCCCTTAACTCTCAGTCCTAGTAGCAGTTACACAACTCTCAATACAACCGAGTGACCTCTAACGAAAGTATTTAAAAGAAAGCAGTAAAGAAAGCGGTAAGGAAAGCATTTAAAATCCTATCACTCGGAGGTTTTTGAAAGTCTGACCCTGGTAGTAAAAGAAAGCCACCAGTCAGAATGTCTGGGTGTGGATCAAGAATTCCCTATTCTCGGTGAACCGCTCGCAGTGTTCACTTCCCGTCGGGTGGTTATGATATACAAACTAATGAAACGAACTAATAAATTAGTTCGTTCCGGATGCACTCACTCAGGACTCAAAAATAGGCTTTGGTAGAGGAGGATAGCAGTTGAAAGGAACTCAACCCTATCTTAGAAAATAACCAAGGCCTATGTATTGTTCCTCTAGAATTATCTATCACACCGTATTTGAATCCAAGTGGACCCCATCTCAATGTGATATTTAATACCAGATTTACAACACACAGCAATTTTGGAAAATAATGGATATTTGATGCTAGCTCGTCGCAAAGCTGCAAATTAAATATTAGTCCTACACCACAGAAGAAGATTAATAAATGTAATATATATAGTGAGTAGGGTCGTCTCCACAGGGAACTTGCTCAAAGAGTTTATTTTCAATCACTTGATTAATTATAAATTATATTTATATTTATAAAGATGGGGGATTTGATTTCAACTAAACTAGTAAAAAGATAGTAAAAAGAAAATAACAATTAAACAAAAACAAAAACAAATGCAAGGTACAAAGTGAGCTCTTTAGGATAATTAAAACTCTAGTTTAGGCATGAATTATGTATTGGATATGGAATTGATCATTGACATGCATTTAACTTAATTGGTTAATTGACTAAATTGGTTAAAGTTGGTCTACAAGCGTTTCCCAACCAATTTTTCCATACTTATTCGATGGCTTAGGTACGACCATAAGCCATTCCCCTAATCAAGTGTGAATACTAGGTACAACCATAGCATAACATGACTTAATAGCATTTAGCACAAGAAAAACCCAATTCGATTCAACACTAATCCTACGAGGTAGTGTTTAAAACCGATTTTAATCCCTCACTAGAGTATTCTTCCTCTAGTTTGCTACTTGATTGGAAAATTACACAATTACGGATGCACTTCCCAATATAGCAATAAATTACTCAATCAACACGCGGCCGCTATATCAATCAAGCAATTCAAAACATAATAAATAGAGGAATTAAAAATACCCAATTCAATTAAGCATAAAAATATGTCAACAAAATAAGTCTCACAATTCCATATCCACACACACATTCAAAGCCTAAACTAGATAAGAAAACTACTCACAATCCATCCAAAACATAACCAAATCCATACAATCCAACATGGTAATCAATTATAGAAATAGAACAAGAAAATCACCCACGAAGGATCGAATCCTTATTGCCCTTGGAATCCTCCAATTTTGTAAGTGCCAACAAAAATGGAGTCTCCTCTCTAGTGTGTCTCCAATGGTTGGAACCTCTTTTGGTGGAAAATGGCCAATGTGTATCTTTTGTGGAATAATGGCCAATGTGTTGTGTGCTTTTTTGCTCTTTGGTCTCCTCCTATTTATAGCAAAACAAGACCAATTTTTAATTCTTCTTTCTCCCTTTTTTGCATGTTCATGGTAGTAGCCTCCTCAATTGCATCCAAAAAGCCTCCCTCAATTGCATCCAAAAACATCAAAATCATAGCCTTTGATTATTCTTTTGTAATTGATTCCCAAGGATTTGATGCCCAAAGATTTGATGCCATAATAAAAATCTGAAAATTGATCTTGATTTGATGCCCAAAGATTTAGATACTTCAATTTAGCCCCAAGGATCTTTTTGCAAATTTTGATGCTTCACACATAGACCCCACAGCTGCGAATTGGACCTTAGGTGTGGGCACGCCCAACACTTCAAAATAGGCTGCCCAATGTTGGAAATTTTGCCACCTTTCCTACAAAACCAATGTCCCAAAAATCAATCCAATCAAGGCCATTTTTATTAATTTTCTCAAACAATTTAAGTTGACATATGCATAAAAATATCATCAAATACAACATATATCAACTCCCCCACACCTAATCCATGCTTGTCCTCAAGCATATATCAAAACCAAATATCAAAAGTGCATGCCAAACCAAGTATCATTCAACCATGTCAAAGTTTCATCAAAATCAAGGTATGCAAAGCCAACTATCCTCACAAAATGGGAAAATATAATAAGAGATCACTCACCCTCAAGTGTTTAGGCTAGATTTCACTCAATATGCATAGAGAACTATCAATCCCATAGGCTTGCTATCAAATCACAGTAAATTCACATCTCAAATAAGAACATGATGCTCATAATCAAAGGGTCTTTATTAGGGTTGTAACGGGGCTAAGGTTGGGGTAGGAAAATATGGAATATGTGGGTTAAAAGGAATTGAGGAAATTGTCTAACCATCAAAACATGCTATGAAACATAAGTTGCACAAATTCTTTTTGACATCAATGATCATGCTGCTCTCAAAATAAAGAATTACACTTGCAGCTAATACAAACATGTCTGCCTCTCTATTTTTTTTTCTTTTTTTTTTTTGGTGGCCTTCAATAGCTTGGTACGTTTATGAGAGGAATTCCATTGTCTGAAAATTGCAGACAGAACTTCAACTCTTTGTTCATAACACTCCGGTTAGAGGAACACGTTCCAAACTATTTATTTCCACTGCCCTGGTAATTTTTTTTTTTTTTTTTTTTAGAGAGAGGCAGTACAATAACAAAATCACATGTCGAATACAAAAACTCAATCAACTCACATCAAGTGCAACCTTTAACCAAAATCACATGTAATGATACTTAAACAAATTTCCTCATGTTCCTAGGGTTCAAATGAGTGTATGGCTATAATCGAAGAAAAAAAGGTCTCAGGCTAAGGGGTTAAACATGAACCAAGAAAAATGGATATATCATCAATAGGCTCAGAGTGGTTCACTAAAGGATAAACATGGGTCAAGGGGAAAACAAGGCCAAAATAGGGTATTCCTAGTGCCCTTATCATTTTATTTGCATCAAGATTCAAAAATGAGAGTACAATCAACTATGTATAATCAAGCAAGTTCTAGAAAATCAAGTCTCATGCGTTTCACACAAGAAGAAAATTTGAGCAAATATGTGATGTGTAATTTTTTTTTTTTTTTCAAAGAGGCTCAAATAGCTCACTTAGGGTTAAGTGATAGAAAACTAAGCATACCCCTCAATTAATTTGACTAAGAACATGGCAAACTCTACAATAGTCAAGCAATGCACATAAGACTTGGCAAGACAACGCAAGAGGACAAGCTAGGAAGTTCAAAAATCATATTCATGTGTAAGCATATCCTAAAACCTCCCCCACACCTAAATCATGCAATGTCCCTATTGCAAAATAAAGATGAAATTAAGAGGAGGAGATAAGAACTTCCCTGGATTAGGTGGAAGCGCCTGCGGGGCCTATTGTCTGGCCCGGAGGATCTCTAAAATAGAGTCCATCTTTGCTTCAAGGCGAGCCTGGGAAGTTTGAATTTCGGTCTGAGATGCTTTCAAGGTGGCAACTTTGTTGGACCTTTCTTTGTTGGGGGTTTTGAAGTAGGTGCCAAAACAGTTTTTTTAGATTGAGTAGCCGGGGTGTTATTTCTCCCCATTGTAGGTCCCTGCACTCAGAAAGTTCCACAAACAACCAAGTAGCAACTAGAATAGCACAATCCAATACCTCTTGAGCAAACCACAGTTCAAAGAAGTTTTAAATCCGGACTAGCCTATGCTCAACCAATCTTAATTCCAATATGCACACTTCAACAAATCATAGCTTCGCATCCCATTTTGAATTTCAGAAATTTCCAATAGAATCAATTGAAATTAGCCAATACTCAATACTATCTCTGAACAGTAGAAGAATCCCAAATCACCCAACATATACCAAGAGTAATGCACATAAATCAGTACCAATGGTTAACTCTAATGCAACAAGTAACCATAGAATGAAATTCACAAAATGAAGAACTTGATCGGATAAGTAAATAGGGATTCCAAAATAGAGAGCATTTGACTTACAAAATGTGGAAACCCTTGCAACCCTGGATGAACTCGGCCGAGAGGGAAGGTGGACAGGCGTCGGCAGCGGCGGTGCGATCTTCGGGCGGCGGTGGCGCTTGACAATGGAGGCGGTGGTGCGCGGCTTTGAGGGTTGCGAGTTTTCGGCGGTGGTGGCTGTAGAAGGCAGGGGCGACGAGCGGCGGAGGGGCAGCGCGGTGGTGGTGGTGGGATTCAGATGCGGCGTCTTGTTCGCGAACGAGGGCGGCGAGGCGGCTCTGCTCCAGATCCGGCGAGGGACGGAGCGGCGCGAGGTGGCGTCGATTGTGAGCTGGGGCGTCGCTCGCGAGGTGGATCGGGGGCGGCGACGGCGAGAGATCGATGGAGGCTGGGCGAGAGAGAGACGACGGATGCGGCGAGGGACGGCGGCGGCTGGGCGACGAGAGACGACGAGCGGCGGAGGGGCAGCGTGGCGTGGGCAGGCGCGGATTCGCGAGATCGGCGGCGGCGCGCGAGCGGCAGGCGGCTGGGGCGAGGTGCGGTTCGCACGGAGGGCGGCGCTCCCGAGTGGCTTCGTGGTGGTGCGACTCGCGGCGGCGGCGTTGGCTCGAGCTTGGCGGAGGCGAAGAAGGGCGGTCGGCGAGGGCGGATCCGCGAGGAAGAGTGGCGCGTTGGTGTGACGACGGTGGTGGCGAGCTGCTCGCGAGACAGAGGCGGCGGAAAGAAGGGCTCCGGCTAGGGGCGGGTGGCGGTGCTCGCGAACAGGGCGGCGGCGGCTGCTGCAGATCCGGCGAGACAGAGACGACGAGGGGTGGCGAGGGGCGGCGCGGCGGTCGGCGGTGTGCTCCGGCGGTGGCGGCGGCCGTGCTCCGGCGTGGGTGAGGGGTGAGAGAGAGAGAGAGAGAGAGAGAGAGAGATAGAAAAGGGATCGAGAGAGAGAGAGATTGGACTGATTTTTCTTTCTTTTATATGTCTTCTTTAATTGCAGGCTATTTTTGTTTCTTATGTGTGCCCACGCCTAGGGCTCTCATTTAGCCTGGTGGACCTCCTTCCTTCCACTCCATTACCAGTGTATATTTACTCCTTGAGCGTGCCCACGCGCAAAGCTTCAAATTATCCTGTTTCTCCCTCTTTTTACTTGAACCCAAATTCCAGTGTAATTTTACTCCTTATGCGTGCCCACGCACAAGGCTTCTAATTACTCTGTTTCTCCATCTCTCTTCCTTATGAAGTCCAGAATGAATTCCACTCTTAAGTGTGCCCACGCCTAACATTAATGTTTGTCCTGCAATTCCAAAGGTCCCTGAAATCAACAAGTAAGATCCAAAACCAAAGAAAACTTTATTATACTCGAATCAAGACTCGAAAATTCAACTAAACAAAGCGAAATTTAAATATGAAACTTGAGTTGCCTCCCAAGAAGCGCCTTTCTTTTAGGTCTTTGGCTAGACACAATGACGTCTTAATTCAATTACGCTCATGGGATTCAACAAACTTGATTCCCTCCACTACTTGAGGTTGAAATCCTTCATAATAGGGCTTAAGACGATGCCCATTCACCACAAACTTCTTCTCCGTGTGTAAACTTTGTATTTCCACTGCACCAAAAGATGTTATATTAGTCACCACAAATGGACCTATCCAACGAGAACGTAACTTACCCGGGAAGAGCTTGAGTCTAGAATTATAAAGTAAAACCTTTTGGCCCACCTTAAAATCTTTTCTCAAAATATTTTGGTCATGAAAATTCTTACTCTTCTCCTTGTAAATCATGGCATTGTCATAAGCCTCGTTCCTAATCTCCTCCAACTCTTGCAATTGCAACTTTCTACTTTCTCCAGCTTCACTCAAACTCATGTTACATTGTTTAACAGCCCAAAATGCACGATGTTCAATTTCAACTGGTAAATGACATGGCTTACCAAAGACTAACCTATAGGGAGACATCCCTATTGGAGTTTTGAATGCCGTTCGGTATGCCCACAATGCATCTCCCAACCTTAAGCTCCAATCCTTCCTGTCCGGCCTCACCATTTTTTCAAGAATCCCCTTGATCTCTTTGTTGGAAACTTCAGCTTGCCCATTGGTTTGCGGGTGGTAAGAGGTTGAGACCTTGTGTAGAACACCATACCTGCGAAACAAAGCTGAAATAGTTTTGTTGCAAAAATGAGTACCCCGGTCACTGACAACCGCCTTAGGCATCCCAAAACGATTGAAAATGGACTTGAGGAAATCTGCAACAACCTTTGAATCATTAGTCCGGGTGGCTTTTGCTTCCACCCATTTCGAAACATAGTCTACAGCAAGTATGATATATAAAAATCCATGAGAATTAGGAAATGGCCCCATAAAAACCATCCCCCATACATCAAATATTTCAACAAACATCATTGGTGTTAGGGGCATTTGATCTCTAGCAGTTATATTTCCTACCCTTTGACACTTATCACACATTTTGCAAAACGAATATGCATCTTTAAATAAGGTAGGCCAATAAAAACCGCTATCCAATACCTTCCTTGCGGTTCTTTGGGCACCAAAATGACCTCCACACTCTATGGAATGACAAAATTTAAGAATGGATTCGTACTCACTTTCACTTACACACCGCCTTATCACTTGATCTTGGCAACGCTTCCACAGGTACGGGTCATCCCATATGTAATATCTAGCATCACTCTTAAGCTTATCCTTCTTTGCCTTTGTCCAACCAATAGGAAATTGATTAGTGACCAAATAATTAACTAAATCCGCATACCAAGGTGAAATGCTAGAAATTGAAAGCAATTGCTCATCCGGAAAATACTCCCTTAAAGATAATTTCTCTTGAGGTGTTGGGAGTCGACTGAGGTGGTCAGCCACAAGGTTCTCACTACCTTTCTTGTCTCGAATTTCCACATCAAATTCTTGTAGGAGTAAGACCCATCGAATGAGCCTTGGTTTGCTATCTTTCTTTGTCATAAGGTACCTTAGAGCTGCATGATCAGAAAAGACAATTACTTTAGTACCAAGCAAATAAGATCGAAATTTTTCAAGAGCAAATACAACAGCTAGGAGTTCTTTTTCAGTAGTGGAATAATTTAATTGGGCTCCATTTAGAGCTTTTGATGCATAGTGGATTGCCCAAGGAATTCTTCCACTTCTTTGTCCAAGCACAGCTCCAACTGCGGTGTCACTTGCATCACACATGATTTCGAAAGGAAGCTCCCAGTTTGGCGGCTGAATAATGGGAGGTGAAGTCAACAGCTCCTTAATCTTGTCAAAGGTCTTCTTGCATTGATCATCAAACTCAAATTGGATATCTTTTTGTAGCAACTTGAAAAGAGGAGCAGCCACCTTGGAGAAATCTTTGATGAAACGTCGATAAAATCCTGCATGTCCTAAAAAAGAACGAATATCCCTCACCGAAGTGGGGTAGGGTAAAGCAGAAATAATATCGACCTTGGCCTTATCAACTTCTATCCCCTTAGATGAAACTAAATGACCAAGGACTATCCCCTCTTCTACCATGAATTGACACTTCTCCCAATTTAACACTAACTTAGTGTCCTTGCATCTTTTCAAAATTAATTCCAAATTATCTAAGCAAGTGTCAAAATCAGTTCCATACACGCTAAAGTCATCCATGAACACTTCTATCCCTTTCCCCACATAATCAGAAAAAATACTTACCATGCACCTTTGAAAGGTGGCAGGGGCGTTGCAAAGTCCGAATGGCATTCTCCTATAGGCGAAGGTTCCAAATGGGCAAGTGAATGTGGTCTTCTCTTGGTCCTCAGGCGCAATGGCAATCTGAAAGTACCCTGAAAAGCCATCTAGGAAGCAATAATGTGACTTCCCTGCCAAACGCTCAACCATTTGATCAATAAAGGGTAGGGGAAAATGATCTTTCTTCGTTACAGAATTTAATTTACGGTAATCAATACATTGTCTCCAACCTGTTTGCTTCCTTACAGGAATAAAATTACCATCATGATCAGCTTCCACTGTAACTCCTGACTTCTTTGGAACCACATGAATGGGACTTACCCAGTTGCTATCTGAAATTGGGTAGATGATGTCTGCATCCAATAGCTTGAGTATCTCCTTCTTCACCACTTCCATCATGGCCGGATTGAGTCTCCTTTGTGCTTGCCTTAAAGGTTTTGTATCTTCTTCAAGCGCAATCCTGTGAGTGCACAAGAAAGGGCTAATTCCTCTTATATCTGCTAATTGCCAACCAATAGCCTCTTTTTGCTCTCTCAACACACGAACCAACTTTTCCTCTTGTGTAGGAGATAGGGCAGCTGAGATAATCACTGGTAAGGTCTTTTCATCTCCTAGGAATGTATATTTAAGAGTGGGTGGCAGTGGTTTCATCTCCAAGATTGGTGCCTGCACAACCGATGGCAAAAGACCATTGTCAGATTTCTTAAGTATGGAATTCACAACAGCATACCTTGATGGTTTAGGTTCTAGAGAGTGCAAAGCTTGAACCATCTCCTTCACAGCATCATCCACTGGTGTTTCATCCAAAGTATCGACTCGAAGGTTCTGTATAATTGCTGTCTCAAGGTCATCCTTCCCATTTAAATCAAAGACCTCCTGCACATTAGCATCAAGAACATCTATGCAACACAAAGCATTAGATTCGACTGGATATTTCATGGCATCAAAAATATTAAATTGGACTTTTTCACCTTCAAATTCCATGGAAAGAGTTCCAGTTTTTACATCAATTTTTGTTCTAGCTGTGCACATAAATGGTCTTCCAAGCAAAATAGGTGAAGGATTTGGTGAGTTTTCATCATGCATATCCAAAATATAGAAATCAACAGGAAATATTAATTCATTAACTTGAACTAGGACATCCTCTATAATCCCTTCAGGATATGCATTAGTCCTATCTGCTAATTGAATTATTATGCCCGTTTCTTTAAGTGGTCCAATGTTCAAAGAGTTAAAAATAGATCTAGGCATTACATTAATAGCAGCACCTAAATCTAACATAGCCCTTTTTACCTCCATTTTACCTATCTTGCATGGAATGACAAACATACCGGGATCTCCGCATTTTTGTGGAAGTTTCCTTTGAAGCATGGCGGATACACTTTCTCCCGCTATCACCTTCTCATCTCCTCTCAATTTTTGCTTGTTGGAACACAAGTCCTTTAGAAACTTTGCATATCGAGGGATCTGCTTGATTGCATCTAACAAGGGAATGCTCAATTCCACTTTTTTAAACACCTCCATGATTTCCTTGTCCTTGTCTCCCTTTGAAGGCTTCACCAACCTATGAGGAAAAGGAGCAATATTAGATTTTGGAGTAATTGGTAAATTTAATTTTACCTCATCACTTGATTTTTGTGCTTCTTGCTCCATTTCTTTTTCAATTTCATCCTCTGCCTTTTCCTTTGAAACGATCTCCTTTGGACCTTCTAATTCCTTTCCACTTCTCAGCGTCATTGCACTAACATTTCCAGGATTAGCATGTGTTTGAGCAGGCAATTTTCCTTTTTCCCTTTGCTTCATATCACGCACCTCATTCACTACTTGGGACATTTGATCCTCCAAATTCTTTATACTTGTTCTAGTTTCCTGTTGAAATTGCAACATGTTAGCTGCCATATTCTTAACTAGATCATGTAGAGAATTACCTGGGAATGGAGCTTGTGGGGCTGCCCTTTGTTGTGGCGGCGGTGGAGCTGGTTGAAAACCCGGAGGTTGTTGTGTAGGAGCTTGTTGATTCCCATAACGCAAATTGGGATGATCCCTCCATCCCGGATTGTACGTGTTGGAAAATGGGTCGTAATTCCTCCTTTGCACAAATCCAGCTGCATTAACTTCTACTTCCTCAGACAACGTGGGACAAGCATCAGTGGAATGATTCGTGTTTGAGCATATTCCACAGGCCTTTACCTGTGCATTCCCTACAGCAAGCTTACGAACAAAAGATGTTAATTCAGTTAATTGTTGTTGTAAAGAACTTACTTCCCCAGCTTCTTTCACTGGAACAACTTCCCTTGTTCCAAACTACTGTGAATTCATTGCCATATTATTCAACAATGCCCAGGCCTCCTCCGGTGTCTTGTTCATAAGTGCACCTCCACTTGCAGCATCTATAAGCATCCTGTCCATAGTGGTTAAACCTTCATAGAAATACTGGATTAGTAATTGCTCGGAAATTTGGTGTTGTGGACACCTAGTAATAAGTTTATTGAACCTATCCCAGTATTCAAAAAGTGATTCCCCTGTAGCTTGTTTAATACCACATATCTCTTTCCTCAGGTTTGCAGCTCGAGAAGCAGGAAAATACTTCTCCAAAAACTTACGCTTCATCTCATTCCAAGTGGTGATACTACCTGCAGGAAGGTTGAACAACCAATCCTTTGCTGCATCTTTCAAGGAAAATGGAAATGTCCTTAGCTTGATTTGATCTTCAGTGACACCAGCTGGTTTCATGCTCGTACACACCACATCAAACTCCTGTAAGTGTTTGTGTGGTTCTTCTCCTGACAAACCATGAAAGTTAGGCAACAAATGTATTAGTCCAGTTTTCAACACAGAGGCCGCATTGTCGGCCACAGTAGGAAAAGTAATACAGAGTGGCTGTTGAGCCAAGTCAGGGGATGCTAGCTCCCTCAATGTTCTCTGTTGTGCCATAGCAGGCTGAGGAAATTCAGTTTCCTCTTCCACTTTTTTGCTTTCCTCAGAATCTGATGATGAACTTGAATCCTCCGCTATTTGAATTTCCAAATTGAGCAAAGGTGTTGACACCTCCGCTTTCTCTTCTCTCCTTCGTTCCCTGGCTTCTTTACTCAAACGGCGTGCGGTCTTTTCAATCTCTGGATCGTAATTCTTTTCACCACCACGATCTGTGCGAGGCATAAACCAATAAGTGGAAATAAAGATTAGAGAAATATATATATTAAATTAACCAAGGTATGAAAAATCCTCTTTTGGCGATAGTCCCCGGCAACGGCGCCAAAAATTGCTAGCTCGTCGCAAAGCTGCAAATTAAATATTAGTCCTACACCACAGAAGAAGATTAATAAATGTAATATATATAGTGAGTAGGGTCGTCTCCACAGGGAACTTGCTCAAAGAGTTTATTTTCAATCACTTGATTACTTATAAATTATATTTATATTTATAAAGATGGAGGGATTTGATTTCAACTAAACTAGTAAAAAGATAGTAAAAAGAAAATAACAATTAAACAAAAACAAAAACAAATGCAAGGTACAAAGTGAGCTCTTTAGGATAATTAAAACTCTAGTTTAGGCATGAATTATGTATTGGATATGGAATTGATCATTGACATGCATTTAACTTAATTGGTTAATTGACTAAATTGGTTAAAGTTGGTCTACAAGCGTTTCCCAACCAATTTTTCCATACTTATTCGATGGCTTAGGTACGACCATAAGCCATTCCCCTAATCAAGTGTGAATACTAGGTACGACCATAGCATAACATGACTTAATAGCATTTAGCACAAGAAAAACCCAATTCGATTCAACACTAATCCTACGAGGTAGTGTTTAAAACCGATTTTAATCCCTCACTAGAGTATTCTTCCTCTAGTTTGCTACTTGATTGGAAAATTACACAATTACGGATGCACTTCCCAATATAGCAATAAATTACTCAATCAACACACGGCCGCTATATCAAT